>MCJB01010509.1:59134-123862 GCA_002018475.1 Nicotiana obtusifolia | reverse complement strand
ATATATATATATATATATATATATATATATATATATATATATATATATATGATTTCCAACCCTACGGAAGTAGCAAAAAAATGCTCGACCCTACAGCCAATTTTCTTCAGAAAACTCCTGCTCATACTCATAAGTTTTATGAATTTATCTTATCAGACACTCAATCATGTTTGTTCAAACCCTTTTTGGACAAAATTCAAAAATATGTTACGCATACCACAATATGGATCAACAAAATAATCTCGCCAAAAGGATGAGAGGATCACCCGACAAAAGTCAAGAAACTTTTCCAACCTTTTTATCCATAATTTTTCAGCTATTATGATTATACAAATGCATGGTTAACGCATTCACATTCTAGAACCATGTCAACAAACATTCCTACTTTTTTCTTTAGGGTAAACAACTGCCGGTAGATTTTCCCTAATAGTTTTTACATCAATGGTGGCCTATTTACGGTCACTTAGCAGACATATTTCCTCCACCAGTGAATGAAGGATTTGAGCATTTTTATTCCAGATTTCACGGAGATCAGCACATTCCTCAGTTGCTTCAATTTTTCCTCATATTCCATATCCCATGTATATACACCCAAAAGTTTATTTTTCACAAGTGGGAAGGATTCAGAGATATGCCTTGGTTAGCCCTTCAAGGCTACTGTAAATGGTATGTATATGTATATATATATATATATATATATATATATATATATATATATATAAACCTATCAATTGCTGCAACGAATGCAAAATAATCAATAATAATTAATGGCAACTCCATTGGAATATATGTTTTCTTCATTTCATCCTTATTGTTTTAAGTTTGTGTTTGAATTAAGCTGGAATTTTAACTAATTGCTTGATTCAACAACTTATTTATTCTCACTGACAAGAAAAAAAATTATTAATTCAAACTCTTAATATTAGTTCATCCCAAGCTTAAATGTTTGATTCTAGCTATAATAATATTTGATTATACTATATTTTTATCTAATAAGAATTCTACTACTATACGTACCCGCACGGTGCGCAGATTATTTTAAAGGAAAAAAAATATATAATATAAACATATCTATAATGCAGACTAAACTTAGCGATCACATTGAAAATAATTAAATCAAAAAATAAATATTTGAATTTTATCGAATTGTATCTATGCCAAAGACCACCAATCTTATGCACTTACATAAATCTTAAGGATAAAACTTGTCTCAAATTAAAATAAGATCAACATTAGATAATATTTAAAAAAAAAAACAGTCTTACATTTTCCTTTGGAGTGGTTGAAGTTTCTTTTGTTCATAAAATAAGAGTAGTAAAAACTTTTACGTCAACTTATTCAATATCCTTCTCATCATCCGAAGCATAACCAATCACCGTTGTTGCTCTTGCTGGAAAACCCAATATTTTTATTAACTTTTGCATTAAATGATGTGTCTCGCACAAGGTGTCATACTTGTGTAGCTCCCCAGCCAGCAACTATTACTGTTTCCTTCAATGTTTCAGCTAATTTCCCTGCATATCGCATTGCGCTAGCAGATTTTTTCCCAACATAGTATGTTGCACTCTTGCTCTTTTCTTGAACATTCTGTTTTGCAATTAAAGTTATCTCCTGTGGGGAAGGGTTTTTTATTTCACCAGTTGTACTGATCTTCTCATTAATCTCCCGTGTTTTTAGGGCAACAAAGAAAATAAGGAAAAAAGGTAATGTTTGCTCTGACAAGAGAAAAATTAATCGTTTGACGTTTGAAGAAAAACTTCAGTTTGTCAATCCATCTCGCACCAAACAGCCAAAGATGCAACCCAATCTCACGCACATATTTCAAACCACTTGGTTCCCTTCGTAGCACAATGTCGAACATAATCGAACTTCACATTGGAGTCTATAATTTTTATAAGCTTTCTCTACGTAAAATTTATTGATTCGGTTTATCGACTACACAAGCAAATGCATACAAAAGCCAAAAGTGGCTACTAGCAATTTATTCTACATACCTGACAACCACAAAAATTAACTTCCAAACAATATATTTACAAACCGCATTTGACTACTGGCAATTTATTCCACATAACTCACAGTTGCCGCAACCGTATCACCAACCGTGTCACCTGAAACCAAAATTCAGCTTTGGCCCATAAATTGCCTTTGAGGTCGGGGAGAGAGAAAATAAACTTTCATGTTAAAAGGCAAGACTCTAGAGATAGAAGCTATCATCCAAGGATACTCAATACACTTCAAGATTGGTATTTATGATACAATCATAATTATGTAACATCATTCAGTGCAATAATTGACACCATAATGTATCAAAATCCATAGAAATTCCTTTAATCTCAAGAAATTTCTTTTTCAAGCTTGGGTTTTGACCCAAGAGGTAATATGTATATTCAATACTAGAAAATAACCTGGGTTAAGTATTTTGGGATGTATTGTGAGATAGGAATCACTATTTGTTAAGGAATATATTAGTTCTTAAAATGGATAGTTATGAACTAGGGTATTTGAAAAAGGATGAAGATGAATAGTTATTGCACACCTCATATTTTCTTAAATCTTGTCCCATTTCTTTTTGGAAAAATGATTCATGATTCTTACTAGGCATGTGAAGCTTAGGCCCTTTGGCCACATTTTCATTTTATGTTTCAGTGACTGGACCTGTGCCATTCAAGCTCCGTGGATAGGAAACTCCATGTCTTATCGTTATTTTTTTGTGAGGCTCCACACTTGTACTCGTGGAGAACTTTGTTATTATTCTTTTATGTCGTCGGTGTATGCCTTGGTGGGCTATCTCATTTTGTGTCATATAGATTCCATAGACAATAGTAATATATATTTTTGGATCGTAATTCTATGATTACTCATATGGCATGCATGAATAAAATTCTTTACTTTTATGTAATTTCTATCTAAATGAAAGAGGTTGACTTAGCGGCGATATTCATGCTTTATTTTATTTATTAAAATGATGGTACTTTAAAAGGATTTTTGTATACATCTATTAGGATAATAAATAAATATCATTATATGAGCTGGTTCACTCGGATCAGGTAGGATGTCAGGTTTAAAGCATATAATTTTGGGACATGACATAGCCTCATAAGAATATAAAGTTATAAACTATAATTATGAAAATAATGAAATGTGATTATAATTTCGATTATGTTTTACCACGAAGAAGTAAGACTAAGTTTAGTGATGACAAGGGGCAAGAAAATCTCTTATCTGCATTTGATTGCTTTTACAGTCCATCGAGAAGGAAACAGGGACGAAGATGGAGAGAAAATGAGGAAAATTAGAGCATAATCACTTATTTTATATACAATTGATTAATGTAATTATGTTAGGTAATCTAATGAGAACCTACTTAATAGTGGTAATTAGGTTTATAATTTGGATATATAGGTAAAAAAATTCATATTTCAATAACATGCTTAAAGGAAAATTTTAGTTATACTATAAAAGAAACCTATTTACCACTTTTATTTAGGTTCCTTCTTAATTACATTGTATGTCCGTTATTTATAATTATGTACAAAACTATAAAAAAGACGAAAATTGAAGATCCCTTAGGTTTAGCCATTATAAGTTACTATCCACGATATCCACTCCCATTCCCAATAACCCCCACATTTTCGATTATTTTTCTTTTTCAAAGGATTCCAAACTCAATCTCTTTCCTTCTTATTAATCACCCAAAATCCCTCTTTCTTTTTGATACAATGAAGATGAAATTCACTATATTGCTGTAAAATCAAGTTGTGAATAAGTCATTAATCTAATTTTTTCTTTCTTTAATTTTTCTATTTTTTCAAGCGTTCTCTTGCATTAACGATGGCTTTGTACCAACTTTTTGGTATTTGCTCTTCTTCATGTTTTCTATCTATTTCAGTGGATTTTTGGCTTCGACCTTTGAATTAACAATGGGTAAGAAATCAAATTATGAATCTTCGAGAAAAACAAAGTAAAAATTTGTTGGTGATACACGAATAGGTAACATAACAGTTCGAAGATCTCCCCCAAAATATAATAAAAAAGTTGTGAGTGACAAACCTAGTTTCGACTTAGGTGTATTTGCACAAGCTATTGTTAATGGTAGGAAGTGAAGAAAGTGCGACTCTCGGCGTTGTAACTAATTGCGCATATCACGGTCGTATTAAAAAAAAATCCTACGGGCTTGAAAATTTAATACGACAATTATTTATAAATTATTAAAAAAATCGGGTATTTATTGAAAAATACTAAACCTAAAGAAAATTGGTAATAAATTCCTTATTACAGTATATCTAGAAAAAGTTCCCATACTTAAAAGGTGGTCAGCCGGCTCAATTTTCAGAGAAAGATATATGTATTTGCCCAAGAAGAAAAGAGACTTGAAAAGCCCATGTACAACCCAAAACAATTTCCGTCTTAAGCAGCACAAAAAGGGCATGTTGACCCAATCACTTAGAGAGATTAATCCAAGTCATTGGCAAATGGACCAATCTCAGCCTTTGTATTCGATTCAATCCTACGGTTGTAACTAGAAGACCCAAATCAATTGACAAAAATACCCATAATTTTGTCGTATATTATACACACTTTCATGTTTGACAAAAATAATTAGTTTTTCTTAAGCACATCAATGAATTCTAGCCATCCATTAATCATACCAAGCGTATTAACAACTTTATTTATATGCATCTCTAGGCACCTATAAAAGGAAGTAGGTGCTTAGAATGTTTATTTTTCGAGTCACCAACTAGAAAGCACCCAGCATGACAAGGTCTCTACCAAATACAAAATTTTCAACCTAAAATGGTTAATCAACACCACAAAATAAAATAAAATAAAGTAACCGTAACAGTTATTTTTGCGTGTAGTGACGCTTTTAAACTATCAAAATGGGTATTAACGCCGGCTTGAGAAAATGCTATAATTCTATTTGTCACAAGTATATTACGACGATTTAGCATCCAAGTCGCCATAATATGCAATGATTTATGCGACCTTTTATTTTGTTTATTGTGGCGGTGTGAAACCGTCATAATTGTGATAAAATTTCTATAAAAAAATTAATATTATTGTGGTTACAACCGTCGTAATTTCTAACTACATTAACTGCTTCCAACCTCAATATGTAAAAACTCGTTTTTTGAAATAAGATTATATCAATCTTATAATTATAATGATCACTTATCATTTTTATGATTAGAGTTGGATGTGATCAAGAGTGTTTAGGCTACTTTCAACGAAAATTATTCTAACTGACCACCTCTTGCACGGCTGTAGCTCCTCAAGTGCTTCGGAGACATTCTGTAGCATGTAGGATAAAATACGACAATAACTTATATTTGTTTGTCTAAAAAACGCAACAGCTCTAGAGATCTTGTAAGCTAGTATCAACCCCAAAACAATTAACTAAGCGACCTCTACATAAATCATTATTGCATAAAGACATGGGTTCTCATATTAATGTATTTGAAATATTTCATCATAAATTAAACTTGACATCTCATTTCTTAAGATTTTTTGCATTAATTCAGTGCTCAAATAATTCTGAATATCTCGTCAAGTCAATCGAGATACACTACACCTTTAGCCTGACTAATCAACACGTGCAATTTTACTAGGAGGAACACGCCAGAATGATCTAGTAGATCACTAAGATTTTTCTACGTCTCTGAATTTTTATTTTTCGATTGCGAGAATTTCTGGTTTTGTGGAGAACCAAGTTAGTGATTATTGTTTGAGCCAAGCCTAACAACAACCCACTTTCCTTCTTCTTTGTTCGACAAGCATATCATCATTTTGCACCCTTCTCTAGTTTCATCTCGTTGCCTATTATTCTTACGACTTTTCTTTGCGCAAAATCTTTCTTTTGGACAAGCAAACTCTTGACCAATAATTTATAGGAGTATATCTTTTCTTGATGTCCGATTTCCACGCACAATAAAGCCACTGCAATAAGCTTAATCAAGATAAAATTTAAATATAATAATAGCAAGTGATTGAAAGTTTGAAACACCATATCGATGTAGGGCTCGGTTCTTCATCACCTAACTAAGTTATAATTAAATGGTACATATGCATTAATGTTGCTTTCTATTTCCTCCGATGAAGCTCTAACTCCTTCTGTATTTTGCCCAGGGAATTAGAGATTTCTAGTATGTCTTGCCACATATAATTATTGAATGTTAGATTAACAAATAAATTTAGCATACAACTTCAATATATTATTTAATATACGATTTATTGAAATGTTCTATAAGAGATTTTCTAGAACACTGAAGTTGCGATTTTTGCAAAAAATAAAAAGTCAACTCAAAAAGTCAACCTGAGCTCGTGTCTCGGAACCCGATCAAAATTATAAAATCCGAATACCAATTCGATAACGAGTCCAACCATACAAGAATTACTCAAATCCGACCTCAAATCGCCTTTCAAAACTCAAAAGTTTGGTCTAGAAAGTTTCTACCATTTTCCCCAATTTTCCAACTCAAACCACTAATTAAATGATGAAATTAACAATAGATTCGTGTGATTTAACCAAAACCGAGTTAGGAATTCTTACCCAAATAATCTCTCTGAAAATCTCCCAAATATTCGCCTCACACCGAGCTCTCTAAATCCAAAAGTGAATTATGAAATAAAACCCTCGAAATTTCCCCTTTTCTACCTAGGAATTCGCTTCTGCGGCCTTTTGCTCGCTTCTGCGACGCCGCACCTGCGGAAAAATCATTGCAGATGCGGATTCCACTTAAGACCAGAAGTATCGCACCTGCGGATTCCTTATCGCTTCCGCGCAAGCGCTTCTGCGGACATTGTCCCCTTCTGCAATCCAAGGCCTCCCTGGCCTTCTCCGCTTCTGCGATGCATTCCCCACATCAGCGAGTCTTCTTCTGTGGAACATGGACCGCGCCTGCGGTCCCAGCTGACCAAGACAAATCGTGCTTCTGCGACTCTAGGGCCGCTTCTCCAAAGCCGCAGCTGCCGCCCAAAATGCGCAGGTGCCATTGCACCAAAAGCAGCAGTGCTTTAGCAATCTCACAAGTCCAAACTTATTTCGGATTCTAACCGAATCACACCTGGGCCCCCGGGACCCCTTCCGAATATACCAACGAGTTCCAAAACACATAGCAAACCTACTCGAGGACAAAAGTCACATCAAACAATATCGATTTTACGAATCGCAACCCAAATTCAAGCCAATGAACTATGAACTTCCGAATTCCGAAACCAATGCCGATTCATACCAAAACAACTCCGATTGACTTCAAATTTTGCACACAAGAAATAAATGACATTATGGACCTATTACAATTTTCGGAATCGGAATTCGACCCCGATATCAATAAAGTCAACTCCCGATCAAACTTTCCAAATCTTTCAAACCTTAATTCTTCTAACTTTCGCCTGATTCATGCCAAAACGACTTACGGACCTCTAAATCCACATCCGGACACTGTCCTAAGTCTAAAATTACCATACGAAGCTATAGGAACCATCAAAACTCTATTCCGGAGTCGTCTATACAAAAGTTAAAGTACAATCAACTCTTACAACTTAAACCTCCAATTTAGGGACTATGTGTCCCATTCCACTATGAAACTCACCCGAAACCAAAACCAAACACCTCGGCAAGTCACGTAACCACAATATAACACAGAGGAGGCAATAAATAGGGGATTGAGGCTAAAATACTCAAAACGACCGGCCGGATCGTTACATCCCCCCTCATGTTGTGCAGCCCTCCAAAACCGCGATGTAAACTGCTTACCCCAATCAGAGATGATGGATACCAGCACGCCATGAAGTTTGACAATCACGCGAATATAAACTCGAGCCAGCCGCTCAGAAGAATAAGTGGTCACCATTGGAATGAAATGAGCCGACTAGGTCAACCTATCCACAATCACCCATACTGCATCGAACTTCCTCTGAGTCCGTGGGAGTCCAACAACAAAATCCATAGTAACCCACTCCCATTTCCATTATGGAATCTCTAGCCTCTAAACCAATCCACCCGGCCATTGATGCTCATACTTCACCTGCTGACAATTTAGGCACCGAGCTACATACTCCACTATGTAGCTCGGCGTCTGTTCAAACCCTTTTTGGACAAAATCCAAAAATATGTTACGCATACCACAATATGGATCAACAAAATAATCTCGCCAAAAGGATGGGAGGATCACCCGACAAAAGTCAAGAAACTTTTCCAACCTTTTTATCCATAATTTTTTAGCTATTATGATTATACAAATGCATGGTTAACGCATTCACATTCTAGAATCATGTCAACAAACATTCCTACCTTTTTCTTTAGGATAAACAACTGCCGGTAGATTTTCCCCAATGGTTTTTACATCAATGGTGGCCTATTTACGGTCACTTAGCAGACATATTTCTCCACCAGTGAATGAAGGATTTGAGCATTTTTATTCCAGATTTCACGGAGATCAGCACATTCCTCAGTTGCTTCAATTTTCCCTCATATTCCATATCCCATGGATATACACCCAAAAGTTTGTTTTTCACAAGTGGGAAGGATTCAGAGATATGCCTTGGTTAGCCCTTCAAGGCTACTGTAAATGGTATGTGTGTGTGTATATATATATATATATATATATATATATAAAACCTATCAATTGCTACAACGAATGCAAAATAATCAATAATAATTAATGGCAACTCCATTGGAATATATGTTTTCTTCATTTCATCCTTCTTGTTTTAAGTTTGTGTTTGAATTAAACTGGAATTTTAACTAATTGCTTGATTCAACAACTTATTTATTCTCACCGACAAGAAAAAAAATTATTAATTCAAACTCTTAATATTAGTTCATCCTACGCTTAAAATGTTTGATTCTAGCTATAATAATATTTGATTACATTATATTTTTATCTAATAAGAATTCTAGTACTATACGTACCCGCACGGTGCCAGATTATTTTAAAGGAAAAAAACTATATAATATAAACATATCTATATTGCAGACTAAACTTAGCAATCACATTGAAAATAATTAAACCAAAAAACAAATATTTAAATTTTATCGAATTGTATCTATGCCAAAGACCACCAATCTTATGCACTTACATAAATCTTAAGGATAAAATTTGTCTCAAATTAAAATAAGATCAATATAGATAATATTTTTTTAAAAAAAACAGTCTTACATTTTCCTTTGGAGTGGTTGAAGTTTCTTTTGTTCATAAAATAAGAGTAGTAAAAACTTTTACGTCAACTTATTCAATACCCTTCTCATCATCCGAAGCATAACCAATCACCGTTGTTGCTCTTGCTGGAAAAACCCAATATTTTTATTAACTTTTGCATTAAATGATGTGTCTCGCACAAGGTGTCATACTTTTGCAGCTCCCCAGCCAGCAACTATTACTGTTTCCTTCAATGTTTCAGCTAATTTCCCTGCATATTGCATTGCGCTAGCAGAATGGAGTACCTCGAACTGTGAGCCTCCTGGAGAATCAACTCACGCGAACCATCTACATTGGGCACCTATGGCGTGCCCTGCAATCGTAACCCACCATCATCCCCAATAGTGACCTCCTTGGCATCACTGTGCTGAACTGTGTCCTTGAGAACAAGCAGATGAGGGTCGTCATACTGACGCTCTCTGATACGATCATATAGAGAAGACCGAGAAACTACACAAGCCAAAACTTAACTCGGCTTCGAAACATCCAGTCTAACAAACTGGTTGGCCAAAGCCTGAACATCCAATGCTAATGGCCTCTTCGCTTCATCAAGTGCATGAATGCTGCTGGAACGTTGGTCAGCCCAAATGACATCACAAAAGAACTGTAATGACCATACCGAGTCCTGAAGGCAGTCTTCGGAATATCCAACTCCCGAATCTTCAACTGATGATAGCATGAACACTAATCAATCTTTGAGAACACTCTGTCACCCTGTAGCTGATCAAATAGGTCATCAATGCGTGGCAATAGATACCTGTTCTTCACTGTAACCTTGTTCAACTGGCGATAATCAATACATATGAGCATAGAACCATCCTTCTTCTTTACAAACAAGACTGGAGCACCCCAAGGCGACACACTGTGCCGAATGAAGCCCTTGTCAAGCAACTCTTGCAACTGTTCCTTTAACTCCTTCAACTCTGTTGGAGCCATACGATATGGGAGAATAGAAATGGGTTAAGTGCCCGGTAACAAACCAATACCAAAATTGATATCTCTGTCGGGCGGTATGCCCGGAAGATCCGCTGGAAATATATCTGGAAAATCTCTCACTACCGGAACTGATTCGACGACGGTAGGAGTATCAACACTGACATCCCTCCCATAGGCTAGATACGCATCACATCCCTTACCAACCATCTGTTGTGCCGTAAGAAAAGACACCACCCTGCTAGGAACATAATCTAAAGTACCCCTCTACTCCAACCGTGGCAACCCTGGCATAGCCAACATCACCGTCTTGGCGTGACAGTCAAGAATAACATGATAGAGTGACAACTAGTCCATTCCCAAAATAACATCAAAATCTACCATACTGAGCAATAATAGATTGGCTCTGGTCTCAAAACCACCAAGAACAACTAAACACGACCGATAAACGCGGTTAATCTCGATGGAATCTCCCATAGGCGTGGACACATAGATAGGAGAATTCAAAGAATCACGAGATATACCTAAATATGGAGAAAAGTAAGATGATACATAGGAATAAGTGGAGCCTATATCAAATAAGACTGATGCATCTCTATGGAAAACCGGAACAATACTTATGATGACTGAGTCAGATGTAACTGCCTCCGTCCTAGCAGGAAGAGCATGATATCTGGCCTAGCCTCCCCATCTAGGGCGACCTCTACCTGTCCGACGTCCACCTCGAGCTGGCTGTGTAGGTGGAGTGGCAACTGGTGCGGTAACTACGGCTTGAGAAGCCTGAGGGCCCCGTGGAATACGTGGGGCCTGAGTAGTTTGTAGAGGTGCACCCCTCCTGAGTCTGGGGCAATCCCTCACCATATAATGAGTGTCACCACACTCAAAAAAGGCTCTCGAAGGACGTGGCTGCTGGAATAGGCTCGGGCCTGATCGGGTGGACTGTCTACTGAAAGCACCCCGAGCAGGAGGTGCACTAGACAATGGCAGTGCATAATGGGGAACCTGAGATCTGGGAGTGGCCGGAATACCGCTAGAAGCTGGAAGTGCTGAATGAACGGGGCGGCTCATATAGCCTCTACCATGACGGGCTGCAACAGGGGCACGGGCACCACTATATGTGCCAGAATCTCGAGGCCTCTTGGCCTCCATTTCCTCTCTCTCCCGGGCCCACATACCCACCAATCTCCTAGTGATCTCCACTACCTGCTGGTATGGGATGTCCATCTCCAAATCTCAGGCCTTGCTGAATCTGATACCAGGATTGAGCCCTTCGATAGATCGATGAACTCCCTCTCTGACAGTAGGAACCAAGGCTGGTGCATGCCTGGACAAATCACTGAACCGGACTGCATACTTCGATACGGTCATAGCACCCTGGCGCAACTGCTCAAACTCTACGTGCCATGCATCCCTAAGACATTTGGGAATAAACTCCCTCAAGAACATCTTTGAGAACTGAGCTCAAGTGAGTTAAGCTGCCTCGGTCAGACTACCCAACTCATACGCTAGCCACCACTGATAAGCCATTCCCTTAAGCTGGAACGTAGTGAAAGCAACCCCAATCGACTCCACAATACCCATAGTACGGAGGATACAGTGGTATTTCTCAAGAAAACCCTATGCATCCTTCAACGCCAAACCTCTGAAAGTAGGAGGGTGGTACTTCTTGTACCTCTCGAGCCTGAGCTGCTCCCCTTCAGAAGTTATTGCCCTAACCTCGGGCTGAAGTGGGGTGACTGGCTGCACTGGTATGACCTCTAGAACCTGGTCAACCTGGACCAACTGCTCTGGGGTACGGGCGGCGGGAGTCTTTGCTCCTCCCCCGGCCTAAGATATGGCAGGAGCAAGTAGGATCAACGCTGCCTGAGCCAGAGTGCTAAACATGCTCAAAATTTAGGCGTGGGTCTCCTGAAGTGTTGGGGCAGTAACAGGCACATCAGATGTCTGTCCTCCGAATGGAGCTACTGGTGGCTCCTTTGTAGCAGCTTGGGCCGTTGCTCTAGCTACACCACATGCCTGTCCTCGGCCTCTACCCCGGCCCCGATCTCTCGCATCTCTAGCAGGGGGCGCGAGTGTCTGATCATCAGATCCAGTTGAGCGTGTCCTCACCATCTGTGAGAGAATAGAAAGACAGAGATTTAGAATTTCAAAGTCAACAATTTTGCATGATAAGGAATCAAAGAAGTGAAGTTTTTTCCTAATAGTTCCATAGCCTCTCGAAGTTAAGCACATACGTCTCCGTACTGATCCGCGAGACTCTACTAAACCTGTTTGTAACTTGTAACACCTATGAACCTAGAGCTCTGATACCAACTTGTCACGACCCTAATTTTCCTCCATAGGATGTCGTGACGACACCTAGTATAAGGAAAATCTAAAAACCCAACAACTAATATAAGGAAAAATCTCCACAGCTTAGTGTATATACAATAGCCCAAAACCCTGCGAAATACAAGTCACAAGCTCTATGCCAATATCAAGTCATCCCTATACAACTGTATCTAGTAACGAATGAAAAGTATAGAAATGGATAGAAGGTGACTCAAAGGCCTGCGGACGCGGCAAGGTGACTCCGAGTCCTGGGGATGCGGGCAGGTGTACCTTGAAGTCTCCAAATGCAAACTCAACTCACTAGTGCCAGGGTTGATAGGAGGTACCTAGATCTGCACAAAAGGATGTGCAGAAACGTAGCATGAGTACACCACAACAGTACCTAGTAAGTGCCAAGCCTAACCTCAGTAGAGTAGTGACGAGGTCAGGTCAAGGCCCTACTGCAAATAATAGGAAACAGGATCAAGGAAAATAATACGTCACGGAAGGAAACAAGGATTTACATGTTAAGGGAACAAAACAACTAAAGACAAGTGCAGCAAATAGAGAAAGATCAACAAGGGGTCACTACTGAGGTACCGCCTCGTGGTCCCAAATCACAAGAGTAACTCATAATTTTTCCTTATATCACCGTGGGAGCCTTGCATTTTAATTTTTTTGAAAATCATTTTCCCGAAGTAGCATCCCGTGTTTTACCCCACCTTATCACACCGCATAGCTTCTAGTAGTTCTCCTACTAGCCACGCGTATCAAAGCCACCTTAGAGATGCTATATTCCTTTGGCTGTGGACTGTGGAAGTTGTTCCGGATTTGACTGTCGATCGTATATGTCATGGATAGACTCGTTGTGGGTCCTTGGGAGGTTATAAACCTATTTGGGGATAACCGGAATTGGCTTGAGGTCCGTTGGTAGATCTAATGTGAATGTATGCTCTACATCAGGTCGAATGTGTTCACTCAACATAATATTGCTTATGGAGGATTTTTCGGGCGTTGGACGTTATTCATGTCATCAGCTATTTTGTGTAATACTATATTATTCCATGTGGGTTGTGAGACGGCCTGATTATTTGCACATGTGTTGTGATCTTTTGTAGCTTGTGGTGTTATATGAGTGAGATGGATCTCGAGATGTAGGTCGTTTATTGCACCTTAGTCGTGCTTGGCATTTTATAGTGCATGGCTATCTGTCTCCCCAGGGTTGTGTTTATTCACTTGACGTGCTTGGTCGATATTCGGCATTTCGTGGGTATGAGCATTCTGGCTCGGTAAGTACTTCCTTATTGATTGTATGTGTGGATCAAGTGGCACACTGCCACGGGTATGATGTTTAGATCGGGTTGCACTCTACGTCGGTGAGATGTTGAGTACGGTTCCTTATACTTATTTCTTGTGTGTTGTTTCTTACCCTTGGTATAGGTTCATAGCATTTGTCTGGTTGATTTGAGTGTTATGTGGGCTGGGTAGTTCTTTACCCGAGTTCGTTTTCCTTATTGGTCATATTTTAGTTGTAGCTTGTTGGCGCATTGATGGCGTCATATGAGATTTTAGACGGTGTTTGAGGTGGCTTATTGCCCGAGCGGCTTGTACTGGGTGAGATGAGGTTGATGGACCTGAAATTAGTGCAATCGGATTTATATAAGGTATATTAGAGGGAAAATGTCACTATTCAGTTCAGAATGAGGCAAAGGGTTCTTGTTGATGTCACGACCCCAATTTCCCTCTGTAGGATGTCCTGATGGCACCTAGTCTCTACGACTAGGTAAGCCTAACAAATAATAATAACTTGGCGGAAACAATTATCAAAATACTAAAACAAAGCTGAATAACTGATATAACCTCCCGAAATAAAACATAATCTCATCAATGCACTCCCCAATACTGGTAGAACTGAGTCATAAGCTCAATAGAATAAAACTAGAATATCCAATACATCATTGTTTGAAAGAAAAGAAGTACAACAGTAGTAAAAAGTAGCGGAAGGTGACTCCGAGGCCTGCGGACGCCGAGCAGGCATACCTTGAAGTCTCCTAAAGGCAGCTACAAATGATCTCTAACGACCGGCACGAGCATACGTACCTGGATCTGCACAAAAATATGCAGAAGCGTAGTATGAGTACACCATAGTGGTACCCAGTAAGTATCAAGCCTAACCTCAGTAGAGTAGTGACGAGGCCAAGTCAAGACACCTACTAGGATATAAATAAGCTGTATGGAAATGTAATAAAGATAAATAATGGAAAGTGAAGAAATAACTGATACGAAACAAGATAATAACATGAACTAATACCGGATATTAAACATGAGAATAACATAAAAGAAGCAACTAAAGAGAACCAAAATGATCATATACGGCCGACAACTGCTAGAACAAAGAAGAAGAAAACAAACAAGAACATTTCCGCCAAAAGCTCTTTACAACATGAGATAAGCAACAAATAACACAACGAGGTACCGCCTCGTGTACAATAAGAATCACCACCGAGGTACCGCCTCGTATAAATCAAGAATTACAACCGAGATACCGCCTCGTATTCACAATACACAATCTCAATCAAAATCTTTCCTTATACCGCCACGTGACCTTATATTTGAAATAGGTTTTGAAAATAGTTTTCCCAAAATAGCTACATGCACTTTAGCCCACCTTATGACGCTGAGTGGCTTCACGTAGTTCCCCTACAAGCAACACACACATAAGTCCCACCTTATACCGTTGCATGCACATCAACCCCAAGCCTTATTCCACCGCATGCGCGTCAATATCACATTACAATATCAACTCGCAACAAAGTGCCCATATATCACAATTTGCCAACAATCCACAATATCAATGTTTCCACAACAATAGCCACGGCTCCACCACAACGGGTACAAGAATATCAACAACAACAATGAATGTAAAATGATCAAAAAGGAAGATGTTTCAACAATAACAATTTTGCCTCAACGTGATAACGACTTTCACAACTTCAACACCAATAACTCAACAATGAGAGACAATGTATAACCACGATGTTAAATAAGAATAACTCACAATGGAAGAGATAATGTGTTGAAATGACAGGGCTCGTATTAAATAAGAGTCCTCGCGATTGCGGACTAGGGCTCGCATTTGCGAACCCTGACAGCCTAAGTTATCATTGCATTTTCGAGAAAGGCTTCGCAATTGCGAGGTTGGGAACTTCGCAATAGCGAACAAGTGTTCCCAATTGTGAACTCTATCCAAATTCTGTTGCCTTCGCAAATGCTAACGGGAATTCGCATTTGCGGCAACTGCCCCCTTCTGACACCTTCGCAATTGCGACCCTGGTGTTCGCAATTGCGACACAGAACACCAGACACCAGATTTTCTACAATTTCAGTCCAAACCACTCCGGAACATGTCCGAAACTCATCCGAGCCCTCTGGACTTCAAAAAAACCAAACATCCACACAAGTCTAAAAACATCATACGAACTCGGTTCCGCGATCAAAATGCAAAAATAACATCTAAAATTATGAATCGAACACTAAAACGCATGAATTTCAAAGTAAAGTTCAAGAATTTCTAAAATTACAACTAAAAGTTCGAATCCTATCAAATCAACTCCAAATGATACCAAATTTTGCAGACAAGTTCTAAATACCACAACGGACCTATTTCAAGTCCAAAAATCAAATTCCGCGCTCGATAGCTAAAATCAACCTATGGTCAATCTTTTCAACTTCAAATTGTCAAATTTTGGTAAATCAACGCAAATCAACCTTCGGATTTCCAAAATCAATTTCGGGCATACGCCCAAGTCCGAAATCATAATACGAAGCTATCAGAGCCATAAAGCACAGTTCCGGGGTCATTTTCACAAAAGTCAAAATTTGGTCAATATTTTTTAATTTAAATTTTTAAGTCAAGAATCAAGGGTCCAAATCAACCCGAAAGCTTCCCGGGACGAAACTAACTAACCCCGCAAGTCATAAAGTCATAATTTCTGCTCTTCATGTGGATCGGGCCAAACACCTCGGCAGTATATTTAAGATGCATTTATAGTTCGCGCGACCCTCAGCAGTGTACACACTATTCTGGATCGGGCTGTATGACCTCGACATAACTCGTATGTAATATCGCTAGGAGTCTGAATATTCATGTTATTCCCTTTTTGATTGATATCTAGCAGTTACATGTTATGCCTTATTTGGTTAAGATGGCACTTGGTATTCCTTACCCGTTTGAGGTAGCCTTTGATTTCTTCTATTTGTTGAGATAGTACGTGAAATTTGAGAAATTTACGCTGTCATCAGATTGGACGGTTATGTTAGTTACAGTTCTTACCTCATTATAATTGTTGTGTTCCATATCTGTTTATAATTTATTATATTAATTTATTGGACCACTAGTAAGTGTCGATGTCGATCCCTCGTCACTACTTCTCCGGGATTAAACTAGATACTTACTAGGTACGCATTGATTTACGTACTCATGCTACACATCTGTACTTATATGCAAGTATGTTTCTGATGGTCATTTGGGTGCGTAGGCCCAGTTGCCAAGAGGACTTTATGGTGAGTTGTATTCCATGTTACGATATATAGCACACTTCCTAGTAGATGCTTGTGCACTTGTGACACCGGGTTTTGGGATGTTCTAGTAATTGTTTGTGGTTTTGCTTAACATTGTCACACTTTTATTTTATATTTTACAAATTGTTTGTACCATGATTTTTAATGCATACATTTATTTATTTAATAAAAATTCATGATATCAAAAGTAATAAAATGAATATTTAAGTTGATAGTTCACTGTTGGCTTGCCTAACGGCGACGTTGGGTGCCATCATGGCCTATAGTGGGAATTGGGTCGTAAGAAATCCCCTAGACAAGTGCCGTAAGGTTCAAAACACGATGGATAATAGGCTCAACCCTTTTACGATTTTTGCTTAATGCTATATTTTTGTATAGGGGAGAGTTCAATACCATATTACGTGCACCTAATCCACATTATACGTTGCTCTCTTACCACTAGATCAAAGCCATGTAGACTTTTGTATTAATATTATATGGATTTTATGATAGAAATTTCAGGATCTTTTAATATATTTTAGTTTTAAGCCACCAGTTCCGTGGCACCGCCCTGATTAATGATAAACAATTATTTATAGATCACTTGTAACGACTCAGCTGGTAGTTTTGAGCATTTGCAATCCGTTCAGCTGTTTGAAGTCTTGAGTAACTTTGTATGATGTCTGTCTCGTTTGCCCACTTCATCAAAGTCTTGAGTAACTTTGTACGGGTACCTTGCTCATAAGCCCCTCACCAAAGCACGTGTATATACATCATTTTGCCTACACTCATTGCTGGTATGTCAGACTCCGAAGGGGCGGATCCTGCCGAAGCGCTAACATAAAGCCTATAAGGCTTGCTGCGCCATGCAGCCCCATCCACAATAATAATAATAGTAATAAATCCAATATGGCATGCCGTGACGTGCAGCCCGATCCACATGAATACTCACAACACGACTCTCAGGCCCACCTCAGTCATCAAACTCTCAAGTCTCAAGGGCTCACAATCTCGTACAAATCAGCTCAAACAATGATAATATGTGATGTATTGGTGAATGATAAATAGAGACTGAGATATGATATGCAAATGATGAACCATGACTGAGTATATAATTGCAGTTAAAGCAGATAACTCAAAACAACAAAAATAACCTCATTAGGTCTCAACCAAATAAGCACACAACCTAAACATGATTTCTAGCATGAATCACAGCTCAATTAGTTTAACAAATAGGAATTTCACAAATAAAACAAGATTGGATAGCAACTCGGTGCAGAAATCAACCCGGTTCATGTTTACCACGACGCACACCACTCGCCCGTCACCTAGCATGTGCGTCACCCCAACATAACACCAACAACATGTTTTGCAAGGATAATTACCCTCAATTCCAAGTTTAGAAGTGTTAATTACCTCGAACAAGCCAAATCCAATACCGAGCAAGCCAAACAATGCTCTAGGAATGTCATCCCACGCGTATCAACTTCCGAACGGCTCAAAACTAGCCAAAAGTAACTCAAAAAAATCAAATAATGCCTAAGGATACAATCCCAAATGATAAAGGTCAAGTCTTTACACATTTACTCAAAGTCAACCAAAAAAGTCAAACTCGAGCCCGCACCTCGGAACTCGACAAAACTCACAAAATCCGACAACCCATTCATTAAGAGTCCAACCATACAAATTTCACTTGAATTCGACTCTGAATCAACATTCAAAACTCAAAGATTTACTTTGGGGAAGTTTAGACAAGAACCCACAAATTCTCTTTAAAATTCATAATCCAAATGCCAAAATCGAAGATACATTCATGAAATATAATCAAACTGAGTCAAGAATACTTACCCAAATCCATGTGGTAATATTCCTCTCCAAAATCGCCCAAAATCGAGCTCCAAATCTCAAAAATGTCATAGCATGAGCAACTCTCGAATTATATACAGTTTTCCCAGCATTTTCGCATCTACGAAATATCGGCCGCTTCTATGGCATCACTTCTGCGACAAAACACCCGCTTCTGTGGAAATACACTAAGCCTAGACCTGTAACACCGGTCATTTTGAGCATTTACATTCCGTTCCACTATTTAAAGTCTTGAGCAGCATTATATGATGTATTATGATTTGTGTGAATCATCGGTTTTGGTTTTCATGTTATTCGTGATTGATTTAGAAGAATGATTCTCAACTAGGAAGCTTTAAGTTGGAAAAATTGACCAAGTTTGACTTTTTAGTACTTGACCTCAGATCAGAGTTTGATGGTTCTGTTAGGTCTGGATGGTGATTTTGGACTTGGGCGTATGCCCGGATTTGTATTTGGATATTTCTAGAAGGTATCAGCGCTATTTGGCGAAAAATGAAAATTTGAAGGTTTGGAATGTTCATAAGTTTGATCGGGAGCTGACTTTGATGATATCGGGTTTGGATTGTGGTTTGGGAATTGGAATAGCTTTGTTATGTTATTTGGGACTTGTGTGCAAAATTTGAGTTCATTCCGAGTTGATTTGATAAGGTTTGGCACGGGTTCTGGAAGTTAAAAGATTCAAAGTTCATTAAGTTCGATTTAAGGTACGATTCATGGTTTTGATGTTTTTATGCGTGATTTTAGGCCTCGAGTAAGTCTGTGTTGTGTTATGGGACTTGTTGGTATGTTCAGACGGGGTACCGAGGGGCTCGGGTGAGTTTCGGATAGGCTTGGGTTGTGTTGCGCTCGTTTTTTATGTTTCGACGTCGTTTCTTCAAGCATAAATGGTACCACATTAAGCAAATGAGCTCCAATTTCTATTTTGATTGAAGCATTAGCGTATCGTAATTTTGGAATCATAGCAACTGAAATCATCAAGTTTCGACATCGTATGAGGAATTTATGGTCATTTTACTAAGAATTGTGTTGCCAGATTTTTTCCAGATTAATTACGAAATTGCCACTGAATTCGTATTAAAAATCTGCACTATTTTCAAATATTGAAACCAACAAATATCCTTCATTATAAGGTCAAATTGAGTGACTCAAAAGACTATCTTGACTGAAATTTCACAAGGAATACATTGGAGGCATCAAAAGCGAGTTTCAGGATTGTTTGCCTAAAAAAAGGAGTCAAAGCAGCTGGGCAGAAATATTTAATATCGAGGGTTTGTTCATTTGATCATATTTTGAGTTGGAGAGCTCGGATTTGGGAAATTTTGGAGGTGATTTTCACCATATTGATTGGGATAAGTGTTCTGTACTCGGTTTTGGTTATGTTTCGTGAATTCATCTTCGTTTTGGCATTTGATTGATGATTCCAAAGTAAAATTTGGGGGGTTTTGTCTACAATTTCATAAAGTGAATTTTTGAGTTTTGAATATTGATTCGGCGTCGGATTGGAGTGAAACTAGTATGGTTGAACTCGTAATTGAATGGGTTGTCAGATTTTATGAGTTCTGTCGGGTTCCGAGGTACGAGCCCGAATTTGACTTTTTTGTTGACTTCGGGATTTTGATTAAAGATTCCACCTTTATCGATTGTGTTTGTTTCCTTTGGCATTATTTGATGTTCTTGAGTTGCTTTTGGCTAGTTTCGAGCCGTTCGGGATGTCGTTTCTGGAGTATTGTTTGGCTTGCTCGATATTTGATTCGGCTTGTTCGAGGTAAGTAACACTTCTAAACTTGGCGCTGAAGGTATGAATCCATGAACATACGTGTTATGTGTTTGGTGTTGAGGTGATGCACATGCTAGGTGATGGGTGTGCGGGTGTGCACCATGTGAATTATGACTCAGTTAATTCTGTGATACCGTGTTGTTACCTAATCTTGTTTTTATTCATGAAATCTCTACGTGTAAAAGTAATTGAGATGTGGATCATGTTAGAAATCATGTTTAGGCTATACGCTTATTCTGTTGAGACACACTGAGGTCATCTCTGCTGTTGAGTTATTTGTTTAAATTGTAATTACATACTCCGTCATATTCATTCATTTGCATATCATATCTCAATCTATATTATCATTTGTTGTCACATCATGTTATCATTGTTTGGACTGATTGGCATGAGATTTGTGAGCCCAAGAGGCTGGAGAGATTGATGACTGAGTTGGGGCCTGAGAGCCGTGTTGTGAGATATGGTGGATCGGGCTACACGCTGCAACATGCCATATTGACTATATATATATATTACTATTATATGGATTAGGTTGTACACCGTAGGCCCTAAGGTTTTTATATATATTATTAGCGCTTGGGCAGGATCCGCTCCTCCGGAGTTTGACATACCAGCAGTGAGCGTAGTTTTTATTAATTCATCGGGCTGCGCGCTGCAGCAGGTATCATACAGTATTGAGTGACTGAGTGTGCTGAGTGATTGAGCGTGATGAGTAGGAGTGAGAAACAATGAGATGGAGTACTCTGAGAGTGCGAGTACATGAGTTCATCATGCATTGCATTGACGTATATACTTGACATACAGACATAGAGATGCACTTCGTCATGCTACATGGTTTTGTGACATTCAGGACTTCACATGCACATTGACATGTGGGCATAGAGTTGTACTTATCTCATGCTATCCGAAATTGGAACATCTTATCTGTTGTTGAAAGTTTTTGGGAAAAATCACAGATTTCTGACTTACTCATATTTTGGTGATTTCGGGGAAAGATTTGAATTTTACCGTTATACTTGAAAAACATGTCTATCTTCTGTAACTCTGAACGAGCTGAGCATCATATCTTTGAGTTATTTCTTATACTACTTTTATTATATTGTTATGAGTTATTGTTGGCTATTGGTGTTGGACTCTGATCGTTGTCCAAGCTCGTCACTGCTTTCAATCTAAGGTTAGGTTTCTTACTTATTGAGTACATGTGGTCGGTTGTACTCATACTATACTTCTGTACTTTGCGTGCAGATTTTGGAGCTGATGTTGTTGTGTATGGCGGGAGCTGGCATTAAAGATATACCTGCGTTCCGGTTATAGCTACTTCTTGTTCTTGGTAGTTTAGATTTATAAATCTGTTTATGTATATTTGGAACAGATGATGTATTTTTTTGTACCAGCTTTGTAAAATCTAAATCTTAGGAGCTCATGACTTGTACCACCAATCCTTAGAATTTTGTATAGAAAGTTCACTTATTTTATTTATTGATTCTTATTATCCTATTTGAGTTGTGTTGTCTATCATTTGGCTTATCTAACATGTTGGGTTATGTGCCATCACGATTAGCTAGGTTTTGGGTCATGACATCACTGTCCCATGAACGTGTTACTCAACCAGCTTCATTCGCATTTGGTAACTAAATGATTGGTGTCTTATCTTAATTGAAACTCTGTAAAATTTGATTGAGAATTGGTGAACACGTGGCTCAAGTAGGAGACTAGTAAAACTTTGATATAGGTCTCCAAAAGTTGTCAATAATGGATTTTATGATTTTATTTCAAGTTAGACAATATTAAAGTTTGTAAAAAAAAAAAAAGTACAAAAAACTTTGGGCAAAAGAAAGAAAGAAATATTGTGTACTCTTTAACACGAAAAATATTTTAGAACTTTGAATTCAAGAAAGATTGTCTACCTTTAACACTAAAAATATTTTAGAACTTTGAATTAAATAACTTAAATCTTCATATTAGTAAATATATATTTTTACAACAATATCAAAGGTAACATATTGAAAATACATGTCTAACATCTTATTATTTAAGTTACCTCTTAGTAATATAAATAATAATAATACTATGAGAAGTTAAAGCCTTTATCATTTAAGAGTGTCCTTTTTAAATGATTCCTCACGGTTGTCAACTTTATACTCTGCCAATCAATGCAGCCTTGCATCATCATCCTTTTTTGCAATGTCTGAACCGCTGGTGCCCTGGCTATGAAAGGCTTTATCAAGCACTGGTTCCCTCCTAATATCCTCCTCATTATCATCTGTCCACCATTCAAGAGCTTTTCTAGGCCAATATCTTGCAATTTTATTTGGCCAATTTTACCCATAATTGCCATAATTGTATCAGTTACACCAGTTGTTATAGATATTTGTAACAACAAAATGAAGAGAAAAAAACCTAGCTCAACAAACTCATGACTTGCACATGTAAAATTGATCGATCTGATAGCAAAAATTCAATCGAATAAAAAAAAAAACCTAAAGATTAATCTAATCTAATCTAATATAATCTGCGCCTCAACAAGAAAATCAATTAAAATCACATAAAATTAAGGAGAGAACTTTCTTATTCTTACGCTGAGAGGAGACGGCGAAAGAAAGTTGTTGTTTTTTGCCGAAAATAGAAAAAGAGATTGGTTGAGACTTGAGAATGAAACAAAAGCAGAGGAGGATGAGGAGTTTATATAGGGGCTGAAATAATGGTCAAAATCAGTTATTAGTTTCTCGTTTTCACGGGATGAGGATCATTTTTTCCTTCTGTTTTTTGTTTTCTTTTGAAATTTTAATTTGGTATTTTTTTTTGGGGGGTGGGGGGAGGAGGGGAGGAGAGGAATTTTATTTTAGTCTCACCGTCTTCTTTCTTTGTCCTCCTTCTTCTCGATTAGGTTTGGGATATGAGTTTATTTGGATTCACTATCACCGTAAACTTTTCAAGTATAGTATTCTCAATTATTTTTATTTTTTAATTTTCAAGTTATAATAATAAATGTAATAACAGAACTTGGACTGCAAATTTATTCTACCGAGTTTGTTTAGGATTATGACGGGTAGGCTTACAAAAAAAAGAATGAAATCCGTTCTTCTTGCTTTCATCCCTGTTAGTTTAGTCTGAGGTGTCTGTAGATCTTTAGAAATTGACTGAATCATGCCGTACAGGTTGATTATTAGATTTTCTTTTAATAAAAAAACACATGTTTTTATATGAATTTATAATTGTACTGATAATTAGGGCAAATTTTAAATTTTATAAAAAATAAATCCAAGAAATATCGTCATACTGAATAAATTCATATATAAAAAAACAGTATACATCTTAAGATTAAAAGTAACGAAATATTAGTTTTTCCTTGGGCTTTGGGATCATAAAAACGGTACAAGCCAATAGATAATTAGCACCCAAAATCCAACTCCTTAAACCTATTTGTTATGTCAAAAATTAATTAAATTAATTCTAACATCTTGAGTAGTAAGCCACAGGTATTGGATATGCTGTCTCTCATATGATTTAGATTTTGCTTGTTGGATATTTAATCTTCTAATAGACTCAATTCTTGAGTCTCATCTTGAATTTTCACTCGTGTAATTTACATTTCTCTCGTCTTTGCTTAATTTATTTTATGTTGTGATAGAACAGTGTTTCTATTCTGGCCATCGTTCATGTTCTCTTGATTCATTGCCTTTTATAAATAATAAAAATATCTAAAGAGCTTCGCCAAAGTCCTATGCAAGCAGTGGTGGACCCAGAATTTTGTACAAGCGAGTTCATTCAAAGATCGCGATAGTCAATTATATAAGTGTACCGGTAAATAAAATCTGCGCTCTGCTCTTTTTTTTCATCACATGACTTCAAAATGAAGTCATTTATTTTTTAAAAAAAGTTGGGAAAACTTTTAAAATAATAACAAAGAAAAATCTATTTACTTTAATATTTTAAAATTTATCTATATAAATTAATAAATTTTATTTCAGAAAATTTAGCAGTTTAAAAAAAAAGTATTTAACCAACTTAAAAGTCGTACTATAATTCTAAGAAATTTAACGTACAAAGTTCTTACTAACAAAAGACACTGGAAACAAGAGTTTTAAACTAAACTAATTATTGAAAAAGATATTGTACACCAAACTAAAATTTTGAGTATAACTGTAACGATCCGACCGGTCATTTTGCTTTCTAGATCTCCGTTTCCTTAACTAAGACTTTCAGTATGTGTTTTTACTATTTTATGACTTGCGGGGATGTGTTGGTTTGGTTTTGGAAAGGTTCGGGGTAAGATCGGAACACTTAGATCCTTAATAGTGGCATAGGAGGGCCAAGTTTGACTTAGTCAACACTTTGAGTAAACGATCTCAGAACTGAGATTTGATGGTTCCAATAAGTTCATATGATAATTTTTAACTTGGGCGTGTGTTCGGATCGAGTTTCGAATGATCCGGGAGCATTTCGGTGCTTAATGTTGAAAGTTGGCACCTTGAAGGTTTTCAAGTTCTTTAAATTTGGGTTGAAGTAGACTTTGGTGTTATCGATGTCCGTTTGAGATTTCGAGTCTGGGAATAGGTTCGTATAGTGATTTATGACTTGTACGCAAAATTTGGCGTCATTCCGAGTTGTCAAAGTATGATTTCTCGCATTCAGAGTTAGTTGAAGAAGTTTGAAGTTCATAAGTTGATTAATTTGGTTTTAGGGTGCGATTCTTAGTTCCGATGTTGTTTTATGTATTTCGGGGCTTCGAGCATGTCCGTATTATATTTATGGACTTGTTGGTGAATTTGGACGGGTCCTGAGTGGCTCGGGTATGTTTCGGACCACCCGGAGCCAAGTCTAAAATTGTAGAAATGCTGGTTCCGGTTTCCTTTCTTCGCGAACTCAGAGGTGGTATCACGTTCGCAAAGAAGGAATTGGGGGATGGGCATTTTGTTCTTGTCACGACCCCAATTTCCCTCTGTAGGATGTCGTGACGGCACCTAGTATGTAAGATTAGGTAAGCCAAACAAACATACAGAAATAACTTAAATGATAAATATAAGTCTCAAAACTCAGCAAGTATAATAAATAAACTCTGTTACTCAGTATATACAACTCCCGAGACCCGGCGAATACAAGGAATAAGCTCTAAATAGAAGAAATGCATGATCTTATATATCAATATCTATAAAAGGATAAGGAAAATAGAATAGTCAAGGTAGAGGGGGACTCCAAGGCTAGTGGACGCCGGCAGGTATAACTTGAAGTCTCCGCAGCTAAAAAAGATGTGGAGAAGCGTAGCACGAGTACGCCACAACGGTACTTAGTAAGTGCCAAGCCTAACCTCGGTAAATTAGTGAGGAGTTCAGGTCAGAGCCCTACTGGAATAAATAAAAAGACTGAACAAGTGTAAGGCAGTGTAATAACAACCGGAATGAACAACTCAACAGAATGATATTTCACAACTTAACACTTTGCCTCAATGTGAATCACAACCTTTATATCTCGATAACAATTACAACAACAAGATATTCCACGATTTAACAACTTCAAATAAAGAGTTCAACGATTAAATAATGAATATGGAATAAAGGAAACAAGAGCTTCAATTAAACATGTAGGGGAATTAGCATGCATGAGAATAAGACAAGTAGACATGTGAAAATAGACTTGAAATGATGAGTATAACATATTAAGGTAACTCAATTATGGCATGAAAGGAATTTATATAGCTAAAACCGAAAAATTTCACGTTTAGCCCGTGTACACACTCATCACCTTGCGTACACGACTTTCACATATCACAATTATCACAACCAACATAAATCCTAAGGGGTAACTTCCCCACACAAGGTTAGGCAAGTCACTTACCTCAAAGCACTTTAACTCATTCCACTAGTAGGCATTTCCCTCAATTTTCCAACTCATGGACGGCTCGAATCTAGCCAAAACAACTTAGTATTATAAATTACGATCTTTACGAAGAAATAAAAAGAGAACTCAAAAAGTCAATCCAGCCTGCATTTCGGAACCCGACCAAAATTATAAAATTCGAACACACATTTGATACCGAGTCCAACCATACAAGAATTACGCAAATCCGACCTTAAATCGCCTTTCAAAACTCAAAATTTTAGTCTAGGAAGTTTCTACCATTTTTCTCCAATTTTCCAACTCAAACCACTAATTAAATAATGAAATTAACATTAGATTCATGTAAATTAACCAAAACCGAGTTAGAATTCCTTACCTAAAAGTTTTTCTTGAAAAACCCTCGAAAAATTGCCTCCCACCAAGCTCTCTAAGTCCAAAAATGGATTATGAATCAACTCTCGAATTTTTTTATTTCTTGCCAGTAACTTTCGCTTCTGCGGCCGTTTTGTCGCTTCTGTGACGCCGCCCCTGTGGAAAAACCATCGCAGGTGCGGATTCCACTTAAGCTCAGGGGATTCTGCTTCTATGGATAAAATCTCGCACCTGCGAGTGCGCTCCTGCGGAAAACTCTCCGCTTCTGCGATGACCGACCAAACTTGCCCCCTTCTGCATCTGCGACCACTACTCCGCACTTGCGGACTCGCTGATGCGAAAACCACCTCGCACCTACGATCCCAGCTGGTTAAAGCCAGCTTCGCTTCTACGGTTCACTGTTTGCTTTTGCGAGTCCGCACCTGCGGCCAAACCCTCCGCAGGTGCAATGACACTAGAAGCTAGAAACTTCAGCAATCCAACAAGTCCAAATTTTGATTCGGTTCAATCCGGTTCACACTCGGGGCTCCCCGGGATCCTGTCCGGATATACCAACAAGTCTTAAAACACATAAAGGACCTACTCGAGGCGAAAAAGCACATCAAACAACATCGATTCTACGAATCGTAACCCAAATTTAGCCTTTGAACTATGAACTTTCGAATTCCGAAACCAATGCCGATTCATACCAAAATAACTCCGATTGACATTAAATTTTGCACACAAGTCATAAATTACATGACAAACCTATTCCAACTTCCGGAATAGGGATCCGACTCCGATATCAATAAAGTCAACTCCCGGTCAAACTTTCCAAACCTTAATTTTTCTAACTTTCGCCAATTCATGCCGAAACGACCTACGAGCCTCCAAATTCACATCCAGACACACTCCTAGGTCTAAAATCACTATACGGAGCTATTGGAACCATCAAAACTCCATCCCGAAATCGTCTAAATAAAAGTCAAATTATGGTCAACTCTTACAACTTAAACCTCCAATTTAGGGACTAGTGTCCCATTTCACTTCGGAACTCACCCAAAACCAAAACCAAACACCCCGATAAGTCGCATAACCACAATATAGCATAGAGGAGGCAGTAAAAAGAGGATGATGCTAAAATACTCAAAACGATCGGCCGGGTTGTTACAGGTTTTCGCGTTCACGATCACTTGGTCGCATTTGCGAAGGTTTAAGACCTGTGGCCTTCGATTCTATCACGACCCAATTCCCACTATAGGCCGTGATGGCGCCCAATGTCGTTGTTAGGCAAGCCAATGGTGAACTACCAACTCAATTAATCATTTTATTATTTTCGAAATCATGAATCATACTAGATAAAGAAATTAATGCATTAAAATCATGAAAAACTTACAATTTGAATAGAATAAATAATAAAAAAGTGTAAATGCTAAGCAAGACCATAAACAATTTCTAGAACATCCCAGAATCTGGTGTCACAAGTGCATGAGCATTTACTAAGGAGTGTAATAATAATACAACAACTGCTTAAAATGTAAATTATACAGGATAAAGTAAATAATACGATGGAGACTCTGTGGGCTGCGATGTGTAGCCTGGAATGTAGCTCACCATAAAGTCTCCTCAGCAGCTGCACCCACGTGCCAAGATGACCACCAAATGAACCTGTTAGATCCTGCACATTTAGTGCAGAAACGTAGCATGAGTATGTAAATCAACGCGTACCCAGTAAGTATCTAGACTAACCCCGGAGAAGTAGTGACCAGGGGTCGACATCGACACCTACTAGTGGTCCAGTAAAATAATATAATAAATTATGAACATATATGAAATACAACAACAACCATGAGGTAAAAACTGTAACTCACATAATTCTCCAGCATTTCTTTTGGCAATATAAATCTCTAGAATGTCATATGTTATCTCAAAAGATCAGAAATATCAAATGTAGTCTCAAATGGGTAAGGAATACCATATGAATGCCAGGTCTCAATAAAAGGGCATTTCACGAGTATTCGGACTCCTAGCGATATTACGCACGATTATGCCGAGGTCGTACGGCCCGATCTAGAGTGGTGTGTACACTGCCGAGGGTCGACCTGCGCAAACCAGAGATACATCTCAATATATTGCCTAGGAGTTCGGCCCAATCCACAAGAAAGGAAGAAACTTATTGAATTACAAGTCACGTGCACGCAACACAGGTACATGAGCATAAAATGAACATGACTTTTACCGTTTATTAAATATCTCGCGAGACAACTCAAGGCGATAAAGCTCGGCCTAATATATTCCCAAATCAATTTCAATTATAAATTCACTTAACTAAGCTAGCAAAATGAGTTCAAGTAAATCAAATATTACATGATAAAGTCCTAAGTTTACTCGGACATAAACATGCTTTTAGTTACATACGGACTCTCGTCACCTCGTGCGAATGTAGCACCCACAACTAGTAGTACATAACAATTTTAATACCTACGGGGTAGTTTTCCCCTCACAAAGTTAGACATGAGACAAGTTCCAATAACCGGCTCCAATGCCTCTCTAACTCCTCAATTCAGATCCATACGATCCGAAGCTAGTCAAACAACATGCAAAACCAATAAAAATATATTCCAACACTCATAATTAATTAATTTTATAACAATTCTCAACTCCACTCGAAAAGTCAACAAAGTCAACCCTCGGCTCATGTGCCCGCATTCCAAAAAATCTTGAAGATAATCATTACCCATAATACCACGAACTCAAATATATAATTTTTTTTCCTAATTCCATGTCCACTTTCGTGGTCAAAATCCAAAAATATCAAATTTTAGGTTTTCTACCAAAATCCCACAATTTTCATAACTTTTCATGTTTAAATCCACATATAATCCATGTATTCAACTCACAATGTATAGAGATCTCTTACATCAAGATTTATGATGAAAATGGCTCCTTCACATCGCCCAAAAATCGCCCAAATGAGTTCAAAATGAAAAAATCCTGAACTTGCTAGCTTATAATCTGCCCAGGTGCCCTTTTTTCCGAACGCGGCAAGTTCCTCGCGTTCGCGAAGCACAACGAGCTTCTGCTCCCAAATCCTTCTTCGCGATCGCAAAGACAGGCTCGCGAACGCGATGCCTTACCAGGCCTGACCATCGCGAATGCGGCACCATCCTAGCGAATGCGTAGGCCAAGCCTCCCAAGCCCAGTTTCTCTTACGCAAACGCGACCAGGCTATGGCGAACACGGAGCACAACTGCCCAAACCTTCGCGAACGCGACTGCTTATCGCGAATGTGTCGAACAAAAATGCCTCTAGTCCAAATCCTTCTTCGTGAATGCATCTCTCCCTCTCCGTTCGCGAAGAACAAACCAGTATCAGCAACAACAAATCATCCAAACTTGGTCCGAAACCATCCCGAAACACACCCGAGGCCCTTGGGGCCCCGTCCAATCACACTAACCAGTCCCAGGACATGACATGAACCTACTCGAGGCCTCAAATCACACCAAACAACATCCAAACTATGAATCAACGATCAAAATCCTTCTTTCAACTTTCAAACTTCGCCGAACGCGTCTGAATTACACTTAAACATCCCGGAATGACGCCAAACATTTTGTGCAAGTCATAAATCACGATACGAACATATATCAAGGCCCGGAACCCCAAACGGACATTGATAACACCAAAGTCTACTTCAAACCAAAATTAGAGAATTCTAAAACCTTCAAAATACTAACTTTCCACAATTAGCGCCGAAATGCTCCTGGACCACCAAAATAATTATGGAATTGAGTAGAAATTATATATTTGAGTTCGTAAGGTTATGGGTAATATTTATATACAAAAATTTTCGGAATTTGGGAATCTAGGCTCGGGGGTGACTTTTAGAATTTTTTTCAAATTGGATTAGGTAATTACTCTAATAGTTAAATTATGAACTTTTGAGCACATATTGTTAGTGTATACGCCCTTTGGCTAGTTTCGGATTGCTGAGCACTGATTTGAGGATATTTGTGTGATTTGAGGACCAGGAAGAGGGCTTGAAAACGAGGTAAGTCTCTTGTCTAACCTTGTAAGAGCGAATTAACCCCATAGGTGTTCAAATTGTTATTTATTAATAATTATATGTGCAACGTACACACGACGTGACGAGTGTCCGCACATAGCTAAAAATCATGTTATGTCCGGGTAGACATATGATTTTATCATGCAATACTTGTACTATTTGAACCCAACTTGTTAGCTTAATTACTTGTGTTAATAAGTGAAATTTGATTAGAGATTTTGTTATACTGAGCTTCGTTACTTTGAGTTTTGGCGGAATATTTAACTATTGATAGAAATTTATGTTCCTTTATGAGCTTATTTTGGTGTTGTAAACGTACGTTTCATAATCCGAAGAGTTTTCCTATTCCTGTGGATCGGGCTGAACGCTTCGGCGATATTTATATATAATGAGATGCATCCATGGATCGGATCATACGACCTCGATAGTGTATGTACACAATTATTATAGATCGGACCTTACGACCTTGGCATAACTCGTGCGTAATGTCACTAGGAGTCTGATTGTACTTGATATTTCATGCATGACTTGAGAATTAATAAATACTTGATGGTGTATATTTGTTGAGATTGGCATGTGATACTTATGAGTTTTAAATTGATATTTCGTTAAGGAATCATTTATTTAATGCTTCTTATTCCATTATTACTGTTGTATTTCTTGCCTATTTATAATTCTTGCACTTTATTTATCGACCTCTAGTAAGTGTTGATGTCGACCCCTCGTCACTACTTCTTCGAGGTTAGACTATATACTTACTGGAAACGCGTTGTTCTACGTACTCACGCTACACTTCTACACAAATTGTGCAGGTACTGAGGCAGGTACATCTAGTGTCCGTCCTGGCGCGCATCCGCATTACCCAGAGGCCTAGTGGTGAGCTGCTTTTCATGCTTCGTTCTGCAGCACCCGGAGCCTCCTCTTGTTGTACTTATTATTTCTGTTTATTTTACTTCAGACACTAGTTGTAGGGGATTTTGTATTCAACTAGATTGCTCGTGCAATTGTGACACCGGATTTTGGGAATTTTCTAATAGATGTTTATAGTGTTTGCCTATTAATCTCACCACTTCACTTTTATGTTTTATCTTATGCTTTTGTATCACCATGATCATTTATTCTTGGTTTCTTTATTCAATAAACTTCGTGATTTTAGAAGCAATAAAATGAATAATTAAATGGATAGTTCACTGTGTCTGGCCTGACAACGGCATTGAACACCATCACGGCCTATAGTGAGAATTGGGCCATGACAATAACATAAATTAACAATTTCAATATAAACTAAACAAAATTAAAGTAAAAGATTACAAGTAATTTCAATAAAGTACTCCCATTCTTTTAGCAAAAACTATGAAAAAGAGAATCAAAATTCACTTTGTAAAAAGGTATAAATTTTAATTGAAGTAAAATGGAATTTAATAAAAATAGCTTTATCGGATTTAAATAAAGTAAAAATAAAATCATAAAGAGAAGTAGGAAAATAAAGATAAAAAAAGGAACAATTAGGCAACAATAAGCAAAATTATATATACCACTATAACAAAAGTGATGAACTGGAACATGAATTGAAATGGGCATTCAAAATACACGTTGGCAAAAGGACTATAGCAAAATATATATATATATATATATATATATATATATATATATATATATATATATATATATATATATATTTCAATTTTTTTTTTTTTGCACTGGTTCAAACTTCCAACCTTGGCCTTACTTTGAAACCACTTGATCATTGCTTTACAACTTTTGTTGTGTCAAGTAGGTTCAAGTAGTTTAGTATTTATCCGTTTCATGTTTTTGTGATGAAATTCTCAAGAATAATTAATTTTTCGGGCAAAGCAAGTTCAACTGAACCCCTTCGTATAAGGTGGGTCCATATAACGATCCGATCGATCATTTTGAGCTTTAGCGTGTCGTTTGGCGGTTTGAGGCCTTGAGTAGCTTCAATTCATGTATTATGACTTGTACGTGTAGTCGGATTTGAATTCCGGGAAGTTCGGAGTTGATTTGGAAGGAAATATTCTCAATTTAGAAGCTTTAAATTAGAAGAGTAGACCAAGGTTTGACTTTTGAGTACACGACCTCAGAATCGAGATTTGAAGGCTCCAATAGGTTCCTATGATGATTTTGGACTTGGGCATATGTTCGGATCGAGTTTCGGATAGACCGGGAGCGTTTCGACGCTTATTGTGAAAAGTTGGCATTTAGAAGATTTTAGAATTTCCTAAGTTTGATATGAAGTGGACTTTGGTGTTATTGATGTCCATTTGTGATTCCGAGCCTTTGGAATAGGTTCGTATTGTGATTTGTGACTTGCACGTAAAACTTGGCGTCATTCAGGAATGTCTAAGTGTGATTCAAACGTGTTTGGCGAAGTTTGATATTTGAAAGTTAAACCAAGGATTTTGATCGTTGATTCGTGGTTTTGCTGGTATTCGTGGCATTTCGAGCCTTTTGATAAGGTATTGGGACTAGTTGGTGTGACTGGACGGGGTCTCAGGGCCTCGAGTGCGTTTTTGGAAGGTTTTGAATCATTTCTCCATGTTTTGTGCTTGCTGTTGCTGGCACAGGTTTGTTCTTCGCAAACGCGGAGGGATGCTCAAGTTCGCGAAGAAGGATTTGAACTGGGGGATTATTTGTTCATCGCGTTCGCGATGGAGGTGTGGGGGGTGCATCGCATTAGCTACAAGGTTCACGTTCGCGAAGGGGAAAAGTTGGGCCAGGAAGCTTGGCCTTCGCGTTCGCGATGGAGTGGTCGCATCCGGGATGAGGTGGCTTGGTGAAGCATCGCGTTCGCGAGCCTTGTCTCACGTTCCCGTAGAGGAGTTTTGGAACTGGAGCAGGTTGTGCTTCGCGAACGAGTGGGTCGGGTCGCGTTCGCGAAGAAGGACGGCTCTGGGCAGACTTGTTTTAATTCGGGTCTTAGTTCTCATTTCTCTCATCTTCCACTTGGGTGGCCGAATCCGGGGAGCTATTTTGCGGAGATTTTCTTCAAGCAACACAAGTTAAGTGATTCACACTTGTTGTAAGTTAAATACATGAGTTATATATGTAATTAAACATGAAAATTTATAGAAATTATGGGTTACTGAAAGAAAATCCTAGAAATGGTAAACTTGGATTTTGACCACGAAATTGGACATGGAATTAGGAATAAATTATGTACTTGAATTCATGGTGTCATGGGCAATATTTATCTCGAAAATTTTCAGAATTTGGGCCCGTGGGCCTGGGGGTTGACTTTTTGAGCGGAGTTGGGAATTGTCATAAATCGTTAAATTATGAGTATTTGAGTATATTTTGATTGATTTGCATGTTGTTTGATTGGTTTTGGATTGTTTGGCATCGGAATGAGGTGTTAGAGAGGCGTTGGAGCCGGTTATCGGAATTTAGAGTGAGGTAAATCTCCTGTCTAGTGTTGTGAAGGGAAAATTACCCCATAGGTGATGTATTTGTTAGGTGCTACTTGTTGTGGGGGCTACGTACACACGAGGTGACGAGAGTCCGTATGTAGCTAAAATCATGCTTATGTTCGGGTAGACTTAGGACTATATCATGCGATATTTATATTAGCTGAACTCAGCTTGTTAGTTTAATTATTCAGACCTGTAAATGTAATTTGATTAGAGATCATGCTAGGTCGTATCTTAAAACCTTGAGTTGTTTGGCAGGATATCCGACTGCTGGTAACAATTATGCTTATTTTATGTTCCTGTTCCTGTGTTGCAAACACGTGACCCGTAATTTGATAAGTTTCTTCCTTTTCTGTGGATTGGGCCGAACACCTCTGTAGTATATGCATCTATTTTTGCGTCGGTCGACCCTCGGCAGTGTACACACTATTCTGAATCGGGCCGTACGACCTTGGCATAAGTCATGCGTAATACCGCTAGGAGTCCGAATATTCATGAGATTCCACTTTTGATTGGGATCTAGCAGTTACATGAGATGCCTCATTTGTTGAGATAGCGTTGATATCCCTTACCCGTTTGAGGTAGCCTTTGTTTCTTCTATTTGTTGAGATAGTACATGAGATTGAGAAATTTATGCCGTCATCGTATTGGAGGATTATGTTAGTTATAGTTCTTAGTTCATTATTACTGTTGTGTTTCATATCTATTAATAATTTATTATATTAATTTATTGGACCATTAGCAAGTGTCGATGTTGCCCCTCATCACTACTTCTCCGGGAATAGGCTACATACTTACTGAGTACGCGTTGATTTACGTACTCATGCTAAACTGTTGCATTTATTGTGCAGGTATATTTCTGATGGTCATTTGGGCGCAAGGGCGCATCTATTGAGGGGACTTAAAGGTGAGTTACATCCCATGATATGATCCGCGGCACACAGAGTTTTCATCTTGCTCATTTATGTTATCATGTCTATTTTACATTCCAGACATATATTGTGTTATTATTGTACTTCCTAGTAGATGTTCAAGCATTTGTGACACCGAATTTTGGGGATATTTTAGTGGATGTTAATGGTTTTGCATTAATATTATCACCTTTTTATTTTAAATCTTACTAATATTATATGTATTCCTGGTTTTAAATGCATTAAATTTTTCAATTAATAAAACTTATGATTTTAAAAGTAATAAAATGTATAATTATTTAGATGATTCCCCGAGATTTTTGGTCGTGATATTTTTTATTCCAAAGTATTTTCCACAGACAGGCGTTGGTTGTCTTATGTGACTACAAGTGAGATACATAGCAACCAAGTCATAGTTGATCATCTTCCATTATACTCCACTTGTACTGCAGTTTGAACAATACTTAAAGTAGTAGATTAATGCGTCTAAGACATCTAATTACTTTTTCAAACAACTGTTTCTTATTTCAATTTACAATTATTATTATTCTGGTGACAACGATACTCAAATTAGTTTCCTATAAGTTTGTATATATACTATGAAGTTGTTTTTGGCTGGATTCGAGTCGTTCGGAGTTGGATAATTGAGGAAAAGGCCTTCTGGTGGATTGAGTTAGCATGATTTGAGGTAAGTGACTTGCCTAACCTTGTGTGGGGGATTACCCCTTAGGATTGGTGTTGTTTGTGATAATTGTGATGTGTGAAAGCCGTGTACGCAAGGTGACGAGTGTTTACACGGGCTAAATGTGAAAATTACCGGTTTTAGCTATGTAAATTCCTTCCATGCCTTAATTGAGTTATCCTATCATATTATACTCGTTATCATTAGTCTATTTTCACATGTTCTACTTGCATTATCTCTTACTTGCTAATTTCTCTACGTGTCTCATTGAAGCTATTGTTCCCTTATTTTCGTATTTATTATTTAACTGTTGAACTCTTTACTTGAAGTTGTCATTCTTGGAATATCTTGTTAAAATTAGTATTGAGTTACGAAGGCCGTGATTCCCATTGTGGCAAAGTGTTAAGTTGTGCCATATCATTCCGTTGAGTTATTCACTTCTGGTTGTTATTATTGAGACTTTGAGTATATTGTGGTTGAGTCGTGGGCTCTTTATTGTGAAAATGCGGTTATTGTTGATTTCTCTTGGCAAGTTGTGATATTGGGCACTTGAGGTGCGATTGTGGTACGTTGTAATATTGATACGCATGCGGTGGTATAAGGTTTTGGGGTTGAAACACATGCGGTGAAATAAGGTGGGCTTGATACGCATGGCTAGTAGGAAACTACTAGAAGGCATGCGGTGTGATAAGGTGGGCTAAAATGCGGGATGCTATTTCGGGAATATGATTTTCAAAAAAAAAACTAAAATGCAAGGCTCCCGTGGTGATATAAGGAAAGATTGTGAGTTATTCTTAGATTTGGGACTATGAGGCGGTACCTCGATAGTGAACCCTTGTTGATCTTTCTCTATTTGTTGCACTTGTCTATGGTTGTTTTGTTCCCTTAAACATGTAAATCCTAAAATCCTTCCGTGACGTATTATTTGCCTTGATTCTGTGTAGTTAACTTTTATTATACTCCTTACTTGTTTCATTTCCATTGTCATTATTATTATATTGTTAAATATGTCGTTCTATTTCTTATTTTTTCCAGTAGGGCCTTGATCTGGCCTCGTCACTACTCTACCGAGGTTAGGCTTGGCACTTACTGGGTACCTTTGTGGTGTACTCGTGCTATGCTTCTGCACATCTTTTTGTGCAGATCGAGGTACCTCCTATCAGTCCCAGCACTAGTGAGCTGAATTTGCATTTGGAGACTTCAAGGTACACCTGCCCGCGTCCGCAAGCCTCGGAGTCACCTTCTATCCATTTTTATGCTTTTCTTTCTTTACTAGATACAGTTATATAGGGATGACTTGATATTGGCATAGAGCTTGTGACTTGTATTTTGCTGGGTTTTGGGCTATTGTATTTACACTAAGCTGTGGAGATTTTTTCTTATATTATTTCTTGGGTTTTGAGATTTTTAAATTATTGTTTCAGTTATTTCTGCATGTTTGTTAGGCTTACCTAGTCTTAGAGACTAGGTGCCGTCGCGACATCCCACGAAGGAAAATTGGGGCCGTGAAAACTTACTAGTGGTCCAATAAATCAACATAATAAATTATAAACAAATATGAAACACAACAGTAATAATGGGATAATAACTGTAACTAACAAAACCCTCCAATATGATGACAACATAAATTTCTCAAATTTCATGTACTATTTCAACAAATAGAAGAAATCAAAGTCTACCTCAAATGGGTAAGGAATATCAAGTGCTATCTCAAACAAATAAGACATAACATGTAACTGCCAGATCTCAATTAAAAGGGGAATCTTATGAATACTCAAACTCCTAGCGGTATTACGCACGAGTTATACCGAAGTCATATGACACGATCCAGAATAGTCTGTACACTGCCGAGGGTCGACTAGCGCAAACCATATATGCATCTCAAGTATACTGTTGGGATGCTCAGCTAGATCCACAAGAAGAGGAGAAACTTCTCGAATTACGAGTCACGTGTTTGCAATACTAGAACAGGGACATAAAGTAAGCATAACTGTTACCAGTAATCAGTATATCCCGTCAAACAACTCAAGGTATCGAGATTCGACCTAATATGACCTCTAATGAAATTACATTTACAAGTTTAGGTAATTAAACTAACATGTTGAGTTCAGGTAATACAAATATCGCATGATATAGTCCTAAATCTATCCGGACATAAGCATATTTTAGCTACGTATGGTCTCTCATCACCTCGTGCTTACGTAGCCCCCACAACAAGTAGCACATAACAAATACATCACCTATGAGGTAATATTTCCCTCACAAAGTTAGATAAGAGACTTACCTCGCTCCGAAATCCGATAACCGACTCCAACACCTCTCTAACACCTCAAACCGATACCCGTCGATCCGAAACTAGCCAAACAACGTGCAAACCAGTCAAAATATACTCCGATACTCATAACATAATAATTTATAATAATTCCCAACTCTGCTCGAAAAGTCAACAAAGTCAACCCTCGAGCCTACGTGCCCGGATTCCGAAATTATTTGAAGATAATCATTACCCAATATGGCAAGAACTCAAATATATAATTTTATCCCAATTTAATATCCAATTTCGGGGTCAAAATTCAAAAATGCCATTTCTAGGTTTTCTTCCAAAAATTGCACAATTTCTTTCAAATTCCAGATTAAAATCCATATATAACCCATGTTTTTAACTCTAAACAAGTAGTAATAACTTACCTTATGATATATGGCGAAAATGATCTTCAAGAATCACCATAAATTGCCCAACATCTGCTCCAAGAACTTAAAAGTAAAGAAATGAGCTCAAAATTCCGAAATTAGATGTTTAATACATCTGCCAGGCCTCCTTCTTCGTGATCACGGTCATTAGCCATGTGATCGCGGTTAAAAAAAGTTCCAGCATTGTTTCTTTCATCGCGATCAAGGCCAAGAATCTTGCGATTGCGATGTACAAATTACACTTTTCTCCTTACAGACACCCTTTGATATAATAATCATAACTTTTTGTATTAAATTCCAAATAACAAACAGTTTAATTTTTTGAAAATCAGATTTAAAGAGCTACAACTTTTATTTTTGTATCATCTCCAAATCCCTTATAGATGATAAGATATAAGCTTTTGAAGTCTAACCACTGACAATAGAAATTCCATCTTCGCGATCGCGACCATACCTTACGCGATCGTGATTCACAAGGCTAGAAATGTACTTTGCTCTTTGTGATCGCGGCCAAGACCTCTACGATCATAATTTACACCCATGGCATCAGATATCAACAGTTCAAATCGGCGTAAAAGCGATCTGAAACCACTCAAAACTCACCTGAGGTCCGAGGAACCTCATCCAATCATTCTAACAAGTTTATTACACTATGTAAACTTGTCCAAAGGCTCAGAACACAAATTTTTACATCGAAACCAAGAATTAAAGATCAAACTCATTTCTTAAACTCTAACTTTCAAACCTTTATCCTTCGTCGAACGTGTCCGGATCACAATAAATGACACTAAATTTTACGTACAAGTCATAAATCACAATACAAACCTATTTCAAGGCTCGGAATCCCAAACGAACATCAATAACACAAAATTTCACTTCAACTCGAACTTAGGAAATTCTAAAACCTTTAAAATGCCAGCTTTCCATAATAAGCGTCGAAATGCTCCCGGACCATCCGATACTTAAGCAAAACATACGCCCAAGTCCAAAATCATCATACGAACCTATTGGAACTTTCAAATCCCGATTCTGAGGTCGTTTACTCAAAAGTCAAACCTTGGTCAACTCTTTCAACTTAAAGCTTCCGAATTGAGAATTTTCCTTCCAAATCAACTTCGAACATGTACCATTCATAAAAAATGAAGTAAAGCTACTCAAGGCCTCAAATCGCCGAACGACGCGCTAGAGCTCAAAATGACTGGTCGGGTCGTTAAGGAACCTCTCCTTTTGGCAAAATGCATCATGATGATAAGTTCACTTTGCAGTTAGAATTGTGATAGAGACTTTTTTTGTGCCTATTTTCTTAATTTTTTGCAAAATTGTATCACATGATACTTTTTAATTAATATTTGATTCCATTGGATGGTGCTTTTTTCCTTTTGTGAAAATAAATTTTAAGGTGGCTAAATCGATCATCCCTCATGTTACATATCCTAGTAGTTAAATTTTTTCTCTTTGTATGTTTTGTATATTAATCTTAAGGTACGCGCGTTACGCGTGTATCATGTATTAATGAGAATAAATTTTTTAAAAATAATATAAATAATATGCAAAACATATATTTGAATCACAAATAAAAATTTAAAAATATATCCTGAAAGTGATAAGTATTGGCCTTAATTAGCAGCGGCGGTTACAGGGTCAAGCAACTAAAGCAATTACTTTTTGGGGCCCCAATTTTTTTTTAACCTGTGTTCGGTATTTGCATTGAAGCCCCAACTAATTTGAATTTGCACTCCTAAGGCTTAGTAAAAAGAAAAGTGTACTCTAACAGAATATCATCCATAGGGCTCAAACCCGAATATATATGATTAGAGTAAGTTAAATCATATTCATCCCACTACAATCCTTCGAGGTGGAGCCAATTTTTATCAATAATAGGTTTATACGTTAAATGTTTTTAAAAATATTGAGTATTTCAAAATAAAAAAGTAAAATCTTTTATAAATAGTAAAGATAACTTTTAGTTTTTTATTGATATAACCGTTTGAGCAAAAATTGAAGAAAGAGAATTACTCCCTTAAACCCTTAACCTGAACATAAAATTTTGTGTTATTTACATTTTACGATTGACATCAACAATGAAATACCTACATTATTTCTCTCTTTTTATATATTTCTCACTAGAAAACGTGTAATAAACTTTTAGAGTCTCTATTTTAATATCTCTAATAGTCCAAATCTCATAGGATCAATATGCCTTCGGTTAATATCATGAAATAAGCTTTATCAACTTATGTATTATCTGAGAACCATGAACAGACGATACAATAACGGGACACATGGGGAATCAAGAACATATGCATCCCTAGTACTTCTATGGATAGAGTCATTTGTGAAAGTTTTGTGTTTGTATCATATGGATAATGCCAAAAGGAAAGAAGGGATAGCCTTAACATACCTTAACCAGTTGAGTCCTTAATACCTTTCAAGCAACTCTTCAAACAACTCAACTCAATCTACCATAACGGAAGGAGATTCAAAATTAGTGCTGAGCAAAGGCTACATCCGCAACTTAAACTAGTAGCTCGTTTATAAAAATTTGGGCAACATCTACCCTGTAACAAAGGCCTCATCCAATACCATATACTAAGAACAACAACAGGAGCAATACAATAAGAATAACATCAACAATAGAGTACAAAATATTTCATTAACAAGACATCAACATATCACGATGAGCGGCAAGCTCGGATTGAATCCCTTTAGCGCCTTCAACCCCATTCATACATTAGTTAACTTAAAAACATGTCCATCATGATACCAAGTAAAATCGGAGGACTTCCAACCTCCTATTAATCGCCTATTCCACACTCAAACAACTCAACAATCCAACAACAACAACAAGTACAACTTTTCATTGTTATATTGTCCTTTATCTTCTTATTCACAATACCAATAGCAAGTTCGACATGTAGACAATATACTCATGAAAATAACAGCATAAAAAAGTCATTTTCCAAGGTTTCCAACCATTTAAAGTACATGGAAACAATCTTCCCAAAGCAGTCCATTAAGAGCAATAACTTCTCAAACTATTTCAAGTCTTCTCTTGTAGTATCTTGCTCAAATAATGCAACCAACATATAAACAACTTCAAGAACATGTAGTAGAGTATTATACATATATAAACCATCAGCAACCACTTGAAATTTCAGCCAACCACAGCCCACAACTATCCTCAATGACAACACAACCTCAAAGAGGTGTTGTTCTTCACTAGAACTAACCTTTGATGTTGAAATATGGTGTAATCACTTTGGAATCACTTTAAACCCTTACGGTATCTGTTTATGAGGGTTGGGAGAAGTTTTAAGACAATTTGAGTCGAAAATGAGCAAAACAATAGGCATCCAAATCGTTTATAAAGTGAAGTAGGTCAACCACCGCCTAAGTGGGTCCCATTGGGAGCTTCTTGTGCGGTATTGCAAAAATGCGAATATCTCTCTACTCTGATGTCGCATCGATGAGCGATTTAATGCGTTAGAAACTAGACTTGTAGATATTCAATTTTATATTTTGATCATATCATAGTGCCAAGTATATTGGGAGAAAAGCTCAGCTGTATTTGACCTATTTTTCAGCATATTTATGAATGTAACTTGTGATGACCTTTGCCAACTTTTGTTCCACAACTCGCTTGACTTCAAAACGTAATACACGACTATCATACGACTAAAATAACTCATAACATAACATCCTTATCATGTTAGGCATCCTAGTCTCACCCCAAAAGTACATGTTATAACATTCCAAACTTGTCGACTTTCGACGAAACTTATTTTCTTAATTCGTTTAGCGTCTAAGCTTTCCAACCCTCTTGGTACTTGTTATTCATGATCTTAAATATTTGTAACCTCCAAGGTAACATGATTAACATACTTTATGTACTTTCAAAGACGATCTCATTTATGAGCTTACATTAGTTGACTTACGGCGGACTCTTACGTACGAAAACATGGGGTGTAACTTCATTCCCCCCTTTGGAACATTCGTCGTCGAATGTTGACAATACACTTATCAATGTCATAACCTATAGCTCTTAAGAATACTTTAATATTGTCCTTTCCATCTAGGCATTTGTTCTGTGAATACATCCAAAGGCCAGGGCATTCCCCCCTTTAGGCCTCTTTCTCACACCACGACTTGGGATCAGAATTCTTCCAATATTGTAACTTTTGCTACCTTCTGTCATGCAGCCTGTACGACTCTAGCCTTGTATGTGTTCCTATGCGACTTTTCTCTCTTTTTTCCTCAAGCTTTTAGCCAATCTCTAGGACTCACTTTGTGAACCTATACAGAACTATGACAGCCCTCTGGGAATCTATAAGAGTACTGACTCGGTACTTGTCGAACTTATGACTATTGCTATATCTTGTTTCATAGCCTCGGTTATCTATGCTTATGACTATATTACATCTAGGTAGCTTGTACTATACCATAACACTTACTTCGGTTTATTATTACCGAGGTTTGCTACCCAACTCTAGGTTATGCTCTCACTGCTTATCCTATATTTATAAATCTAAGTCCTTTAATACTACCTCATTACTCTTCATCTTAAGAATGACATCCTAATCTTGTCTCATAATTTGAAACTTTTATCTATCTATTAATGATTCACCTTAATGTTGATCTATAATCTACTACTGATAACTTGAAACCTCTTACGTAATACATTGTCACTAGGGCTCACGTTGCATCGGCGAAAATTTGAAGTGATTTTCTTGATCCACCTAGGGACGATACTATACTTCAATAACCATATTTCATAGCATCCCAACGTGATTCAACTTATGGGGGGTATTCTAATCCTGTGCAATTCATGAAATCCCTTTTCTTTAAATCATTTCTCAATCAAAGGCATAAATATCATCCTCTTATCTTTCATAATTACACCCTTATTCTACTACCAGGGCAACTTTCATCTCTCCTAATTGCTCCTAGTCTTAGACTCCTGCTAGTTCATTCAAGCTATAGTGAGCTTTCTATAACTTACGGAAACCATCAGCTCTCTTGTTTTGATGGGCTTAATCCCGAGGCCTTACCTACTCTTGTCACCTCCTTACTCATCTTTTCTTATCCTTACTCCTATATACCTAAAACCTTGTCACTCTATGATACTTTTGCTTGCGACCTACACATATCTATTCATACTACTCGCAACCTTCCTTTAACTTGCTGGCACCATAGATTTCCTCCCGTGCCTTCTCAGTTGTCTTTAAATGTAAGCAATTACTTTTTCCTGGTCATTCTGCCACTTGATGAATGCTTGGCTTATCTTAGTGCCCATGAATACTGGAATTTCTTGTAACTCATATTATCTCAAATATCACTTTTGATTTTTACTTCCCGTTCATTATCCACGATAGGTGCCACTTTTTTTATGGAGTGCATACAATATTGTAGTGAGACTGTTGTTACAAGATCATTTCTTCTTTAGGTCACTATGCTTAGGTTGAAGCTCTCTTCCTTATTTCCTCAGCTAGTCTTTGGTGGTAGTACTTAGGGGAGATCCTCTGACTCATGTAAAGCAAGCTTATTACACCGTATACCTGACGGAATTTTTGATGTTCTTGGTCGGCTATAATTATCCTTAGTTACTTACCTCAACGCCCTTGTGCTCGTAGGGTTGCTTATGAAATGAAATTTTAACTGTCTCCCTAGTGGCACTCTTTTATTTTTGTAACACTTATACAGTACCATTAAATACCCCGACTCCTATCTAAATATTTCTCAAGGATTATGATGTCATATCTGTGAGACTGAATTCACTATATTGGGGTTTACTACGTTCATCTTGCATGATCTGCTGATTTGTTTGTATCCTCTTGTCTAGCCATAACTAGGCTCTTCCCGCATCAACTACTAACTACTCGTTGGTCCATTCTCATATCTATATTCCGTAATCCCTCTTGGTATATGCATTTTGTCTTAACTTACCTCTTGCACTGGCTCCTGATGTATCAAGTGTCCATTCGCACTTATTTATCAATAACATCCTTGCCGTGAACTCTTACTTCCTCTCCCCGGCATCGTTCTTACATAATGTTCTGGAGTCGCGACATATCTGTAGGATCTGAATAAATGCAACCTCATCCCTTTCGCCTTTACCAATCCATAATTACCTAAACCACTTAACTCTAACTTAATACCACATCACACCATCTTCCCCCCTTTAGGGGAGTACTAAGATTTAGTGCTACGACGATCTACCTATAGATGTTTTACCTCTTTATCTTTGGCGTCTTTTCACATCATTAATGACCTTTACTCGCCTTACGGTAACCCTTATGTACTAGGAATAACTGAATTTCTTACGCACGAGGGTGACACCTAGTGTAACTGGCACACTTAGTCCCTTAAGCTTAACACTGCTCACAGTGCTTGCTTTAGAGAAGCGTCTTCCTGAATGACCTTTAAAGGTTATTCTTCTGTGGTCCATTCTACTATTGCCGAAATGCGATCTCTGAAATTGCGCGATGTCGACTATTATCAAATCCCCCGGTCCCTAGTTCATGTTCGGTTTTATCTTGTTCACTATCCCATACTGATTCCTATTACTCTTGGGGTCTAACTTTTCCTTCCGGTAATCACGTTCGAGTCACCAACTCATTTCTCGAAATGAGGGTATGACTTTATGGCTTATATAGTTTTATTATCTCAAGGCCTGTCACCTATTGTCTTTTCTTTCACTTGACTATAGACTCTATCATTCCGTCATATTTTGATTTACTGTTATCACCCATTTATCACATCTTACTCATAATGCTTCATTTACTCTCTTCTTATTCTCTTGCTAATATTTTTGTCTATCACTTTATTCTGAAAACTTCAACAAAATATTCTTTCGCTTTTAGCTCCCCTTGCTCCATCTACTGGCTCTTCGGGTCGCCTATCATTCTCTCTTGATTAGGGACGGGAGCCATATTAAGGTAAATATTTATCCCGTCTACGATCCTAGTGCCAATCTTCTAAATTTTTTTTGGACATTCTAGTATTTCATATCTAAATGTACTACTCTAGAATGCACCATCGAGGTATCTCACAAGGAGAACTATTTACCACATTTGCAATATCCTTCGAAAATGTCATCTAATTCTAAAAATCCATCCACCATTTTGGGTTACTCTAACCCCAGCTGGATCCTGATATCCCGTCTTTCTCTAAAACAATATCTGTTAGCTCCCACAGAGCATAACTAAGATGGGTGTGGCAAATTGTACATACCTCTGTTGCTATTGAAGGTAACTCAAAATGCTTATATTTCTCTGAATGAAATGTAAATATTGATAATCTTCATTAATTGGTTATCTCATACCCTACTTCACCTTGCTTCTTTTACTTGCTGAAACTTGTATCTACCTTCTGATTCTCTTATTTCTTTTTACCATATGGGTGGATAGATATTCTTGCCTTAGTTATCAAGAAGCATACACGTTTTAGTACACACATGATCTGCTGAAGACCTCACATTGACTCATCATAAGCATGATGCAAAATCGAGTTCCTCTAATTCAACTCTTCCACAGCCACATGCAATGTCTTGCCAACTGTCTTTCGGGTTGTAAGTATCATTGTATTATGAATAAAATAGAATTTAGGAGTTTGAATTATTACAACTGAGCTCTACCACAAGATCTAGAGTAAGAAGAAAGAGTGACAGTCCTAAATGCCCTGTAGCCTCCTGCTTATAAGTGTGGTGTGCAACACACCCATAAACAAGACTCTACTAGATACGGCTTGTAGACTCTCTAGGACAGAACTGCTCTGATACCAATTTTTGTCACGACCCAAATCGGAGAGCCGCGACGGGCACCTGGTGCCTTACTCAACCGAGTACCAACGTAACGTATCTTTCTTATCACAGCATCATGGGCAAATGGGCCAGAAGGGCCGTCATGAGATAACTAGAATAAAACATAAGGGAATACTAGACATAGGACGACCCAACATGATATAGAAACTTACACATGTGACATACGGGCCTATAAGGCCGACATGATCATTTTTACACTTAAAACATAGGCTGACAAGGCCATACAAGTATCCATATACATGGCATCTGTCTACAAGCCTCTAAGAGTATATAAATGTCATAAAGGTCGGGACAGGGCCCTGCCATACCAATCAATAAATGTCCAAATCAATACTGACCAGATAGCCAACTCCAAAGCAAGTGGAGTGCACCAACACCTTCCACTGAGCTGATAGCCTACTAGGAAGACTGTCAACCTATCTATCGGGACCTGTTGGCAGGAAATGCAGCGTCCCCAGGCAAAAGGGACGTCAGTACAAATAAAGTACCATGTATGTAAGGGATGAAAAGCAGTATATAAAAGACATGAAAGAAACATGGAATAAAGGACTCACTCTGTAAGTTTGAATAGCTCTGTGAATCATGACACATTTATAATGTCATGCATGTGCTTATAAATGTCATATCATGCATAGGTATATGCGTGCATAACATCATCAAGCCTCTGAGGCCATCCCATATACATATAATAAACGCGTATATAATGCCATTTGGTCATGGGTCAATGTACATGTATAAATTAATGCAATGCACAATGAAGTAAGTCGATAAGATCTCTCGAAATGTCATAGGATCAATATGCCTTCGTTTAATATCATGAAATAAGCTTTATAAACTTATGTATTATCTGAGAACCATGAACAGACGATATAATAACAGGACACATGGGGAATCAAGAACATATGCATCCCTAGTACTTCTATGGATAGAGTCATTTGTGAAAGTTTTGTGTTTGCTCGTTTAGTTTGTATCATATAGATCATGCCAAAAGGAAAGAAGGGATAGACTTAATATACCTTAACCCATTGAGTCCTTGATACCTTTCAAGCAACTCTTCAAACAACTCAACTCAATCTACCATAACGGAAGGAGATTCAAATCAGTGCTGAGTAAAGGCTACATCCGCAACTTAAACTAGTAGCTCGTTTATATAAATTTGGGGCAACATCTCCCCTGTAACAAAGGCCTCATCCAATACCATATAATAAGAACAACAACCGGAGCAATACAATAAGAACAACATCAATAATAGGGTACAAAATATTTCATTAACAAGTCATCAACATATCACGACGAGCGACAAGCTCGGATTCAATCCCTTTAGCGCCATCAACCCCATTATCATACATTAGTTAACTTAAAAACATGTCCAGCATGATACCAAGTAAAATCAGAGGACTTCCAACCTCCATTAATCACCTACTCCACACTCAAACAACTCAACAATCCAACAACAACAACAAGTATAACTTTTCATTGTTATATTGTCCTTTATCTTCTTATTCACAATACCAACAGCAAGTTCGACATGTAGAAAATATACTCATGAAAATAATAAAATAAACAAGTCATTTTTCAAGGTTTCCAACTATTTAAAGTTCATGGAAACGACCTTCCCAAAACAGTCCATTAAGAGCAATAACTTCTCAAACTATTTGAAGTCTTCTCTTGTAGTATCTTGCTCAAATAATGCAACCAATATACAAACAACTTTAAGAACATGTAGTAGAGTATTATACATACCTAAACCAGCAGCAACCACTTAAGATTTCAGCCAAATACAGCCCACAACTATCCTCAATGACAAGACAACCTCAAAGAGGTGTTGTTCTTCACTAGAACTAACTTTTGATGTTGAAATGTGGTGTCATCACTTCAAACCCTTATGGTATCTGTTTAGGAGGGTTAGGAGAAGTTTGAAGACGAAGTTGAATTGAAAATGAGAAAAAAATAGGCATCCAAATCGTTTATAAAGTGAAGTAGGTCAACCACCGCCTAAGTGGGTCCCATTGGGAGCTGCTTGCGCGGTATCGTGAAAATGCGAATATCTCTCTACTGCGATGTTACATTTTTACGATATTGACAAACAGTTTAATGCGTTAGAAACTAGACTTGTAGATCTTCAATTTGATATTTTGATAATACCGTAGTTCCAAGTATATTGGGAGAAAAACTCAACTACATTTGACCTATTTTTCAGCACATTTATGAATGTAACTTGTGATGACCTTTGCCAACTTTTGTTCCACAACTCGCTTGACTTCAAAACATAATACACGACTATCATACGACTAAAATAACTCATAACATAACCTCTTTATCATGTTAGGCACCCTTGTCTCACCTAAAAAGTACATGTTATAACATTCCAAATTTGTCGACTTTCGACGAAACTTATTTTCTTCAATTCGTTTAGCGTCTAAGCTTTCCAACCCTCTTGGTACTTGTTATTCATGATTTTAAATATTTTCCACCTCCAAGGTAACATGATTAACATACTTTATGTACTTTCAAAAAAGATCTCATTTCTAAGCTTATATCAATTGACTTACGACGAACTCTTACGTACGAAAACATGGAGTGTAATAAGGCTGAAGTAATTTGACACTATGGTATCTACCTTTATAGTGTAGTAAAGTAAGAGTAAAGACTAAAGACCATGCATAAATGTTAGTACCATAACCGGTAGAAGCTCATAGGATCAAACAAATAAAAGTTGGAATGTGAAACAATGCAACTGATTTTTTTCATTTATTCTAATTTAATATAAGGCAGTTTCTTACTCATGGGCAAAATTATCCCCATATAATTAATAGAAAATTGAAAAAGTTATATCGTTTTGTACATGGATGGCAAAATATTTTGAATCTTGATTACATTTATAAGAAAATAATTCCACTTAAAAATTATAACAATCTAAATATTTAAGCTAAGAGAAATAGAAGGATAAGATAAAATATAAGAATTGTAAATATTATCTCAAAAAAATTATTATACGCATGAGAAGTTAAAGAGTAACTTTGTAAAGTGAAGAATTTAGATACATGTACCTTAATAAATTCTTTAATAATCAGAAGTCAAATTTAATGTTATAAAACTAACTTTTGTTATTAACATTGAAAGTATTATTAGTATAACTACCTTAATAAATTCTTAGTCTCGATTTAAAGTCTTTATGATAATTCAAATCTTACACACAATTCGAATTAGAGAAGGATTTATACAAAGTAAAGTCTAATTGATTAAAAATTCCTAAATATTAGGACTTACGTAGTTTAAATAAGGAACGATTTAATAAAAAAATTTAGTTGATTTTAATTTTTATAAAGTACTAAATATTAGGAAATAACTTAAATTATAGCACTGTCCAATATGAAATTTATTTTTAAAGGGTAAAAAAGGCGAAAGATATTTCGTTAATGCGGATGATATAACTAGTAAATACGTTCCTCCCCATGTCAATATATTTTATTGTTTAGGGGAAATTACGATTACTTGTTTTTTAGTACAAGTAACTACTGAGTTTGCTATGACTTTTCACTATTGTCCAACCGTTATATATATATATATATATATATATATGCTTACATATATATAAGCATACATTAAGCTAAAAGTACAGAGCAAATTTCGCTCTTTCTAATAGCATCGCATTATATTTCATTCTAAGAGTTAGAAATTATAATCTCTGAGTTGCTTTTTCTACCTCGAGTATTAACTAATTCAAATGAAATATTAAATAAGCAATTCTGGGTGATATATCAAAATAATTAAAAATTCTAAAAAAGGAGTTTAAAGATGTATTATTCAATCTGAAACAATAAAACTTTACGTTGCATTTTATTTTTTAGGTGACGATCTTGATCAATACTGAAACACTTTTTATCTCGAGAAGCTAAGAAAAATTAATTTTTTACCTCTCATAACAAAAAAAAAAAGTTGGTGAATATTAACGAACTACAGTTTGCTTCTGTTGCCTTGCAAAAAAGTTACCATTTATAGATTTTGCCATCTCAATAAACTTGAATATAACCCCCTGTTGCCTGTTGAGAATATAGGCTAGCAATGGCATTAGCGAAAGTTTGTACCAATTAATGTTTTCTTCATAGGAAGGAAAGCAGATGTGAAAAGTATTTTTCAGTGACAACAATAATTTTTACCAATTTCATTAAAAAAGTGATTGAGTGTGTTTTCTCTGCTTGGACTTGGTCAGTGGTCACCCCTTATATTTGCAAATGAAAAGAAAGTCAGGTGGGGACCGCAAGGGTAGAAGTGCACACACTGTAGCACTTAGTACAACATACTGAAAGCACAAAATAATTACAATTTTCCCAAAATAGCCTTGACGACCCCAAGCTCCTCGAACTTCCCCTTATTAATAGTAGAAATTACTACTATTAATACTGTGATGTTATGCCCGGACCCAACAGCTATTTATATGTGAGCAATTTTCTGAAAGTCCTTGACGTTACTCAATTTCCCATTTTTGTATTTTAATTATGATACTGAATTTAAGTATAATATTAAGTAATATGCTACTGAAATTTCCCGAAACAATAAGTATTTATATCTTATTGGTCTAGAAAATAGTTTGTGTAAAAAATATAACTACATATCTCCTTGTTTATGAAGTATGGAATTGTTTACCCTTAATTTCGGATAACAATTAAATTTATATGTGATTTTAACGATACGTGGACTAGTTTGATACAAATGATGAATAATATAACGAAAATTAAAGTAAAGAGATAAATAGAAAAGAAATACAAATTACCCGAGTTGGATTATCTTGGCCTTTGGCTGATCCTTCTTGGGGAGAAAATGATTACAATGGAAATTGAAACAAGTAGGCAAAAAATAATTTGAGAGAGCAATATATCACTTTTTTCCCTTTCTAATGATGATTTATTTGAAGATGATCCTGTAAACGGTTCCATTCTCTCTTTATATAGGGGGGAGATTATACATCTGATAAATCGTTATACAAGGTAAAGTATCTCCTGATTTGTTAATTAAACGGTTCTACTGACCAGTGCCGAAATTCCCACCGTGATGCTTATCCCATCAGGGATTTTTGGGTTATCCGTCATTTAAGTTTAACGATCTACCCTTGGAAATTTTCGGAGTCAGGCTCGATGGGTTCGGTATTTTTGAGATTGGACACTCTGGCTTCGTATTCCAGTTCGATGACGTTCAGGTTCGATCTTCGTTCTTGCGCACTTGGATCGCGATTTATCGAGCAATAGTTGAACTCGATGCTAACCGTATAGGGTGGGGCCCGATTTTGACCGCATACAGGAACTTTAGTTTTTATGTAGTATAACTTTGCAAAAGTAATGTAATTTTAAAAATTAAGTTTGATAATAAAATGTCTCAAACTGAAGAACTAATTATTAAAAAATATATCCTTATTAGTACTTTCTTTGTCTCATTATATGCCTTAAATATGGTTTAGAGAGTAAAATAATATTATTGAAAACCAAATAATGATTAATTGTACCTCAATGTTTATCCAAAATCTATAAAACTAATTAACTCTTATTTGTATAGTAGAGAAATTTTCTTGCTGACAAAATCACTTTGACTTGGAAATTTGATTTTGAGATTCCAACTTTAGAAATTGGCGAAAAGTTATTTATATAAATAGTTTTAATTAATTTCCTTCTTAAATAGTCCTATTTAAAAATACTTCACACTCCTAATAACTACAAAGTACATGAGAATATTGCAGAAGTGGACATAAGATGTACAGAGAGAGAAACATAAAAATACAGCAAAGGTGAACAGTAACTAATGCAGAGAGAGATATATAAGCATTCACCCATTAAAACTGCAAATGAAAAGTGTCATGGGACCACAATTAAAAGTTTGCTAAATTGCAACAATACCAAGGCCATTTAAACTAATAAAGAGATAACATTAGAGGCACAAATCTCTTCTAAAAGCTGCACTAACAATTGTGCCAGAGTTGGTTTTAGTCATTTGTGGTCCATAGTAAAGCAATAAAGCACACAGAACAAACAAATAATGCACATAACTTAAATGACTGGACCAAATTGCCCTCGTCACAGGCAGACACGGCGCTTTCCTTTATGTATAGTAGAATAGAAAAGGGGGAAAGATAGCAACTTCTGGTCAAAGTGAATTGACAGAAAAGCCAAGTCATCTCAAATTTTATCTCTTGTTGTCCTTTTTGTCGACCTGGGGCATATTTGATATTTTGATGTGACGAAATAGTGGGCCTCATGAATTTGTCATTTACACGAACCATTAAGGGTGAAGCCTATCATGGTCATGGGTCCCACATAAATTTGTTATTCCTATGCACATATTTACGATCCTTGCACTCTCTGGTTAAATGGCTACACTAATTAAATACTACATTAATTATATAATGTTTAACGTATGTGACCATATTTTTTCTCATAATTTAATCCTTAAAAGCGAGTAACTTTTTTGATATTAAAAATAAAAACAAACAGAATACTAACTACTATACTAAGTAGAATACAAACTATTTATAAAGGGCTAATCTTTAAATATTACTGCACCATTTCAAACCAAAACATTGAATTGCTTTTATTAATTAAGCTATTGTCATTCAGAAAATAACTTGCTCCGACTTAATTTAATATTTTAATAGTAAATTTATATTTTGTATATATAACAAGAAAAGAGTAATCTGATTATAAAATGACATGAACTCAAATTAGAATTCACGGTGACTTCACCATTTGAATCTTTATGATTTTTTTGAGTGTTAAATAAACATTGCAAGGTGCAATTGCCTTTGCTACTAGAAATTGGGAAGAAGCCACAGTTTGGTCGGCTTTATATATAGGATACTGAAAATGAGATAAATAAGAGAATGAGTTGGCTGTTGCAAGAAGATATTGATCCCAAGGTTGTTCATGACTTATCTCAAATGCTAGACGAGCATAACATTAGGATGGCTAGGGATAGATATAGAGAGCATTCAGAATGTGTGTTCCGTGGAGATGGTCAACAATACAATACACCCACAGCCTCTGAATCGTTGGTGATCTTACTGAAGAAAACTCGAAACGAAACATCGGAAAAAGGGACTTCAAAGAATCACAGATTTACACCCAAGTTTCATGTCTATGACATACGGATATAGACTTGGAATTCTTTTGGCACACCTAAACAACAGAACAAATTTCAAGCGAGAAAAATTAATAATGAGACAAATCTATTGTTCATCTTTCTGCTGGATTAATGGATGATTCTGATTGTTCAATAGTAGGAAAAACTATTATTCTGTCTTCATCACACACTAGGGGGCCCCGATATAGGGCACAAAATTATCAAGATGCAGGTGGGCTGGATATCCGATTTTTCCCTTACTTTCACTTGCAACCCAAAGTGGCCAAAAATAAATGAAATGCTCCGCTTAAGTAACCAAGAGGGCGACGATAGCCGGGTTGACATCATATGCAGAGTTTTCCAAATAAAATTGTTCCAACTAATGCAAGATTTGAAATAGCAACAGCCTTTTGGGAAAATAATTGCCTGTAACTTGCTCATTATTACATACTCTTCATCTATCAATAAAGTAGCGCGAAATGTGTATAGTAGTAATATGTCTTTTTTGCGGTTAAATTTGTATCATGAAAACCAATTCTATTTTATCCTTAAGGATTTATGTTTTTAGGCATTTCATTATGATTAAACTTCCCACTTGCATATAATAATATATGGCCATCTTCGACCTTAAGAATAAGTTCGTTTACTTTTATCTTTAATTTGTTTGCTTTATCTTTCCCAAATGTTTTTTCAATAGATATACAACAACAAAAAAATTAAAGTGTTATTTTGTTAATAGAATTATATTCTTCGTAATAAACTATTAATAGGAATTTAAAAGTACTACTTTGATGAATATTTAATTTCACCACCCAAAATCCACTATAGATCGTAATGGCGCCTAACGTCGCCGTCAGGCAGGCCAACGGTGATTTACCAATTTGATTACTCATTTTTACTTTCAAAATCACAAATATTAATAAGAAAAGGAGATTTACACGTCTAAACCCACGGAAACGTATAACATTTGTAGTTTATAAAAAAAAGGAAAGGCGATAATAATATATAAAACCATAAGCATCAACTAGTATAACCCCAAACCCGATGTCACAAGTGCATAAGCATTTCCTAAGGAGTACAATAATAATACAACATCTGTCTAGAATGTAAATAAGACAGGATAAAATAAATAGTATGATGGAGACTCGATGGACTGTGATGCATAGCCTGGAATGCAGCTCACATAAAGTCCCCTCGACAGGTGCGCCTATGCACCAAGATGATCGCCAAATGAACCTGTGAGATCCTGCACATTTAGTACAGAAGTGCAGCATGGGTACGTAAATCAACGCGTACCCAGTAAGTATCTAGCCTAACCCCGGAGAAGTAATGACGAATGGTCGATATCAACACTTACTAGAGGTCCAATGAAGTAATATGATAAATCATAAGCAGATATGAAGCACACAGCAATAACGGGGTAAATCTGTAAGTTACATAATATTCCAAATATTTCTTTTATAGTATGAATTTCTCAATCTTGTATTCTACCTAACAGCTCAGAAAATGTCAAGTGCCAATATCAAATAAATAAGGAAAACCATATAAAATGCTGGCCATCAGTGAAAAGATAATCTCGTGAATGTTCGGATTACCAGCGATATAACACACGATTATGCCGAGGTCGTTCGGCCCAATCCAGAATAATATGTACAATGCCGAGTGCCGAGCTGCACGAACCATAGATGCATCTATTATACTGCCGAGGCGTTCTGCCCGCTCCAAAAGAAAGGAAGAAAGTTATCAAATTACGAGACTCGTACTTACAATACAGTACATGAGCACAAAGTGAATATAATATTTATCGTTTCTCAAATGGCTAGCCAATAAGGTGATAAAGCTTCGCCTAGTATACGTGTATTTATTTCTAAATCAATTTTAATTACAAATTAAATTAATTAAGCCAGCAAAATGAGTCCAAACAACTCAAGTATTACATGATAAACTCCTAAGTCTTCCCGGAAATAAACATGCTTTAGCCACGTATGGACTATCGTCACCTCGTGCATACTTAGCACCCACAACTAGTTGCACATAATAATAATATCACTTAGGGGGTAGTTTCCTCCTCACAAGGTCAGACAGGAGACTTACCTCGCTCGAAGTTCCATAATCAACTCCCTCGCCTCTCTAGCACCTCAAACCAAAGTCCATCGAATCGAAACTAGTCAAACAACGTGAAAATCAATCAAAATATACTCTGATGCTTACAATTTAACAATTTATAGCAATTTTCAACTCCGCTCGACAAGTCAATAAAATCAACCATTAAACCGACGTGCCCGGTTCCGAAATTTTTTGAAGATAAACTTTACCCATAACATTACAAACCCAAATATATGATTTATTCCCAAATCCATGTCCAATTTCGTGGTAAAAATCCCAAAAATACCAAATTTCTAGATTTTCTCTTAAAATCTCACAATTTCCATAATTTTCCATGTTTAAATCCACATATAATCCATGTATTTCACTAACATTAGGTGGGAATTACTTATCTTGTAATGGTTGATGAAAATCTCCCCTTGAAGCTCTCCAAAATCTCCCAAGCCAAGAAAGAATGAAAGAAAAATGGGCCAAATCCCGTATAAAAATCAAGTCTGCCCAGCGCTGCCTTGCACCTGCGGAACAGTAGTCGCTTCTGCGGCTCTGCACCTACAGAAATTCCCATCGCAGATGCGGTTCCCACTAACCCAGCCAAGTCCGCTTCTGTGGACAAAATAGGTCTCGCTTCTACGGAGCACTGACCACTCCTGATGTCTAGCATCAAAGGCAAAAGTTCCGCATCTGCGGTGCCTACTCCGCTTCTGCGGATGCGCATCTACACGCCCAACCTCCGCACCTGCATCCCTTCGCCCAGCTGGCCTCCTTCTCTTCTGCGTGTCCGCACCTGCGGCCAAACCCATCGCAGGTGCGATAACACCAGACTTCAGCAACCTCCAACATTTCCACAAATCGAAATTTCAATCCGATTTTAATCCGTTTCAAACCCGAGGCCCCCGGGACCTCATCCGAACATACCAACACATCCCAAATCAAGATACAACTTAGTCGAAGCCACAAATCACGTCGAACAACATCCAAATTACGAATCGGCAACCGAAACCTTTCTCTAAATCTTTTAAACATTCAAACTTCGCCGAACACATCCGAATTATACTTAAACATTCCGGAATGACGCCAAACTTTACGCACAAGTCACAAATCACAATACGAACCTATTCCAAAGCTCGGAACCCCAAACGGACATCGATAACATCAAAATCGACATCAAGTCAAACTTAAGAAATTCTTAGACTTTCAAAATGCTAACTTTCTATAATAAGCGCCGAAATACTCCTGGACCGCCCGATGCTCAACTCGAACATACGCCCAAGTCCGAAACCATCATACAAATCTATTGGAACCTTCAAATCCTAATTCCGAGGTCGTTTACACAAAAGTCAAAGCTTAGTCAATTCTTCCAACTTAAAGCTTCAGAAATTAGAATTTTCCATCCGAATCAACTCTGAACTTCCCGAAATTCGATTCCGACTATGTGTACAAGTCATAATACCTGAAGTGAAGCTACTCAAGCCTCAAACCGCTGAACGATGCGCTATAACTCAAAACAACCGATCAGGTCGTTACATTCTCCCTCACTTAAACATATGTTCGTCCTCGAACATGTTAAGGACTGCTTCGGAGTTGTCCAAAATCACTATTTAACACCTCGTACACCTATCCGTGCAACCACAACCCAGTTGAACACATTAGCTTGAGTCAGACTGAAGATTTTCCTTTTTATTTAGTCAATAAGCCTTAAAACCAAATTCCAACCTCTGAATTTCTCTACAAGACCTGACTCTAACGTACGAACACCGTATCAATCAGTACATACTGTACCAAAATATGATCATGCACCTATGCTGAAATCACACCATGCACCACATAAGTTGGTTGCCCATAATAACATCCTCCGACCATAATAGCTGAAATTTCACGAATCTGATGCCTGCAATACACCTCATGACGCATATAAGTCTTGTTCCAACTCTCGAAACACCGCCACGACGGTAGAGATGTGTAGAAACTAATAACTACCTGCCGAATCAACAAATCATGGAGTCTCTCCTCCTGACAAGGACCATTACCTCATTCTTAACTAAATAACGATGTTTGCTCTTTAATATACCCTACATAACTATGATCGCATAGATCTCAGGTCCAATAACCTTGTCTCACCCAGTACAAGCTACTCATGCAATACGCCATCTCAGACACTGCCAAAAATATCATATGACGCCACAATGCACCAACAAGATACAAACTCGAATGTGATACATAAGGGGTAAAAAAGAACTCTGGAAAAGGACTACCCAGCCCGCGTAACGAATAAAACGGCCGAATAGATGCTATGAACCTACCTCAGGGATGAAAAATAAGGCACACAAATTAAGTGTAAGGAACTATGCTCCACATCTCCCTGTTGTAGCGCACAACCGGATCCAACATGACATTGTTACAGTGTGCAACTCGATCCAAATATGACAATGTTGCAGCGTGCAACCCCATCCACACAACATGCCCGTGGCGGAGTGCCAAACGATCCAATCAATATACCCGTGGCGGCGTGCTACCCGATCCGCACATAACAATCAAGAAGAAAACACACATTGAGCTGTGACGCTTATACTTATGAAATGCCCAAATATCGACCACAAGCACGTCAAGTGCACAATACAAATCCTGGGGAGACGGATAGCGCCATACGCTACGAAACCCAAGCACAACTAAGGTGTGATATATGAACTCCATCTCGAGAGCCATCCTGCTCATATAACACCATAAGCTACAGGGGACCTCCACACATGTGCAAATAATCAAGCCATTTCACAACCCACATGGCACAATATATATTACAAGGAATAGCTGACGACGGGAATAACATCCAATGCCTGACGACTCTTCCCTAAGCAATGCTATGACGAATGAACTCATCCAACCTGACGTAGAGCACACATTCACATTAGATCCACCAAGTGACCTCAAACCGATTATGATCATACCATACTGGGCCAATAACCTTCCAAGGATCCACAATGGCCCTATTCATGACACCCATGAGCAGTCATCTACTCCAGAACAAATTCCCACAGTTCACAACCAAAAGAATAGAGCTCCTTTCAGGCATAAACTCTCACATTAACGATATTACCAAAAATCCCCGTACTTGGTTTCAATCTTTAACAATCAAGTGACTAACATGCCTCACTTATACAAATATCCCCGTGGGGTACACTCCCATGACCTTCTGCCCAGGTAGCAAAGTCAACACATCCGTACCACCAACCGTTCTAATTCTGAAAAGCAAATCAAGAATCCGCAAACCAATACACAAAGCCTATTACACAGAACGTCGTTCTCAGGTGACACTAAAGAAAATGCCAGCTTACTCTGAACATCTGAATTCTCCCCTGCTCACCTGAGCTTGTGACATTCTTGCCAACGCCGAACTGCAACCTTGATCCTCAACTTTCAAATTCCCATGCCACTTACTGCACCTATCATGCCGCTATGCAAAAATATAAGAATTCATCATAACCCTGAATTACCAGTAGAACAAACACTTTAAGTCTAGAAACATTTCACTTAGCTCATTTCAAAAGATCCAACGCAACACGCAACTGAATTCCCAAACCGTAAAAAATACAGACCTCAAGCTGTGATCTAAACCACCATGACTCCTCCGGAATCCATTTACATCACAAGGCCATTTGAATCAAATACCTCCCAAATCAATCAAGTTATGGTGGCTGTCAAGCCCGCGCGTACAACCACAAACCACATGTATAACTTCACACACTGAAGGAACTGATCATTGCCACAATCATGATGATTCAACCCTTACTAACCGACCCAACTTCTTCCAATTTACTCTCGACTTTCCTTAGAAATAATAATATCTTCATTCAAAAACGTAACGAACCAAATCCGCACTCATCCCCAGTGACCCGCATCACGAGATCACATCGTCTCAATACTCATGAACCATCTCATACTCTCCTTATGCGCAATATAGCATCTCCAACCGGTACACCCATTCTGCAATACCTTTCGCGAATCTGAAGTTATTTCCTCCTTTCCTCCAATACTGCACTGCATACTCGATGATAACGTAGAACATTCCAAGTCCCGTCGTAATCCACTGCGAAAACTAGATCCTTAACCACACTACGGACCCGAAATCCTTAGGCACTGCACTTTAATTCTTGAACCCACTAGGATCATTATTCAGAGTCACCCACTCTGACCCGGTCCTGGGTATAATCAAACTCCAATGCGCTGCGAGCACATGAACACCCTCTCAAAGAAGAAACCAGCTGAATTTGTTTCCTTGTACATCACATCCACATGAAGCATAAACAATGAGTCTTCCCAAAAACCTGAACCTGAATCGATAAAGCCAAATATAGCACACATCCATCGAGTTCTTTGCTCGAATTACCCTTGATGTTTTTATCTTCTTAGTTATAAAAATCCACCAATGCACCGATAACTAGAGATCGCACTAGCAGACAACCACGTGATCCAATCATAAATGGTAGGGTTCTCCCACTTAGCTTTAAGCTAAAATTATATAAACCTAGAACCCACAAAGATTTCTCCTTCTCAATTACCATGATCTTGCACTGTAAACCCGCCAAATTTCTTGCAGTTTCTTATTAAACTTTTCACGAACATTCTGAATTATCAGCCATAGTCATATACTCGACTTTCCGCTTTGTAGTAAGTAGAACTCTTCGTAGAAACTTCATCAAAATTACACAACCGCTAGCCTGTCCACAGGAGATAGCCCACCTGTGGAATTCCATAGCGACATCTCCCAATAACGCTGCACTGGGTACAACTACCATGAAATCAGTAAACCCTCCTGAGCCCGTGCTCATCCACCAGCTGCATCAACTGAAAGTCCGACAAATACATTCCAAACTCGAAGTCATGTTGCATTCCAACGATAATCGAGTCTTCACACCCTTCTTCATTTCCAGCAACTCCTTTATGCCATATTCGATCTTCCCCAATGCAGTAGTCACCATTTCAAATAAGGTCCATAGAACTAGTCACTTTCCACTATGACTCCCAAATTGCTTTAAACTTTCTCAAGGCATGTGGCTATCCTACCACAAAATCTACATGCTACTCCGCCACTCTCAGTTCGGTTAAACCATCTTCTTTAAGTAACTGCTCGACCTCTGTTTTTCATACATGACCTGCTAGTAATTCAACCACAGCGAGACACTTCTCGCCATGTCCTCCCTCATCATTCGCTACCCAAATGTTGCATCAAATCAAAATCCACTTCTGTAGCACCTGAACTAATAAATTGCTTCCAACTCTAAGCCTCCTCGAAGGTCATCTTTCTCGAGCCATCAGCAAACACCGATTTTATTTTGAAGCCGCTACAAACCGCCATCTCTGACAACCGCTTCTTAGGCACCATTTCACAACACCCTGCCCCGAGGGAAAATCAAAGAAGACCATAACACTGGCGAACCTTAATGCGTTCAAACAAAGACGACGACACCACATCACAAATGAAAATTCCACCACACTCAAAAATATTAAGTCTTGTTACTCCATCAATCAAAACCTGAATATCCATAATCTGATTGCCCTTCCTCCGCTGGAATTAGATGCCGAACCTCTAAACTATAAACTGAGGAATCCTCCTTTCGAGTCATTCACAGCCTCAATCCATAGATAAGCATACTACTATTACACCAATACTGTGCGATAACAACGCATGAACATCATAGCAACCTATGCATAGCCTCAAACCATAGGAAATACTGATACTGAGCCGAAACGACAGAATATCCTTTCGCACGATGATAATAGCCCGCCCGAACACGCAAGGAAAATATCTTGCACCTCATTTGCGGTAGCATTTACAACATCCCAATGCCCAATTGATACCAAGCGCTCCATGTCGCATATGATTGAGTAGGAAGGAAATAAAGGCATAAGCCTCAAAGGAACCAAACCGCATGATGAGGAATCAAGAAGGGAAGTGCTCCTAATAGCCCTATAACCTCTCGAAGATAAGTACAAATGTCTTCGTACCGATCGGCAAGACTTTAATGGACTTGCTCATGACTCGTGAGACCTAAGTAAACCTAACGCTCTGATACCAAGCTGTCACGACCCAAAATCCACAATAGGTTGTGATGGTGCCTAACATCGCCGTCAGGCAAGCCAACGGTGATTTACCAATTTGATTACTAATTTTATTACTTTCGAAATCACAAACTTTAAAAATAAAAGGAGATTTACACGTCTAAACCCACGGGAACGTACAATATTTGTAGTTTATAAAAGAAAGGAAAGGCGATAATAATATACGAAACCATAAGTATCAACTAGTATAACTCCAAAACTCGGTGTCACAAGTGCATGAGCAAGGAGTACAATAATAGTACAACATCTGTCCAGAACGTAAATAAGACAGGATAAAATAAATAGTGCGATGGAGACTCGGGAGACTGCGATTTGTAGCCTGGAATGCAGCTTACATAAAGTCCCCTCGAGAGGTGCGCCTACGCGCCAAGATGATCGCCAAATGAACCTGTCAGGTCCTGCACATTTAGTGCAGAAGTGCAGCATGGGTATGTAAATCAACGCGTACCTAGTAAGTATCTAGCCTAAACCCGGAGAAGTAGTGACGAGGGGTCGACATCGACACTTACTAGAGGTCCAACGAAGCAATATGACAAATCATAAGCAGATATGAAGCACACACCAATAATGGGGTAAATCTGTAATGATTACATAATCTTCCAAATATTTCATTTAAATTTTGAATTTTTCAATCTTGTATTCTACCTTAACAGCTCAGAAAATGTCAAGTGCCAATATAAAATAACTAAAGAATACCATATAAAATGTCGGGCATCAGTGGAAAGATAATATGGTGAATGTTCGGGCTACTAGCAATATAACGCACGATTATGTCGAGATCATTCGGCCCGATCCAAAATAATATGTACACTGCCGAGGGTCGAGCGACACGAACCATAGATGCATCTATTATACTGCCGAGGCATTTGACTCGCTCCACAAGAAAGAAAGGAAAGTTACAAAATTACGAGACACGTGCTTACAATACAGTACATGAGTACAAAGTGAATATAATCTTTATCATTTCTCAAATGACTGGCCAACAACTCAAGGTGATAAGGCTTGGCCTAGTATACGTGTATTTATTTCTAAATCAATTTCAATTATAAACTCAATTAATTAAGCCAGCAAATGAGTCCAAACAATTCAAATATTACATGATAAAGTCCTTAGTCTACCCGGATATAAACATGCTTTAGCCCCGTATGGACACTCGTCACCTCGTGCGTACGTAGCACCCACAACTAGTTGCACATAACAATTATTACCACCTAAGGGGTAGTTTCCCCTCACAAGGTTAGACAGGAGACTTACCTTGCTCCGAAGTTCCATAACCGGCTCCCGCGCCTCTTTAACACCTCAAACCAAATCCCATCGATCCGAAACTAGTCAAATAACCTGCAAATCAATCAAAATATACTCCAATACTTACAATATAATAATTTATAGCAATTCCCAACTCCGCTCGAAAAGTCAATAAAATCGACCATCGGGCCCAAGTACCCGGATTCCGAAATTTTTCGAAGATAAACTTTACCCACAACATTACGAACCCAAATATATGATTTATTCTCAATTCCATGTCCAATTTCACGGTTAAAATCCAAAAATACCAAATTTCTAGGTTTTCTCTTAAAATCTCACAATTTCCACAATTTTCCATGTTTAAATCCACATACAATACATGTATTTCACTAACATTAGGTGGGAATTACTTACCTTGTAATGCTTGATGAAAATCTCCCCTTGAAGCTCTGTAAAATAGCCCAAGCCAAGAGAGGATGAAAGAAAAACGGGCCAAATCCCGTATGAAAATCAAGTCTGCCCAGCGCTTCCTCACACCTGCGGAACAGAAGCTGCTTTTGCGGCTCCGCACCTGCGGAAATTCCCATCACAGGTGCGCTTCCCACTAACCCAGCCAAGTCTGCTTCCGCGGAGCACTGACTGCTCCTACGGTCCAGCATCAAAAGCACAGGTCCACATCTGCAGTGCCTCCTCCGCTTCTGCGGATGCGCATCTTGTTGGAAAATGCATTCTTATTTATGTAACCTTAACTAATGACTTTGTGTCTTGTTATAGGTTTTGATAATCGACAAACCATCATGGACAAACTACTGAGATTGCTATGGACTTTGTTAGAGTACAAGTCGAGCTTTCAAGATACTAGGAGTCGATGCATGGAACAAGTCGATGAAGCAAAAAGATTGAAGACAAATGAAGTTGTCATTTAGTCTTAATGTTATTTTGAGTTTTAATGTGTTTGATTTATTTATCGTCTTTAATAACTTGGCTTAAAGTTTTAAAACGATTTCAAACACAAATTAAAACATTTTTCAAAACAATTGGTTTTCACAAAATACCAAAATAATTGATTAAAATTTGCGCTGGAAATTTTCAGGAAAGAACCATACATTGATGTTACTGTAGCAATGTCACTGTAGCAACATCACTGTAGCAATGTTACTGTAGCAAATTCCAGAGAGTTTAGGAATCGATTATCAGCCTTAAATAATCGATCATCTGAGTTAGATAATCGATTATCTGAGTTAAATAATCGATTATCTTTGTTACCGTTAGGCTCCAACGGATAGTTTTTGCTACTAATCGATTAGTTATTTGAATTAATCGATTATATGGCAACGGGCAGAAGACTTATTGCCCTTAAACTCTTGTTTTCTCAAATGAGAGTTGAGCCAAATTTTGCCAACGGTAATGTGAGGCTTTGGGGTTATAAATACACCCTCTTAAACCTCATTTGAACACAACACAATACCCAAAATCATAAGATAAATTGCTTCAAGTATTCTTACTTATTTGAGCTATATTTTGAGCTATTTCTTGAAAGCATTGTTGTGTTCTTGAGCTATAATTTTATTCACTTCATCTACTCTTGAGAGAGTTGTAATTCGAGTGAAAATAGTGTTGTCATACACTTGTTAGGAAGAGTGTCTTCCTTGATTGTATTGCAAAGCTTGTGTGATCAAGTTTTGTGTTGTAACGGTTTGTTAAGCACCCGTAAGCTTGACAAG
>MCJB01010509.1:29020-58935 GCA_002018475.1 Nicotiana obtusifolia | reverse complement strand
CCCCCCCCCCCCCCCTCTATCGTTATTCATTTATTCTAACACATCTGCGCGTCCAATCTCCGCACCTCCATACCTTCGCCCAGCGGGCCTCCTTCGCTTCTGCGTGTCCGCACCTGCGGCCAAACCCATCGTAGGTGCGATGACACCAGACTTCAGCAGCCTCCAGCATTTCTTCGAATCCAAATTTCGATATGATTTCAGTCCATTTCAAACTCGAGGCCCCCGGGACCCCATCCGAACATATCAACACATTCCAAATCATGATACAACTAAGTCAAAGCCTCAAATCATGTCGAACAACATAAAATTACCGAAACCTTTCTTTAAATCTTCAAACATTCAAACTTCGCCAAACGCGTCAGAATTATACTTAAACCTTTCGGAATGACGCCAAACTTTACACACAAGTCACAAATCATAATATGAACCTATTCCAAGGCTCGGAATCCCAAACGGACATCGATAACATCAAAATCCACATCAAGTCAAACTAAAGAAATTTTTAAATTTTCAAAATGCTAACTTTCTATAATCAATGCTGAAATACTCCTGGACCGCCCGATGCTCAATCCGAACATACGCCCAAGTCCGAAATCATCCTACGAACCTATTGGAACCTTCAAATCTCGATTCTGAGGTTGTTTACTCAAAAGTAAAACCTTAGTCAATTCTTCCAACTTAAAGCTTCCGAAATTAGAATTTTTCATCCGAATCAACTCTTAACTTTCCAAAATTCAACTCAGACTACGTGTACAAGTTGTAATACCTGAAGTGAAATTACTCAATGCCTCAAACCTCTGAACGGCACGCTAGAGCTCAAAACGGCCGGTTGGGTCGTTACATTCTCCCCCACTTAAACATATGTTCGTCCTCGAACGTGCTAAGGTCTGCTCCTTGTGCACCTACCCGTGCCACCACAACCCAGTTGAACACATTAGCTCGAGTCAGACTGAAGATCCTCCTTTTTATTTAGTCAATAAGCCCTATAACCAAATTCCAACCTCCGAATTTCTCTACAAGACCTGATTCTAACATACGAACACTGTATCAATCATCACACGTGGTACCTAAACATGATCATGCACCTATACTGAAATCACATCATGCACCACATAAGTCGGTTGCCCATAGTAACATCCTCCGACCACAATAGCAGGAATTTCACGAATCTGATGCCCACAATACACCTCATGACGCATATAAGTCCTATTCCAATTCTCGAAACATTGCCATGATGGCAGAGATGTGTAGAAACTAATAACCACCTGCCGAGTCAACAAATCATGGAGTCTCTCCTCTTGACAAGGACCATTACCTCATTTTGAACTGAATAATGATAGTTGCTCTTTAGTATACCCTACATAACTCCGATCGCATTGATCTCGGGTCCAATAACCTCGTCTCACCCAGTACAAGCTACTCAGGCAATAAGCCATCTCAGACACTGCCAAAAATCTCATATGACGCCCACAATGAGCCAACAAGCTACAAACTCGAATGTAATATATAAGGGGAAAAAACCGAACTCTGAAAAAGGACTACTCAACCCGTGTAACGAATAAAACGGCCGAATAGATGCTATGAACCTACCTCAAGGATGAAAAATAAGGCACACAAAATAAGTGTAAGGAACTATGCTCAACATCTTGTTGTTGCGGCGTGCAACCCCATCCAACATGACATTGTTGCAGCGTGCAACCCGATCCAAACATGACAATGTTGTGGCGTGCAACCGATCCAATCAATATACCCGTGGCAGCGTACCACCCGATCCGCACATAACAATCAAGAAGAAAACACACATTAAGCCGTGAGGCTTATACTTGCGAAAAGCACAAATATCGACCACAAGCATGCCAAGTGCACAATACAAATCCGTAGGCATTTCATTATGATTAAACCTCCGACTTGCATATAATAATATATGGCCATCTTCGACCTTAAGAATAAGTTTGTTTACTTTTATCTTTAATTCGTTTGCTTTTATCTTTCCCAAATACGAGAAATGTATTTTCAATAGATATATACCAAAAAAAAAGTTAAATTTTGATTTAGTTAACAGAATTATATTTTCGTAATAAAGTATTAATAGGAATTTAAAAGTACTACTTTGATGAATATTTAAAAAGAAAGTCAGCTTTATGTTTTGGAAAAATGATGGTATGATTATTAAAATTTTTCCATCCTAACTATCACCGTATACCATTAATCTAGGTCTATATACAATTGAGTTTCAGAAAAGAGGACTGCCTCACGCACGTATACTGCTCTTCCTTCATCCCACATTAAAGAGTCCCTCCGCAAACCATATTGATAAATTAATAACAGTAGAAATACCTGATCTGGAAGTTGATCCCGTCAGTTATAATGCCGTCAAGAACTTCATGATGCGTGGACCCTTTGGAGAACTCAATCGCCATGGCCCATGTATGAAGCAAGGAAAGTGCACCAAACATTTTCCAAAAAATTCAACAATCGAACAACTTTAGACGCAGATGGATATCCAATTTATAAGAGAAGGAACACGGGTACTCAGATCAAGAAAAATGGTGTCTTATTAGACAACAGATATGTCTTGCCTAACAATAGGAATTTGATCGTCAAATTTGATAGAAAATAGGCATATAAACGCAACGTAAACAAGCATTCAAGATCATATTCTCACATGTAAACTAGACAAATATAATCAAATACGAGATTGTAACACTAATCTTTTGAAGTTGTTGCACAAGTCTTCAATAGCGTCCGTGCTCTCTAGGTCTACGATCTTCTGCTGTATCCTGAAGTTCTATGAACGTAATACTTGAGTGACAAGTATTCGGCTAAAGAATAATATTCTTAGGGTTGAATAACTTTCTTTATATACACACGTTTTTTAGGGTAAACCCTAGCAAAAAACGTGTAGTCTTTTCCTAACCCACCAAGGATATTATTTTTCCTTTTTAATTTCCTTGTTCTAAAATATTCAGGCACATCAGGGACCACAGATTTAATAACGAGGCTTCCTATTGTGGTATTAATTCGGAATATGAATGAATTAATCCTACCACGATAAATTACAATTTATTCCACTAGAAAACTGTAATTGCACTCCTCTGTTTAATTTCGAAATCATTCATTAAAAACTTATTTAACTCCCCATGTTAAGATTACCTACACCAATCAAATAAATTAAATTACTGACAATTTAATTCATCGACTAATTTAATCATTTATACTTCCGCTTAGCTTATTTCATGTGACGAATACAAAATTCACCTGCAGGGTTTTCACATGAAAACTTATAAGCATCCATAAAGGGGTATCATCAATCTCAAGGTCAAGACACAGATTCTATTAACTAATTGTTATTTCACAAATGCACTTTGCCATTATCCAATTTACCAGGAATACATTAACTCGCAGTTGAGTCGTACCTTTTAATAAATCAAAATAATGAACGAAGCACATTGATCATAACAATCATATCAAAATTTAAAGTATAAGAACATTCAATGAGCTAGAGAGGTAGTTTTATATATTCAGCACAAAAATACTTATGTCTACTTGGTCCGTCTAATACACAAAAATGTACTAGCATAAGAAGTTGGAACTGAACCATTCCCATAATCAAGATAGATTATATTTTAATCTTATGCTACATTCATCAAGATATTTTGCCCAGTTTCATCTTTGATTATGAACATTAACTTTATAACTTATAAGAACCGACAATTTAATCTTCCGCGCATGAGCTAAAGCTCCATACACTAAATCGTCTACTATATAAGTAAAGGGCACACATATGAACAAATGATCTATTTAAATTAAGACTTCATTGAATTGAATAAATAAATAAATAATTATTCCAAAAAAAATAAAACATAATATCATAATCAAACCGCATGGTTAATAGTATATCCTAACAAAATTTTGATGCACATATAAATGTTGAGCTATGCAATTACTCAAGGTCGGTGAAGTACCTGCTCAAATATGTCAATAATGGACCCGATAGAGCAACAACAACTGTAGAATGTACAGATACTGGTGTAGAAATTGATGAGATTAAAAGATATCTAGACTGCAGATACATATCAGCTACAGAAGCTTGCTGGAGAATCTCTAAATTTGGCATACATCACAGAGAGCCAGCAGTTGAGCGATTGCAATTTCATTTAGTGGAACAAAATTCAATAATATTCGAAGAACAAAGGCGAGCTGAAAAGGTTCTTAGTACACCCAGCATAGAAGTAACAAAATTCACGGAATGGTTTGAGGCAAACAAAAAATACACTGAGGCACGATAGCTCACATATTCTGATTTCCCTACACGTTTTGTCTGGAATTCAAGAGACAAAACTTGGACCAAAAGGAGAAATGGCAACGTAGTTGGTAGAATTTACTTTGCACATCCTGCAAGTGGAGAACGTTTTTACATGAGAATGCTGCTTAATTTTGTCAAAGGGTGCATTTGAAAGCATCAGAAGAATAAATGAGTAACGCATGAAAATTATAAAGATGCATGGTATGCTTTAGGATTACTAGAAGATGATAAAGAGTGGAATGACTGCTTGGCTGAGGCTGCACTTTGGGCAACAGGAAATGAGTTGAGAAATCTCTTTGTGACGATACTTATTCACTGTCAGATAACTGATTCTAGAAAAATGGAAGACCAACTTTGAGATTTTATCAGATGATATAATATCATTGCAGAGAAAAGAGATTTCGATTGAAAGATTTACACTTGACAAAAAAAACAACTTGAAGCATATACATTATTTGAGATTGAAAGCATCCTATTGAAGATGGGAAAAAGTTTGAAAGACATAGGTGGAATGTGTCACGATCCAAAATTCACTATAGGTCGCGATGGCGCCTAACGCCGCTGTCAGGCAAGCCAGCGATGATTGATTAATTTAATTACTCATTTTATTACTTTCGAAATCATAGATTTTAATAAGAAATGAAATTTACACTTTTAAATCCACGGGAATATATAAAATTTGTAGTTTATAAGAGAAATAAAAGGCGGCGAAAATATACAGAACCGTAAGCATCAACTAGTATATCCCAATACCCGATGTCACAAGTGCATAAGCATTTTCTAAGGAGTACAATAATAATACAACACATGTCCAGAATGTAAATAAGACAGGATAAAATAAATAGTATGATGGAGACTCGGTGGACTATGACGCATAGCCTGGAATGCAGCTCACATAAAGTCCCCTAGACAGGTGCGCCTATGCACCAAGATGATCGCCAAATGAACCTGTCAGATCCTGCACATTTAGTGCAGAAGTGCAGCATGAGTACGTATATCAACGCGTACCCAGTAAGTATCTAGCCTAACCTCGGAGAAGTAGTGACGAGGGGTCGACATCGACACTTACTAGTGGACCAGTAAATCAACATGGTAAATCATAAACAGATAAGAAGCACAACAGTAGTAATGAAGTAAAACTGTAACTAACACAATCTTCCAAAATTTCTTTTAACAATATCAATTTCTCAACCTCGTATTCTATCTCAACAGCTCAGAAATAAATATCAAGTGCCAATATCAAACGGATAAAGAAGTACCATACAAGGTGCAAGGCATTGGAAGGAAGAACCTTGTGAATATTCAAATTGCTAGCGATATAATGCACGATTATGCCGAGGTCGTACGGCCAGATCTCAGAAAGAATATGATACTGCCAAGGCGATCGGCTCGATCCCATCATAAAGTGTACACTGCCGAGGGTCGTACAGCACGAACCGTAGATGCATCTATTATACTGCCGAGACGAATGGCCTGCTTTCATGAGAGTGTGGTACATAATCCTGCCGAGGCGTTCAGGCCGCTCCACAAGAAAGAAAAGGAATTATCGAATTACAAAACACGAGCTTACGATACAGTATATGAACACAAAGTGAGTATAACCTTTATCGTTTTTCAAATAACTTGCCAACAACTCAAGGTAAAAAGGCTCGGCCTAATATATATGTATATATTTCCAAAATCATGTTCAATTATAATTTCAATTAATTAAGCCAGAAGAATGAGTTCAAATATTTCAAATATTACATGGTAAAGTCCTAAGTCTACCCGGTCATAAACATGCTTTAGCTATTATGGACTCTCGTCACCTCGTCACATAGCACCTACAACTAATAGCACATAACAATTACATCACCTAGGGGGTAGTTTCATCCTCACAAAGTTAGACAGGAGACTTACTTCACTGCGAAGTTCCATAACCGGCTCCAACGCCACTCTAACACTCAACTCCAAGCCAAATATGCCGAAACTAGTCAAACAAATCACGGAAGCCAATAAAAATATACTCCAACATTATAATTAATTAATTCATAACACTTCCCAACTCCACTCGAAAAATGAATAAAGTCAACCCTCGGGCCCACGTACCCCGATTCCGAAATTTTTTTGAAGATAAACTTTACCTATAACACCATGAACTCAAATACATAATTTATTCCTAATTCCATGTCCAATTTCATGTTAAAAGTCCAAAAATATCAATTTCTACGTTTCTTTCAAAATCCCCCAATTTCTACAAATTTCTATGTTAGAATTCCATATGTGTTCATGAAATATAATCAAAAGTAGTGTGGAAACACTTACCCCCCAAGAGGTGGATGAAATATCTCTCCAAAATCGTTCCAAAGTCGGCTCAAAGAGAGAAAAATGAGATGAAATGAGAAAATCCCGTTTTGGCTAGCATATATATACTGCCCAGTCGATTTTCTGCACCGGCGAAACTCCTTGCGCTTCTGCGGAAGCTACCTCGCAGATGCGGCTTCTCCCAAGGTGCCAGCTTTCCACTTCTACCGACATTCAATCGCAGATTCGCATCCGCTTCTGCGAAAATAACCCGCATCTGCGGACTCCCCAGTTCGAGCAGCACTCCCCACCTGCGCGCCCATGACCGCACATGCGGCTCCCAGGTGCGCTACAACACCCGCACCTGCGATCTTCCAGTCCCAGACCATTTCCGCTTCTGCGCCCCTCCGCCTGCAGGTGCGGTAAATTCCTCGCACCTGTGAATCCAACCAGCCTCAATCCCAACCGCATCTGCGGCCTCACACCTGCAGCCATAACCTCACAGGTGCATTCACACCAGAAGCCTCAAGCTCCAGCAATTCCTTAAGTCCAAAACTCGATCCGCACCCGAGGCCCCAAGGACCCCATCCAGCCATACTAACAAGTTTAATAATACAATACGGACTTAGTCGAAGCCTCAAACCATCCCAAACAACATCAAAACTATGAATCAACGATCGAAACCTTTCTATAAACTTTCAACTTTTAAACTTCACCGAACGCGTCTAAATCATATCAAAACATTTCGGAATGACGCCAAACTTTGCGCACAAGTCATAAATCACAATACCATCCCAAGGCTCGAAATCCCAAATGGACATTGACAACACCAAAATTCACTTCAAGCCAAACTTAAGAAATTCTTAAACCTCCAAAATGCCAACTTTCCATAATAGGCGTCGAAATGTTCCAGGACCACCCGATACTCAACCCGAATATACGTCCAAGTCCGAAATCATCATGCAAACCTATTGGGACCTTCAAATCCCGATTCCGAGGTCATTTACTCAAAAGTCAACTTTTGGTCAACTCTTCCAACTTAAAGCTTCCGAACTGAGAATTTTCCTTCCGAAACCACCCTGAAATTCAATTCCGACCACATATACAAGTCATAACATGAAGTGAAGCTACTCGAGGCCTCAAACCGCCGGACGACGTGCTAGATATCAAAACGACCGGCTGGGTCGTTACATTCTCCCCCACTTAAACATATATTCGTCCTCGAACGTGCTAAGAACTGCTTTGGAGTTGCCCCAAAATCACTGTTCAACACCTTGTGCACCTACCCGTGCCACCACAACCTAGTTGAGCACATTAGCTCGAGCCAGACCTCTCTTTTATTTAGTCAATAAGCCTTAGAACCAAATTCTAACCTCCGAATTTCTCTACAAGACCTGATTCTAACATACGAACATTGTATCAATCACTACGCACTGTACCAAAAAATGATCATGTGCCTATGCTGAAATCACACCATGCACCACATAATTCGGTTGCGCATTATAATATCCTCCGACCACAATAGCTGGAATTTCACGAATCTAATGCCTGCAATACACCTCATAACGCATATAAGCTCTGTTCCAACTCTCGCATTACTGCCACGACGGAAGAGATGTGTAGAAATTCATAACCATCTGCCGAATCAACAAATCATGGAGTCTCTCCGCCTGACAAGGACCATTACCTCATTCTGAATTGAATAATGATATTTGTTCTTTAATATACCTTATATAAATCTGATTGCACTTATTCAGGTCCAATAATCTCATCTCATCCAGTACAAGATGCTCAGGCAATAAGCCACTTCAAACACTAACCAAGACCTCATGTGATGTCATCAATGCACCGACAAGCCACAACTTGAATATGACAAATAAGGAGGAACGAACTCTGGAAAAGAACTACCCAACCCGCATAACAAATAAAACTGTCGAATAGATGCTATGAACCCTTCTTAGAGAATGAGAAACAAAATACACAAGAATAGATATAGGGAACCGTACTCAACATCTCACTGTTGTGGCGTGCAACCCGATCCACATATGATACCGTTGCGGCGTGCAACCCGATCCAAACAACATACCCGTGGCGGCATGCCGCCCGATCCACACATAACAATAAATAAGGAAATACCCATCAAGCCATAATGCTTACACCTACGAAATAACCGAATATCGACCACAAGCACGCCAAGTGCAAAACTACAACCATGGCGAGACGGATAGCGCCATACGCTACAAAATCGAAGCACGACTACGGTGCCATAAATGACCTACATCTCGAGAGCCATCCTACTCATATAATACCACAAGCTACATGGGACCACAACACCTGTGCGAATAATCAAGCCATCTCACAACCCACATGGCACAATCGAGTATTACATGGTATACCTGACGACCGGAATAACATCCAATGCCCGAAGATTCCTCCATAAGCAATGCTATGCCGAATGAACGCATCTGGCCTGACGTAGAACACACATCAAAATTAGACATACCAACGAACCTCAAGCCAATTCTTATTATACCATACTGAGCCAACAACCTTTCGAGGATCCACAATGGCCTTATTCATGACATACATGAGCAGTCGTCCCAATCCGAAACAAATTCCCCCAGTTCACAACCCAAGAAATAGAGCGCCTTACAGGCATAAACTCTCACATTAATGATAGTACCAAAAATCTCCATACTTGATTTCAATCCTTAACAATTAAGTGACTAACATGCCACACTTATACAAATTTCTCGTGGGATACGCTCCCACGACCTCCCACACGAGATAGCAAAGTCTGCACCTGTATACCACCAACAATGCTAATGCTATAAAGCAAATCGAGAATCCGCAAATCAGTACCCAAAGCGTCTTACACAGGACACCGTTCTCAGGTGACACTAAAGAAAATACCAGCTTACTCTAAACATCTGTATTTTTTCCTGCTCATCCGAGCTCGTGAAATTCTTGTCAACGCCGAACCACAACCTTGATCCTCAACCTCCAATTCCCATGCCGCTCACTGCGCCTATCCTGCCGCTACGCAAGAGTACAAGAAATTCATCATAACTCTTGAACCACCAATAGAATACACAAGGAGCAAGTTACCACTATTCAATCCCGATATGAACAAGAGAAATTATGAAACCCCCCCCCCCCGGAAGGAGGCCTTCTTCGCCCTCCACCTAAGCTGCGCAGGAAAAGCCATTCATTGTCTAGAACCCTTTCACTCAACACATTTCAGAGGAACGATGGCAACACGCAACCGAATTCCCATAACCGCAGAAAATACAAACCTCAAGTTGTGGTCTAAACCACCATAACTCTTCCGAGATCTATCTACACATAACAAGCCATTAATCAATACCTCCAAATCAATCAAATTATAGCGGTTGTCAAGCCCGCACGTACTGCCACAAATCACCCGTATAACTTAAGACACCGAAGGAAATGATCATTTCCTCAATCACGCGGATTCAAACCATTACCAACCGACCCAACTTCCTCCAGTTTACTCTTAACCTGCCTTAGAAATACTAATAGCTCCATTCAAAAACATAACGAACATCGATCAACATTCATCCCGGGTGACCCAATCACGAGATCACGTGGTCTCAATGCCCACTGCAAAAACTCGATCTTTAACCATACAATGGACCTAAAATCCTTAGACACCGCGCTTACATCCTTGAACCATTAGAACCACTATTGAGAGTCACACACTCTGTCTTAGTCCCAAGTATAACCAAACTCCAACACTATGCTAGCACATGAACACCCTCTGAAAGAGGCAACTGGCCGAATTCTTTTCCTTGCACATCACATCTACAAGAAGCATAAACTCTGAGTCTTCCCAAAACTACACATGAATCGATAAGGAGAAGTATAGCACACATTCATCAAGTTCTTCGCTCGAATTACCCCTGATATTTTATTTTCTTAGTCATAGTAACTCACCAATGCAACGATAACCAGAAATCGTACAAGCAGACAACCACACGCTCCAATCGTAGATGGTGGGCTCCCCCTTAGCTTTAAGCTACAATTACATAAATCTAGAACCCACAAAGATTCCTTCTTCTCAATTACCATGATCTCGCACCTTTAACTCGCTAAATTTCTCGAAATCTTTTTTTAAACATTTCATGAACATTCCGAATCATCAGCCACAATCACATCTTCGACCTCTTACCGAGTAGCAAGTAGAATTATTTGTAGAAGCTTCATCAAACTCACGCATTTGCTGACCTGCTCACGGGAGATAGCCCACCTGTGGAATTTCCATACCAACATCTTCCAATGACGCTGCACTGGGTACAACTACCACGAAATCAGTAAACCCTCCTAGAAGATCATCTTTCTCGAGTCATGAATATTAGAAACACCGATTCGATTCTGAAACCGCTACAAACCGCCATCTCTGACAATTGCTTCTCAGGCACCATTTCACAACACCCTGCCCCGAAGGCAAATAAAGAAGACCATAACACGGGCGACCTTAATGCGTTCAAACAAGGACGATGACACCACATCACAAATGAGAATTCCACCACGCTCGAAAATATCAAGCCTCGTTACTCCATCAACCAAGGCCTGAACATCCGTAGTTCGATTGCCTTTCCTCCGCTAGAATTAAATGTCGAACCTCTAAACCATGCACCGAGAAATCCTCCTTTAGAGTCGTTCACTGTCTCGACACATAAACAAGCACCCTACCATCACACTAACACTGTGTGATAACAACGCATGAACATCACAGCAATCTGTGCATAGCCTCAACACTATAGGAAATACAAATACTGAGCTGAAACGACTAAACATCCTACCATAAGGTGACAATAATAGCCCACTCGAATACACAGGGAAAATCATCTTGCACCATATTTGTGGTACCATTTACAACTCCTCGGTGCCCAATTGATAACAAGTGCCCCACGTCACATAAGCTTGAGTTGGAAGGAAAAGAAGGCATAAGCTTTAATAGAATCAAATCGCACGATGAGGAATCAAGATAAGTACAAACGTCTCTGTACCGATCTGCAGGACTCTACTAGGCTTGCTCATGACTCGTGAGACCTAGATGAACCTAACACTCTGATACCAAGCCCTCACGACCCAAAATTCACTATAGGTCGTGAAGGCACCTAGCACCGCCGTCAGGCAAGCCAACGTGATTTACCAATTTGATTACTCATTTTATTACTTTCGAAATCACAAATTTTTATAAGAAAAGGAGATTTACAGAACCGTAAGCATCAACTAGTATATCCCAAAATCAGGTGTCACAAGTGCATGAGCATCTACTAAGTAGTATAATAATAATACAATATCTGTCTAGAATGTAAATGAGACAGGATAAAATAAATAGTACGATGGAGACTCTGTGGACTGCGATGCGTAGCCTGAAATGCAGCTCACAAAAATACCAATTTCTAGGTTTCTTTCAAAATTCCCTAATTTCTATATGTGTTCATGAAATATAATAAAAAGTGGTTTAGAAACACTTAGCCCCAAGAGATAGATGAAATAGCTCTCCAAAATCGCTGCAAAGTCAGCTCCAGGAGAGAAAAATGAGATGAAATGAGCAAATCCCGTTTTGGCAAGCATATATATATTCTGCCCAGTCGATTTTTTGCACCGGCGGAACTCCTTGTGCTTCTGCGGCTCCGCTTCTGCGAAAGCTACCTCGCAGATGCGGCTTCCCCCAAGGTGCCAGCTTTTTGCTTCTGCAGCATTCAATCGCAGATACGCTTCCGCTTATGCGGAAATCACTCGCATCTGCAGACTCCCCAGTTCGAGCAGCACTCCCCACCTACACGCCCATGACCGCACCTGCGGCTCCGCAAGTGCGCTACAACACCCATACCTGTGATCTTCTAGCCTCAGACCACTTCCGCTTCTGCGCCCCTCCGCCCGCATCTGTGAGCCCGCAGGTGCTGTCAATTTCTTTCACTTGCGAATCCAACCAGCCTCAATCCCAATCGCTTCTACGACCCTTGGGCCACTTCTGCGGTCCTGCTCCTGCGGCCATAGCCTCGCAGGTGCAATCACACGAAAAGCCTCAAGCTTAAGCAATTCCTTAAGTCTAAAAGTCTATCCGATTCCAATCCGATTCGCACCCGAGGTCTCCGGGACCCCATCCAGCCATACCAATAAGTTCTAAAACACGATACGGACTTAGTCAAAAGCCTCAAATCACGCTAAACAACATCAAAATTATGAATCGACGATCGAAACCTTTCTATAAACTTTCAACTTTTAAACTTCGTCGAACGCGTCTGAATCATATCAAAACATTTCGGTTAGACGCCAAACTTTGCGTACAAGTCATAAATCACAATACAAACCTATCCCAAGGCTCGGAATCCCGAACGGACATTGACAACACCAAAAATCACTTCAAGCCAAATTTAGGAAATTCTTAAACCTCCAAAATGCCAACTTTCCATAATATGCGCCGAAATATTCCCCGACCACACGATACTCAACCCGAATATACGTCCAAGTCTGAAATCATCATGCAAACCTACTGGGACCTTCAAATCCTGATTCTGAGGTCGTTTACTCAAAAGTCAACCCTTGGTCAACTCTTCCAACTTAAAACTTCCGAACTGAGAATTTTCCTTTCGAAACCACCCCGAACTTCCCGAAATTCTATTCCGACCATGTGTACAAGTCATAAAACATGAAGTGAAGCTATTCGAGGCCTCAAATTGCCGAGCGACGCGCTAGAGCTCAAAAAGATCTGTCGGATCGTTACAGAATGCCACTCCAGGATTCAACTTTACTAAATAATACCGGAAATCTTCTTATCAACGAGGAGCTAGACTATGACAAAGATGCTCTAAAGATAGTGCATGACCAATCATTCGCTCTGTTAAATGATTGCCAAAAGTCAGGTTACGAAGCAATAATAAATTCAGTTGAGAAGGAAGAAGGCCGTTTTTTTTTTTTTTTATAAGTGGACATGGTGGTACTGGGAAGACATTTCTATGGAATACAATAATTGCCAAGATCAGATCACAATCATGAATAGTTCTCCCTGTAGCAACTTCTGGAATAGCTGCTTTGTTATTACCAAATGGCTGGATAACTCATTCATGGTTTCATATTCCTTCGGATGTTAGCTCAGAGGCAACTTGTGAAATAAAACAAGGCAGTCAGTTAGCTGAACTTCTCTTGAAAACTTCCTAGATCATTTGGGATGAAGCGCCAATGGCTAATAAATTTTGTTTTTGAAGCTTTAGACAAGACCTTGAGAGATATCCTTCGAGTGAGGTATGAAAATAGCTCTAACAAACTTTTTGGAGGCTTTCAATTGTATTTGGTGATGATTTCCATCAAATACTATCAGTAATTCCAAAGGGTACACGAGCTGATATTATTGATGCGTCACTAAACTCCTGTTTGTGACCATTTTTCACAATTTATGAGTTGAAGCAAAATATGCGTCTCCATAATTCTAAAATATCGACTTTCGACAAATGGTTGCTACAAATTGGAGATGACTCCTTTTACGATGATATTAATAAGGAGCTTATTAAATTACCTCCTGATGTATGTATCAAACCATCCAACGATTCAATCGGATCAATTGTCGAGGCAGTTTACCCATCCCTCTCGCTGAAGTACAATGACCCAACATATTTGAAAGAAAGAGCAATACTAACGCCAAAAAGTGAAACGGTGCATGAGTTGAATGATACAATTATGAAAATGCTACCAAGTGAAGGAAGAACATATTTTAGCTCAAATAATATATGTAAAGCAAGCGGGAATATTGATGATGCAGATCTGTTGTTCCCAACTAGTCCGTCAGTGCAAACATCATTTCTGGAAAAAACATTGGCTCGAGAGTCACAATCCCAAGAATAATTATGTCACCTAATGAAGCTTAAGAGACGACAACTTCCTTTAGCGCCATATTTTGTCATGACAATCAATAAAAGTCAAAGGACAATTCCTAAACTATGTTGGATTGTATCTTCGGAAACAAGTATTCACCCATGGCCAATTATATGTAGATGTATCCAGAGTAATAACAAGACTAGGATTAACCTGACGACGACATAGAAGATCTTGTGTTCATTAAAAATATTATTTACAAAGAAAGTTGATAAATATTAGTGCTCGGACTTGGACAGCCTTAATATTTATCAAATTTCTCTTTGCAAGTAATATTTTATTGATGCCAAAAAGCACTCACCTAGTGTGAAAGGAAAATTGCACGATTCTCGTCAGGATACCATTAAAGGCCTGCTAGTTTAGCCCACGTTAGAGTCACCGATGGCAATTGCGTATGAAAAAAAAAAAGCTCAGGTGGGGGCCACAAGGGAAAAAGTACACATACTGTAGCACTTAGTACAACATAGTGAAAACACAAAACAATTATAATTTTCTCAAAATAGCCTTGACGACCCCAAACTCCTCAAACTTCCCCTAATTAATAGTAGGAATAGGACCCAAGTCATTTCGAGTTTTATTTCTTACAAGTTAATTGATCCGCGCTTCGCGCAGTAAAAAAATTTTATTTTGTAAATTTGGTTGATATAAAAGAGGTAAAAAAATTTATAGTACAAAATATTAGAAGAGATCTTAGATAAACATGCAAATAAAATTAAAAAAAATCAAATATATACAAAAAAAATACATCTAAAAAAATAAAATAGAAAAACAAATTCGAATAAGTAGCCTATTGGAAAGGAAAGTGAACAAGTTATTTTTAGAAGATAATGTAAGCGTATTTTTAAAACAAAAACCAAGATATTTTTACTTCTTTTTTTCAGAAGATAATGTAAGGGTACAAGTTTATAACATCAACATATAAAGTATTGCAAAAACTAAAATTCTAATAATTAAACAGAAGAAGCTTAGTTAAATTAATCATCATACATCTTAAATTAATATTCAATATTAGCAAATTAAAGCATTCAAATCACTAATAGAAATATTAACTTTACAGAGAATATACTTCAAGGAAAAAAGGATTGCTGAAGAACTTTTTTAAACTTTGAACTTGTACTCTCGGTGATTATTCATACCAATCTAGCATAAAAAGGAAGGATTATGGAACTGACATTGGTAAACAAAAAGTTAGATGAAAGTGACGATTTAATAACTTAAGGATGTAAAATTCAGGCTGGTGACCATTACTGATTAGAAATTTTGGAAGAAATAATTGGTTGGTAAAGAATTTGAGAGAAGAGGAGGAGCAAAAAAGGAAGATGGGTCAGGATAAAAGAAGATTGAAAAGATGACTGAAAATTTGAATAGGAAAATAAACTTAAAAGCGGAAGTGTAACTAAAAGGTAAAAATTGAAAGAATCAACAATATCACATTGCAATTTCATTCCAATCGTTGTAATGGTATATCTTATTAGGGGAAGTATTGCAACGGTTACATCGAATAGAAAATAGATATCTATATATATTAAAAGAATAGGCAAAAGCACATTATTAAGACAAATGGCATAACCACAAAAAGCCAAATGGCATTATTAAGACAAAATAAATTACTTTTTTAATTAAGAAAAACTTTTTAAAATTTTAAATTAATTGGTTACTCTATTTAAATTAATAAATATAAACATATTATAATTAGCTATATTAAAAAAATAAAAATATAAAAAATAACTATTCATTCAAATTTGGGAGTAGTTTCAAGTTGGAGTTTTAAAGTTATTTTAAAATCAGCCCCTGAAATGTAACGACCTATGAGAGAACACTTTGACCTCTGCGAAAGCAAGATAAAGAATTAAAAAACAAAAAATAAGAAAAAATTAAATTAGCTACAACAAAAAAGCGAAAATATTAATTAAAAAAATTACCTATTCAAGTTGGGGAATAGTTTAAATTGGAGTTTTAAAATTCTTTTAAAATAAAAAACAAAAATAAAGAAATAAAAAATCTATCTATATCTATATATATAATAATGACAAGTGGCATAACCCCAAAAGGCAAGTGGCATTATTCAGACAAAATAAACTACCTTTTTAACTAAAAAAAAAATTTTAAAATTTTGAATTAATTGGTTACTCTGTTTGAATTAATAAATATAGATATCTTATAATTAACTATATTTATAAAACGAAAATAACTACTCATTCAAAATGGGGAGTAGTTTCAAGTTGGAGTTTTAAAGTTATTTTAAAATTAAAAAATGAAAAATAAGAAAAAATTAAATTAGCTACAATAAAAAAACGAAAATATTAATTAAAAAAAAATACCTATTCAAGATGGAGTTTTAAAATTATTTTAAAATAAAAAACGAAAATAAAGAAATAAAAAATTACCAATTCAAATTGGGGGGGTGGTTTCAAGTTGGAGTTTAAAATAAGTTTAAAATAAAAAACGAAAATAAAGAAATAGAAGATTGCCAATTTAAATTGGGGTTTCTTTCTTATATAGTAATCTCTCTCTCTCTATATATATATATATATATACACGCCAAGTATAGATTGTTAGGCCAAAAGCTCCAACAAAGTTGGTGTTTTAAAATTATTTTAAATAAAAAATGAAATAAAATAATAAAAAATACCAATTCAAATTTAAGAGTAATTTCAAATTGGAGTTTTAAGACAAAATAAACTACCTTTCTAACTAAAAAATCTTTTGAATATTAAATTTTGAATTAGTTGGTTACTCTATTTGAATTAATTAATATAGATATCGATTATTAGCTATAAAAAAACGAAAAAAATTACCCATTCAAATTGGAGAGTAGTTGCAAGTTGGAGTTTTAAAAATAAATTAAAAAATAAATGAAAAAACAAAATTAGCTATAATAAAAAATGAAAATATATAAAAAGAAATCCATTCAAATTGCAGAGTAGTTTCAAGTTGGAGTTTTAAAAATTATTTTAAAATAAAAAATAAAATTACTTTCAATTCAAATGAAAAATACAAAAAGTCAAGTGGCATCGTTAAGACAAAATAGTTTTCAAGTTGGAGTATTGAAAATATTTTAAAACAAAAAAATTAAAAATAAGAAAAAGATAAATTAGCTATAGTAAAAACAAGAAAATATTTAAAAAAAAAATGACCTATTCAAGTCGGAGAGTAGTTTTGGTTACTCCCTTTCCAACTAAAAACTTTTGAATTTTAAATTTTGAATTAATTGGTTACATTATTTAAATTATAAATACAGATATCTTATAATTAGCAATAATAAAAAAAGGGAAAAAAAACTACCCATTCAAATTGGGGAATAATTTCAAGTTGGAGTTTTACAAATATATTAAAATAAAATTAAAATAAAGATAAAATTAGCTATAATAAAAAAAATGAATATATATATATATATTTTATATATATATATATATATAAATATAATATATATATATATAGAAAGGGATAAAAAACTACCCATTCAAATTGGGAATAGTTTCAAATTGGAGTTCTACAAATATTTTTAAAAATATATAAAATTAGCTATAATAAAAAAAATGAAAATATATAATAAAAATTATCCATTCAAATTGGAAGTAGTTTCAATTTGGAGTTTTAAAATTATTTTTAAATAAAACAACAAAATAAAAAATAAAGAAACCTTCAATTCAGATGAAAAATACAAAAATATCAAATTACTATGAGGATATTATACATAAGGTAAGCGCGCGCGCGCGCGCACACATATCTATATATGCTTATCTCTTTATATTTTTGATGAATTCAAAATTATAATTTAGTAAAAAAATTATATTTTAATAAACTACAAAAATTTGAAAACTAATCAAATAAGTTTTACAGTATAAAGGAATGTACGAAAAGAGGGGGATAAAGATAATTATGATATCTATATTTTAAATTAGTTAAAAAATAAAAAATAAATAAATAACACTCAAGAAAATCATCAATAGCACTAAGTACTTGCTAATTCAATAATAAAAATAAAAAGGATCAAATAATTTATTTGATTACTATGATGTGTATCCTTTAATTTTGTATAGATTGTATTATATTTCTGCGCTATATTAAATAATAAAATATAACTAATATTTATTAAGTTATTATAATATATTAGATCATAATTTTATAAAGTTAGTAGTCTGTCAAATTATACGTGTATAGTACGAGTACTTATGTCAATTTAATAAAAAAATAAGAAAAATAAGTAAAAATTAACAAAAAAGATACATATCTTTCCAAGCACAAGAGAGGTGCCCCATAGGCTCTCCTAAGCCTAGCTTAATATTGATATATAGATTGTCCTCTTTGTCTATTGGGATATATTTGATATTTTGATGCCATGAAATAGTGGGCCCCATGAATTTACCATTTACACGTACCACCAAGGATGAAAGCTATCATTCATGGGCCCCACATAAATTTGTTATTCATATGCACATATTTACGATCCTTGCACGCTCTAGGTTAAATGGCTATACTAATTAAATATTACATTAATTATATGTTTAATGTATGTAACCATATTCATAATTTAATCCTTAAAAGTAAGTAACTTTTTTGTCTTAATATTTTATTTGATATTAAAAATAAAAACAAACAGAATATTAACTACTATACTAAGTAGAATACAAACTATTTATAAAAGGCTAATCATTCAATATTATTGCACCATTTCAAACCAAAACATTGAGTTGATTTTATTAATTATTAATTAAGCTATTGTCATTTAGAAAATAATTTGCTCCAACTTAATTTAACATAGTAATAGTAAATTTGTATTTTTGTATATATAACAAGAAAAGGCTAATCTGATTATAGAATGACATGAACTCGGTATTACTATTAAAACTGTAACAACTTTATCATTTGAATTTTTATGATTTTTTTGAGTGTTAAGTAAATATTTCATGGTACAATTAACTTTCAGGTCCACTTCTAACGTAACATATATTTTTCCTTACATTGAAAGAAGACATTTTCATCTTATTAATACTATTAACAAATAAATTATCAATGAAGAAAAATGCAATCTCTTTAGTTATTCACAAGTTGATGAGATTTGCATAAATTAGGGACTTTTTTTCTTAAATTTAACGCGGAAATATATGAATTATCGTGCTACCAATGAGCCTACGTATTCTTTTTATCTATAAGAAAATATCTATTGTAAATTTAAATTGGAATATGACGAAAAAACAACACACAAAGAAAAAACAAGTTGATGAAATATTGATAACCTTTTTATTTCTTTTTTGTTAATGTTTAATTCCAGCAAAATACTTTAATATGAAATTTTCATCTTTAAATATATTATTTAAATTTATATAAATTGTCTTTACAAAACTAGTGGAGTAATAAGGAAATTATTTTTATACATAAGTATAGGGCATGGGTCATCCCTCGTCAGGTCTAGTAGGAGTAGGAATATGAATAGGAATAGGAATAGGAATAGGATTATGAATAGGGATAGGAATAGGAATATGGAAGACTTAGAGATCATGCTACTTTAGCCCCTATTTAAACTACTCCTCCCCTTTTCTTTCGTTTCATTCATAAATCTTTTTCTCTTCTTCGCAAAAAGAAGTCTCCATACGATTTTCTTCAAATGTGGCTTTTTTCTCTCGTAAGAATGTCTGTAACTGCTGGTGTATGTAATATAATTGTCGCAATTAGGGATAAGCTCAGGGGTAGAATTAGCCAAACGAAAGTGAAAAGATATTGACCAGGTAAAGCTCCTGAATGGGCTGATGATGATGAAGTGAAAAAAGATGAGGGGGAGGATATTAGGAGGATGGCAATAACGGAAGCAGCCTTTCCTAGCAAGCGTGGTGGTTCAGGCATTGCAAGAAAAGATAACGATGCAAGGCTACATCGATTGGCAGAGACTAGAATTGATAACTGTGAGGATATCAGAGCAAATCATTGACCCGTCCAGCAAGCAGAGATTAATTATGTAGTGTTGCCTGTGGGTATCCCTGGACCAGCATCATCATAACTGGCTCTGATACCCACGGTGTTGCTACCATTGCAGCTGTAGGACCGTCCTTGGGATTTTCAGGCTCTTTTTCTTTGGGCTTGTCAATTATGGTCGGCTTTTCTTGTCCTTTAGGCTTCTCGATGTCTTTTGCTTTGTCCTTTGGCTTTTCGGGCTCTTTTGTTTTGTCCTCGGGCTTTTCGGGTTCCTTGGGCTTTTCAAAAGTGACAGTCTTGCCTTTCTCGTGCTCTTTGGGCTTATCTTTGGGCTTATCTTTGGGCTTTTCAGGCCCTTTGGGTTTCTCAGGCTCCTTGGGCTTTTCGGAAGCTTTGAGCTTTCCAGGCTCTTTGATCTCAATACTCTTGATTGCTTTTCCTCCTTTACAACACAATTTGTCACGAATTTTTTAGGACTGCAACATACTACGATAATGGTGACAATATTGGCCTTCATTATACACTTGGTCTCTAACTTCTGCAATTTAAATTATTTCAACATCACATACACTAAAAAGGTTATTAAACAAAAGAAACTTACACATTAATCAACCATCTTATCCCACGCGTCCGGCAAGAAGATTGAAAAAATGAACTTTTGTATAACTGAAAATTTCTGTAAGGATCTTGAATAGGAAAATAAACTTAAAAGCGGAACTGTAACTGAAAGGTAAAAATTGAAAGAATCAACAACAGCACATTGCAATTTCATTCCAATCGTTATAACCGTATATCTCATTAGGTGAAGTATTGCAACGGTTACATCGGATAGAAAATAGATCTCTATATATAATAAAAGGATAGGCAAAAGCACATTATTAAGCCAAACGGCGGCATAACCACAAAAAGCTAAGTGGCATTATTAAGACAAAATAACTACCTTTTTAACTAAGAAAAACTTTTTAAAATTTTAAATTAATTGGTTACTCTATTTGAATTAATAAATATAGATTTCTTATAATTAGCTATATTAAAAGAAATAAAAATATAAAAAAAATAACTACTCATTCAAATTTGGGAGTAGTTTCAAGTTGGAGTTTTAAAGTTATTTTAAAATAAAAAACAAAAAATAAGAAATAATTAAATTAGCTGCAACAAAAAGCGAAAACATTAATAAAAAAAACTACCTATTCAAGTTGGAGTTTTAAAATTATTTTAAAATAAAAAAGAAAATAAAGAAATAAAAAATAGCCAATTCAAATTGGGGGGTGGTTTCAATTTGGAGTTTTAAATTTATTTTAAAATAAAAATAGAAATAAAGAAATAAAAGATTGCTAATTTAAATAAGGGAATAGTAAATGGTTATATGATGCCAAGTTGTATAACCATAAGACGCCAAGTATAGATTGTTAGGACAAAGCTCCAATAAAGTTGGTGTTTTAAAAATTATTTTTAATAAAAAACGAAATAAAATAATACCAATTCAAATTTAGAAGTAGTTTCAAATTGGAGTTTTAAGATAAAATAAACTACCTTTCTAATTAAAATATCTTTTGAATTTTATATTTTGAAATAGATTGGTTATTCTATTAGAATTAATTAATATAGATATCTTATAATTAGCTATATAAAAACAAAACAAAATACCCATTCAAATTAGGGAGTAGTTTCAAGTTGGAGTTTTAAAAATATTTTAAATTAAAAAATAAATTAAATTTTTTTTAGCTATAATAAAAAAATGGAAATATTTAAAAAACGAAATACCCATTCAAATTGAGGAATAGATTCAAGTTGGATCTTTAAAATTATTTTAAAATAAAAAAACAAAAATAAAGAAATAAAATGACTTTCAATTCAAATGAAAATACAAAAAATCAAGTGAAATTGTTAAGCCAAATATTTTTCAAGTGGGATTTAATTGAGGAGTAGTTTCAAGTTGGGGTATTAGTATTATTTAAAAAATAAAAAAGAAAAAAAGAAAAAAAAAATTAAATTAGCTATAGTAAAAACGAAAAATGAATTAAAAAAAAAAACTACCTATTCAAGCTGGAGCGTAGTTTTGGTTACTCCCTTTCTAACTAAAAAACTTTTGAATTTTAAATTTTGAATTAATTGTTTACTCTATTTGAATTATAAATACAAATATCTTTTAATTAGCTATAATAAAAAGGAAAAATAAACTACCCATTCAAATGGAGACTTTCAAGTTGGAGTTTTACAAATATTTTAAAATTTTAAAAAAAAAACTAAAAATAAAATTAGCTATAATAATAAAATGAAAAAATATATATACATATATAAAAAGGGAAACAAACTACTCGTTCAAATCGGGTAAACAAAATAAAAAAATAAAGAAACTTTCAATTCCAATGAAAAATAAAATATAAAGTTACTATTAGGATATTATACATAAGGTAAGCATATATATATATATACTTACTTATGTCTTTATACTTTTGATGAATTCAAAAAATATAATTTAGTAAAAAAATATTACATTACTTAAATTTTTAATAAACCACAAAATTTGAAAACTAATCAAATAAGTTTTACAGTATAAAATAATTTAAGAAAAAGAGGGGAATAAAGATAATTTTATGATATTTACATTTTAAATTAATTAAAAAATAATAAATAAATAAGTAATACTCGAGAAAATTAACAATAGTACTAAGTATTTGCTAACTCAATAATAAAATAAAAAGGATCAAACAATTGATTTGATTACTATATGATGTGTATCCTTTAATTTTATATAGATTGTGTTATATTTCTGCATTATATTAAATAATAAAAAATAACTAATATTTATTAAGTTAATATAATATATTATATTATATTATTATAAAGTTAATATTTTGTCAAATTTTTTGCGCATAGCACCAATACGTATATTAATTTAATAAAAAAAGAGAAATAAGTAAAAAAATAATAATAAAAAAGATAAATGTTTTTCCAAGCACAAGAGAGGTGCCATATAGGCTCTCCTAAGCCTAGCTTTATATCGATATATAGATCGTCCTCTTTGTCTATCCGGGGGCATATTTGATATTTTGGTGTGATTAAATAATGGGTCCCATGAATTTGCCATTTAAACGTACCACCAACAATGAAAGCTATCATGTAATGGGCTCCACATAAATTTGTTATTCCTCTGCACATATTTACGGTCCTTGCACTATCTGGGTTAAATGGCTACACTAATTATATATTACATTAACAGCACATTGCAATTTCATTCCAATCGTTGTAACCGTATATCTCATTAGGTGAAGTATTGCAACGGTTACATCGGATAGAAAATAGATCTCTATATATAATAAAAGGATAGGCAAAAGCACATTATTAAGGCAAACGGCGGCATAACCACAAAAAACTAAGTGGCATTATTAAGACAAAATAACTACCTTTTTAACTAAGAAAAACTTTTTAAAATTTTGAATTAATTGGTTACTCTATTTGAATTAATAAATATAGATTTCTTATAATTAGTTATATTAAAAAAATGAAAATTTTAAAAAATAACTACTCATTCAAATTTGGGAGTAGTTTCAAGTTGGAGTTTCAAAGTTATTTTAAATTAAAAAACAAAAAATAAGAAAAAATTAAATTAGATGCAACAAAAAGCGAAAATATTAATTAAAAAAAAACTACCTATTCAAGTTGGAGTTTTAAAAAATAAAAATAGAAATAAAGAAATAAAAAACTGCCAATTTATATTAAGGAATAGTTTCTTTCCAATATAATAGTTATATATTTATATATATATATATATATATATATATATATATATATATCTAAAAGAGAAATAAATGATTATATGATGCCAAGTAGTATAACCATAAGACGCCAAGTATAGATTGCTAGGACAAAGCTCCAACAAAGTTGGTGTATAGTTAGGAATAGTTTCAAATTGGAGTTTTAAGACAAAATAAACTACCTTTTTAATTAATTTTTTTTTGAATTTTACATTTTGAAATAGTTTGGTCATTCTATTTGAATTAATTAATATATATATATATATCTTATAATTAGCTATAAAAAAAAAAAAAAAGAAATTACCCATTCAAATTGGGGAGTAGTTTCAAATTGGAGTTTTAAAAATATATTAAAATAAGAAATAAATAAATAAATAAAATTAGCTATAATAAAAAAATGGAAATAAAAAAAAAAAAAAAAAAGAAATACCCATTCAAATTGCGGAATAGTTTCAAGTTGGAGTTTAAAATTATTTTAAGATAAAAAAACAAAAATAAAGAAATAAAATATCTTTCAATTCAAATGAAAAATACAAAAACCAAGTTGCATTGTTAAGACAAAATATTTTTCAATTGGCATTCAATTGAGGAGTAGTTTCAAGTTGGAGTATTAGTATTATTTTAAAAATAAAAAATAAAAAAAGAAAAAAAAATTAAATTAGCTACTGTAGAAAAACGAAAAATTAAAAAAAAATTAAAAAACCTACCTATCCAAGTCGTAGAGTAGTTTTGGTTACTCCCTTTCTAACTAAAAAACTTTTTAATTTTAAATTTTAAATTAATTGGTTACTCTATTTAAATTAGAAATACAGATATCTTATAATTAGCTATAATAAAAAGGAAAAATAAACTACCCATTCAAATTGAGAGTACTTTGGAGTTTTACAAATATTTTAAAATTAAAAAAAAACAAAAAAAAAAAATTAGTTATAATAAAAAAATGAAAAAAAATATATACATATATAATAAAAAAGGGAAAAAAACTATCCATTCAAATTGGGGAGTAGTTTCAAATTGGAGTTTTACAAATATTTAAAAAACATAAAATTAGCTATAATAAAAATTAATAAAAATTATCCATTCAAATTGGGGAATAGTTTCAAGTTGGAGTTTTAAAATTATTTTAAAATAAAAAGAAAATAAAAAAACAAAGAAACTTTCAATTCCAATGAAAAATACAAAAATATAAAGTTACTATTAGGATATTATACATAAGGTAAGCATATTATATATATACACACACACACACTTATGTCTTTATATATTTGATGAATTCAAAAAATATAGTTTAGTAAAAACATATTACATTACTTAAATTTTTAATAAACTACAAAATTTGAAAACTAATCAAATGCGTTTTACAGTATAAAAGAATGTAAGAAAAGAGGGGAATATAGATAATTTTATGATATCTATATTTTAAACTAATTAAAAAATAATAAATAAATAAATAATACTCAAGAAAATTAAAAATAGTACTAAGTATTTGCTAATTCAATAATAAAAATAAAAAGGATCAAACAATTGATTTGATTACTATATGATGTGTATCCTTTAATTTTATATAGATTGTGTTATATTTCTGCATTATATTAAATAATAAATAATAACTAATATTTATTAAGTTAATATAATATATTAGATTATAATTTTATAAAGTTAATATTCTATCAAATTATCTGCGCATAGCACGAATACTTATATTAATTCAATAAAAAAAAAGAGAAATAAGTAAAAAACATAACAAAAAAGATAAATGTTTTTCCAAGCACAAGGGAGGTGTCATATAGGCTCCCCTAAGCCTAGCTTTACATCGATATATAGATTGTCCTCTTTGTCTATCCGGGGCATATTTGATATTTTGATGTGATGAAATAGTGGGTCCCATGAATTTGCCATTTAAACGTACCACCAAAGATGAAAGCTATCATGTAATGGGCCCCACATAAATTTGTTATTCTTGTGCACATATTTATGGTCCTTGCACTCTTTGTGTTAAATGGCTGCACTAGTTAAATACTACATTAGTTGTATGTTTAAAGTATGTAACCATCTTTTTTTCTCATAATTTATTCCTTAAAAGTGAGTAACTTTTTTGTCTCAATATTCTATTTGATATTAAAAATAAATACAAACATAATATTAACTACTATATAAGTAGAATAGTAGTTAATATTCTTTATACCATAACTTAATTCACACCTAACAAAGATCATATATGATGCGACTAGTACAAATACATCATTATCCTCTCTCTTTTTCCAGGTGAATTTCTCCTACAGTACCATTAAGCCAACTTCCAATTGCATAATTTGCCCGTAATAATTCTTGTTGGTATTAATACTACCAATGAGCGTAGTATTGTTTTTATTTATGAGAAAATATCTATTGTAAATTTTAAATTGGAATATGTAGAAAAAACAGTACACAAAGGAAAGACAAGTTGATGAAATATTGATAACCTTTTTATTTCTTTTTTGTTGATGTTTAATTCCAGCAAAATAATTTAATATGAAATTTTCATCTTTATGAAACTATTGGAGTATATAATTAAGTGTTGGGCATGGGCATTCCTCATCTAGTAGGAATAGGAATAGGTATTGAAATAGTGGGTCCCATGAATTTGCCATTTAATCGTACCACCAACGATGAAAGCTATCATGTAATGGGCCCCACATAAATTTGTTATTCCTGTGCACATATTTACGGTCCTTGCACTCTTTGTGTTAAATGGCTGCACTAGTTAAATAGTACATTAATTTTATGTTTAACGTATGTAATCATTTTTTCCCCTCATAATTTAATCCTTAAAAGTGAGTAACTTTTTTGTCTCAATATTCTATTTGATATTAAAAATAAATACAAACAGAATATTAACTAATATACTAAGCAGAATAGTAGTTAATATTCTTTATACCACAACTTAATTCACACCTAACAAAGATCATATATGATGCGACTAGTACAAATACATCAATATCCCCTCTTTTTTTCCAGGTGAATTTCTCCTACAGTAGCATTAAGCCAACTTCCAATTGCATAATTTGCCCGTAATAATTCTTGTTGGTATTAATACTACCAATGAGCGTAGTATTGTTTTTATTTATGAGAAAATATCTATTGTAAATTTTAAATTGGAATATGAGGAAAAAACAATACACAAAGAAAAGACAAGTTGATGAAATATTGATAACCTTTTTTTTTTTTTCTTGATGTTTAATTCCAGCAAAATAATTTAATATGAAATTTTATCTTTATGAAACCATTGGAGTATATAATTAAGTGTTGGGCATGGGCCATCCCTCGTCCAGTAGGAATAGGAAAACTTGAAATCACGCTACTTCACTTCAGACCCTATTTAAACTTCTCCTCCCCTTTCCCGTTCGTTTCATTCAGACCCTATTTTCTTCAAGGGGGCTTGTTTCTCTCGTAAGAATGTCTGTAACTGCTGGTGTAAGTAATACAATTGTTCTAAACGAAAGTGAAAAGATATTGGCCAGGTAAAGCTCCTGAATGGGCTGATGATGATGAAGTGGAAAAAGATGAGGAGGAAGATATTAGGAGGATGGCAATAAGCGAAGCAGCTTTTCCTAGCCAGCGTGGTGGTTTAGGCATTGCAAGAAAGGATAACGATGCAAGGCTGCGTCGATTGGCAGAGATTAGAGTGAATAACCGTGAGGAAATCAGAGCAAATGATCGACGCGTCCGGCAAGCAGAGATTGTTTCAACCATAGAAGAGGAAAATACAAGGCTGGAAAGAATGGAATTTGAGGAGGAGGATGAAGATGCCTTGGAGGAACGCAGGAGGAGAATTAGGGAAAGGAATCTTCTGAGGCAACAGGAAGAAGAAGCAGAGGAGGCCGAGGCAGCGGAGGAAGAAGAGTCAGAATACGAGACTGAATTAGAGGAAGAGACAACAACAAGTGGGATAGCAATGGTGAAACCTGCAGTTTTTGTTCCGAAATCTGAGAGAGACACCATACATGAACGTGAGAAGCGTGAGGCAGCGCAACGAGTTCCGGAGGAGTTATTTAGGAAGAGGTTAGAGGAGAGAAAACTTGAAACTAAGCAAATAATAGTTGAGAAGTTACGAGATGAAGAAATAATTCATAAAAGTTTGGAGCTGGAAGCTAATATTGCTGCTGATGTAGATACTGATGACGAGGTGAATGAGGCTGAAGAATATGAAGCTTGGAAGTCCAGAGAAAAAGCCAGGATCAAGAGGCAGAAGGAGTAGGATGCTATCTGGAAGGAGCTGCAGAAACTAATACAGATGTTGAGAAACATGACGGAAGAAGAGAGAAATGAGTGGGAGAGAAGAAACCCAAAACTTGCCCCACCACGACCCAAGAAGAAATGGAAGTTTATGCAGAAATACTACCACAAGGGTGCTTTCTTCCAGTCAGATCCTGATGACAGAGCTGGAACTTTCGATGCTGATAGTATATACCTCCGTGACTTCTCTTCACCAACAGGGGAAGATAAGTTGGATAAGTCCATACTACCAAAAATCATGCAGGTTAAACACTTTGGTCGTAGAGGAAGGACAAAATGGACACATCTTGTCAATGAGGACACAACTGATTGGAACAACCAGTAAGTACCATAAACCTTGGTATTACCTGTCCATCTTTGTCCAATCAAATCTTTAACCTTGACATGCTGGATTAGCTTATGTGAATAATGCATGCTTCAGTTACGTCGGATCGTTTGTTTCACATTACCATCTGGTTTATTGGTTTCCAATCAATGCAGTATTAACTTTCATAGGTTTGATTATTTTAGCTGCTCTTTTACTTTGGTTAAAGGGGTTTCGCGGTTTGTATTCTTTAGCTTGTCTAATTTTCTTTAAACTGGTAGTGTTTCTCAATTTTTGGCATTTTGATTTGGATTTTGTGTATATGAAAGCAAAGGAGAAAAGTGAAGTTACAGAATCAATTGAAATTTTAATCATTCAGATGCTACAACTTGCGTCAGAACTATTAGGAGAATAACAGCTCTAAATCTGCAAACTTAATGATTCGGGTGTCTTATCTGGTCTTTAATGAAGTAGACAACTTGTATCCAGTGTTACCAAAGACAAAAAGCGCAAAAATCTCTAAGGCCCGTTGGGGTTTTAAGCGCAAAGTGCAAATAAAGCGTGGACTTTAATGAAAGAGGCGCAACTGGGGAAAAAGTATGTATATGTATATGTAGTCCAAGAAAATAATTATAAGCATGAATAACAAATATATGGACAAAAATATCAATTGTTTTGTGTCGCGTTTTCAAGATTACACTCATAGGCAAGGAAAAGTATGCATTAGAGCCGTGATGCAACACTGAAGCGCCAGCAAAGCGAGGCGAAGCGCTCAACATGTTTTGAGCTTCACTTCAGGGCTAACATTGCTTGTACCCAAAGGCGGATCTAGGGTTTTTAGAATATGGGTACACCACTTAAAAAGCGAGAAAAAAAAGTACTAAGTGGGAGTCGATCTATGTTCCATTAGATAAATAACTAAGCATTCAACCAAGTGCATCATTCAACCTTTTTGGTGCATAGGGGCCAACAAATAATATTAAATTAATTTTATATTCATAAAACACCTAGTTTGACGGAAAGACCATGGATTCACTTCTACCGTAAAAGCAGCCTAAATCCGCTCATGCTTCTTGTAATGTATCCTAAACAATACAGGGCATCAACTTAGTGTCTCTTACAACTAGTGATACCTGCACTCTTCTCCCCCCCCCCCCCCCCCCCCCCCCCC
>MCJB01010509.1:9431-19829 GCA_002018475.1 Nicotiana obtusifolia | reverse complement strand
CTTTTTCCCTGATGCTTAACCTTGATCCTATACTGCTCATAAGCAAAGGTAACATGATTGTGTGCCCTTTGCTAATCTGCTCCAAGCACCACATCAGAACCCCCTAATTTTAGAATCCTCAGCTTATCAGTGAATTCTATTTCACCTACATTGCACTTGAAATCATTACAGCTTTGCAGACTCATTATACAGTTGCCATCTGCAACCGACGCTCTCATTAGGACATCCTCCTGGATGGCATAACCTGTTTCCTTAGCTGTCTGTGGATTTGGGAAGCTGCAAGTGCTCTCTGTGTCCGCTAGAATGAGTATAGGCCTCTTCTTTACCATTCCCTGCAACTTGATGGTGTGAGCTACCTCAGTTCCACTCAGGGCATTAAGGCAGATGGCCTCAACTTCTTGTTCCTCAACTATTTCTCCTCCCTCTGATTTATCATCCTCCTCAAGCGCTTACTCCCCTGTGATAGCATTTAGCTGTTTGGACTAGCATATATGGGCTGAGTGGTGTACCTCACCCCACATGTCCAGCAGCCGTCAGGGATCTTCTTGAAGTCCTGCTGGTTTCCTCCCTTAAAACTACTTTCAGGTTCCTTGTAGGGTTGGTTGAGGATGAACTCTTCCTCCCTTGTCTGTGACTAACCCGCCACCTTTGGCCTATCACTTATGTTTCTTGTTATTGGCTTTCACACTCTTCTCTTGTTGCTTAACCAATTCTAGTGTCTGAAGATGAAGATTTACCGCAACATCCCCAAAACTGTGATCCAAAAATGGTGAAAATATAGTCCAACCACGAAATGGGGCTATTTATACTCGAGGCCGAAACCCTGTTAGATATTTGTATTACCGCGACTAGGGGTGGCAAACGAGCAGGTCGGGTCAGATATGGACAGGTAAAAAAAGGGGTAATGCAAAAACGAATAAGTTATCCGACCCAACCTATATTTAATACGGATAGAAAATGAGTTAGCCAGCGGATAATATGGATATCCACATTATTCATGGTTTCTTGAATATGATTACTTTTGGGAGAATTGCTAGTCTTCCAAACTTGAAGAACCCCCATTTGAGTCTTTACAAATGTAAAAGTTAAACCCATTAGTTATGCATTGGTTATCTAAGTAATATGGTTTTTATTCATATTTGACTCATTTTTAAAAAGTTCATTATCCAACCCATTTATAGTGAATAATATGGATGGATAACTATTTTTTATACATTTTGCCACCACTATCCACGACGCGCTAGGCTTGTTGATGCAGTTTTCTGGTTTTTCTCTTAAAGTCTCCTTCGACACCCCGAAACTCACCCGGGCCTCCCGGTTTCCCTCCTAACCATCCCCTAGTAAAATACCCTTCATGGTCTTATCCAAAGGCTCGATATGTGAAGCGAAATGCTACAACTCCAAGCGATACCTTAGTCAACTTAAAGAACTTTAAAATTTCAATTTTCATGCAATAGCGCCAAACGCCCCTGAGCCCCTCGAGATTAAGATCAACCATACATACAAGTCCAAAAACATATTATGGACCTATTCAAGGTCTCAAAACATGAACCAGAATGCAATTACTCAAATCGAGACTTAAAGTCAACATTTGAAATCCTTAAGCTCACTAGTTACATGCAATGGTGTCGAACTCATCTGGAACCTCCTGGGGTTCAAACCAACCTGCATACAAGTCCAAACATATAATTTGAACCTGTAGAAAGCCTTAGATCAAACAGCAGAACATAAATGCTCAATAAGAGAGGTTGGGTTGTCACATTAATCCACCACATATGTTTTGGACTTAATAGGAGTGAAAGATACTATGGTTTCGAATTCTCTAAATGTAGTGTGGCTGTTTCCAATTTCTGAGTCGAACCGGGAATCTACATTAAAGTACTTGTCACACCTCCAAAGTCTGGGAACTGGAGTTTGGGAAGCCAATATTGTGGTTGTGATAGAGACCCAGATCCTTGGGAGTGCTCCCCTAATTCTGAACCATAGGGCCTGGGAAGAATTGCTTTCCATTAGAGCCATTGACNGGAGTACCTCCATATTTCTACTGTAGGTATGACCGCAATTAGTTCTTTTCATGCATAGACTTGACCCCGGGCCTTAGAGCTAAAGCCTTATTGAGGATTGCAATAGGTCTGCCTTCTTGGGTGAGAACTGCAGCAATCCCAGAGTTGCATGCATCAGCTTTAATGGTTAATGTCATCTGGTAGTTTGGCATAGCCAAAGCTGGGGCTTGACCCATAATAGTTGTAAGTTTTGGCCAATTCTGCATGGCTTCCACCTTAGAAGGGGTAGTTGGTACTCCATCAGTGGTAATAATATGGTCTAGGTACTCCACTTGTGGTTTGGCAAAAGGACATTTAGACCTCTTGACAAATAGCTTGTGCTCCTGCAGCAGGTATCCCTTTCAGTATCACCCTTTTTCCCTGATGCTTAACCTTGATCCTATACTGCTCATAAGCAAAGGTAACATGATTGTGTGCCCTTTGCTAATCTGCTCCAAGCACCACATCAGAACCCCCTAATTTTAGAATCCTCAGCTTATCAGTGAATTCTATTTCACCTACATTGCACTTGAAATCATTACAGCTTTGCAGACTCATTATACAGTTGCCATCTGCAACCGACGCTCTCATTAGGACATCCTCCTGGATGGCATAACCTGTTTCCTTAGCTGTCTGTGGATTTAGGAAGCTGCAAGTGCTCCCTGTGTCCACTAGAATGAGTATAGGCCTCTTCTTTACCATTCCCTGCAACTTGATGGTGTGAGCTACCTCAGTTCCACTCAGGGCATTAAGGCAGATGGCCTCATCTTCTTGTTCCTCAACTATTTCTCCTCCCTCTGATTTATCATCCTCCTCAAGCGCTTACTCCCCTGTGATAGCATTTAGCTGTTTGGACTAGCATATATGGGCTGAGTGGTGTACCTCACCCCACATGTCCAGCAGCCGTCAGGGATCTTCTTGAAGTCCTGCTGGTTTCCTCCCTTAAAACTACTTTCAGGTTCCTTGTAGGGTTGGTTGAGGATGAACTCTTCCTCCCTGTCTGTGACTAACCCGCCACCTTTGGCCTATCACTCATGTTTCTTGTTATTGGCTTTCACACTCTTCTCTTGTTGCTTAACCAATTCTAGTGTCTGAAGATGAAGATTTACCGCAACATCCCCAAAACTATGATCCAAAAATGGTGAAAATATAGTCCAACCACGAAATGGGGCTATTTATACTCGAAGGCCGAAACCCTGTTAGATATTTGTATTACCGCGACTAGGGGTGGCTAACGAGCGGGTCAGGTCAGATATGGACAGGTAAAAAAAGGGTAAATGCAAAAACGAATAAGTTATCCGACCCAACCTATATTTAATACGGATAGAAAATGAGTTAGCCGGCGGATAATATGGATATCCACATTATCCATGGTTTCTTGAATATGATTACTTTTTGGAGAATTGCTAGTCTCCCAAACTTGAAGAACCCCCATTTGAATCTTTACAAATGTAAAAGTTAAACCCATTAGTTATGCATTGGTTATCTAAGTAATATGGTTTTTATTCATATTTGACTCATCTTTAAAAAGTTTATTATCCAACCCATTTATAGCGAATAATATGGATGGATAACTATTTTTTATACATTTTGCCACCACTATCCACGACGCGCTAGGCCTGTTGATGCAGTTTTCTGGTTTTTCTCTTAAAGTCTCCTTCGACACCCCGAAACTCACCCGGGCCTCCCGGTTTCCCTCCTAACCATCCCCTAGTAAAAATACCCTTCATGGTCTTATCCAAAGGCTCGATATGTGAAGCGAAATGCTACAACTCCAAGCGATACCTTAGTCAACTTAAAGAACTTTAAAATTTCAATTTTCATGCAATAGCGCCAAACGCCCCTGAGCCCCTCGAGATTAAGATCAACCATACACACAAGTCCAAAAACATATTATGGACCTATTCAAGGTCTCAAAACATGAACCAGAATGCAATTACTCAAATCGAGACTTAAAGTCAACATTTGAAATCCTTAAGCTCACTAGTTACATGCAATGGTGTCGAACTCATCTGGAACATCCTGGGGTTCAAACCAACCCGCATACAAGTCCAAACATATAATTTGAACCTGTAGAAAGCCTTAGATCAAACAGCAGAACATAAATGCTCAATAAGAGAGGTTGGGTTGTTACATTAATCCACCACATATGTTTTGGACTTAATAGGAGTGAAAGATACTATGGTTTCGAATTCTCTAAATGTAGTGTGGCTGTTTCCAATTTCTGAGTCGAACGGGGAATCTACATTAAAGTACTTGTCACTCCTCCAAAGGCTGGGAACTGGAGTTTGGGAAGCCAATATTGTGGTTGTGATAGAGACCCAGATCCTTGGGAGTGCTCCCCTAATTCTGAACCATAGGGCCTGGGAAGAATTGCTTTCCATTAGAGCCATTGACACTCATCTTCTCAGTTGCTTTCATTATCGTCGAAAGGAATCATCCAATTCCCCAATTCGAGCATTGGTATCTTCGATCTTAGAATTTGTATCTCAAGCTAGAGCTTGCAGCTGAGCTTCCAAGTTATGAATATTGTCTTCCTTAACATAAAAGTTGCTGAATCAAATTCTATTTTCCGAAAAACAAATCTAATATAACAAAGTAACCCAGTCATAAATTTAATGTTTCACTTCTCTTCTTTCGTTTCTTACTCCACATCCGCATGTTGAGGATTAGTGAAAAGTAATTTTGTTTGATAATATATAATTTGTTTAGGAGGCAAAGTTGGATGACCATATAAGTAACGGAAACTTATTTATTCTGTATGTCCCATTTCGTTTTAGCATATTATGTTTTGTCTGTAGTGTCTCTCTCTACGGGAGGTGAAACGTTGGTCGTCTCCAGCCGTAAAATGGAAATTCGTCACGCTAAGCACTTCGTTAGAAGAGCGGGACTTCCCTGGAATGTGCAGCTTGTTACAGTGTGCAGCGCATCTTGAGCATTTTGTCATTGACTGGAAAACTCGCAACCCAAAGGTACGTCTCCTTTCACCTTTATTTCTGTTACTTCATTCATGACCAACCACACAAAAGTGATGTATTTTGTGTTCATCAGCATTGATCAATGGGAACCAAGAGGCTTTTTCTCAAAGATCCAGCGTATTAAGACAGTAGTGGAGTTTCTAAGCAGATTGCTAACAACCACTATGGAAAAAAAATTGTATAAGGGAATCAGTATGGGGGAACAACATCGTGACAGTTTCACACATACTCTATGCAGTAGAACTGTTACTTACTGTGATACAGAGGAAATGGAATTAAGAGCTCTCTCTTAGTTCTGGTTTTCACATAAGCCTGCTAAAGAGCTCTTTGTTTCCTGATGCAGAGTGGCGGAGTTCCTACAACCAATCAGGGATCTCTATTGGGTGCAAAGCATAAAATAGAAGGTATGGCAGGGATTTATAGAGAAGTTTGACAGAAAGTTGGCATCACAGAAAATCCCTGATCTCTCTTTTGGGGAAGGGTGACACGGATTAGCAGTTTACTTGATAATATACCCACCTATATAATGTCTCTTTTCTTCAAGTTTAAGCAAGTGGAGAATTGGATCGATTAAATTAGAAGGGACTTTTTTGTTGGATACTAATCCAATGAAGAAGTTTCACTTAATGAAATGGTCAATAGTGAATGAAACTAGAAAAAAATGGTGGACTTAGGGCGATGAATCTGGACCACATCACAAAAATGACTTACGCTTAAATAGGATGATAGACTCTGGAGGTCTGTCATTAGAGCAAAATATGGTATGGAAGATGAATGTTGTAAACCCCTAGGTTTTGGGAGCTAGGTAGACCTACTGAAGAATACCCTTCTGGATTTGTATAGCTTGGCATTGGATAAACATAACTATGTTGCAGATTACATAAATTGGGGTGTTTAGAACATCAGCTTTAGAAGCAATCTTCAAAGCAAGAAAGTTGAAAGATTAGTCCAGTTCTGTAGTAATATAGAAGGGGTTGAAGATCTGACTAGTGACCAAAAGAACTTGATAGACTGATAAGGCGACGCAGAAAGATGGGAAACAGACAAGATTCATCGTGACATGCTGATGAAAACGGGGGAGAGGGCGTACTGTGCCCATGGAACACGATCTGGAAAAGGGAACTCAACTTATGCAGCAGCTGCAATTTAAGCAATGGAGATGCGGAGTTAGCAACAAATTTACTTCTCCATCTTTTTTCTACCTTGCAGATTTTGGGTTTGTTTATAAATCTATTTGGTGGTAATTACAAATAGTATGAAACAAGCTCTCGAGTGTATGCAAGGGCAAACGATGAGAAAGGGAATACAAGCACTATGGAATACTGTCTCTTCTTACATTCTGTGAACCATTTGGTGCAAAAGGAATAAGAGATGTTTTGAGGGGAAAAAATGAGGCTATACAATGTATTGTTTTTGATAAAGGAGGCTGTGCAATGTTTGAGTGCAGATACTTACAGTTTTAATACTTTTGTGTAAAATGCAAAGTATAGATGCGTTTGGCTCTCTTTTAGGTTTCATGTTCTTAAAGATTTTGGAGGACAGGGATTTGTAATTTAAGTTATTTGTAACTTAGCACCTGCTTGGTGTTGTGTGCGATAAAGTACCTTATCAGAACAAAAGATAAATAGTTTCCTGGAAACTTATGTATGTAATGCTTTGCTGTTCCTTGAACTTTTTCGCTAATTAGCATCACCTTTAACAGGGATGCTTATTGATATGCTGTACGTGTTGCGGAAGCGGAACATATAGAGAGTGATTAAATCACAACTACTATATTTAAAGGTAGTTAATAAATAGTAAATGAGACAATAATAAAAAGAACACCAGAAATTGATGAGGTTCGGCAAAATTTGATTTTTGCCTAGTCCTCGGACACAATCATCTCAAACTTTATTTCGCTCCAAAAATATAAGTGAAATACTACAAGAGAGAAAGAAGATTCAAATAGAAGGCAAGTGAGAGATGTTTTCAAAGGAACAAAACCCTTGCTATTTATAGAAGGGAAATGACCTTAATGTCATGCATTACATCATATTAAGTGTGATCATGCAATGTAAATGCATGATCACTAGTTTACATTAATCTTGTCACTCCTCTTTCTAAAAGGAGGCTTCAAACGTTCACACTAGTTTACATTAATCTTGTCAAATTCAACAAATCTCCACCTTGGCAAGATTTCACTTTTTCAATTATCTCTCACTGATAATTTTTGATTGTGTCTTCAACTTCAATCTTCAAAGTTCAACAATGTTTATCAAGTTCAAACAATGTTGAAACTTGATCGCAGTCGCTAGTTTTGTTAGCATATAAGCAAGGTTGTCTGATAGTCCGAATTTCTTGCACCATGACTCCACCTTCTTCTGTAATATCTCGTATAAAGTGATATCGAACATCAATGTGCTTCCTCCTTGCATGATAAACTTAGTTCTTTGCTAATTAGATAGCACTCTGACTATCACAAAATAGTGTGATATTTTCTTGACCAATACCAAGCTCTCTAAGCAACTGTTGAAGCCAAACTGCCTCCGTTACAGCCTCTGTAATTGCCATGTACTCTGCCTCAATAGTAGACAAAGCAACCATTGACTGCAAAGTAGACTTCCAACTAACTGGTGCACTTGCAAAAGTGAAAACATAACCAGTAGTTGATCTACGTTTGTCCCAGTCACCCGCATAATACGAGTCACAATATCCAACCAGATATTGACTATCTTCTTGCTAAAAATCAATCCAACATCTACAGTATTACGAATATACCGTAGAATCCGTTTCACAGCTTGTCAGTGCTCCTTTCCTGGATCATGCATATACCTGCTTACAACTCCAATAGCATATGAAATATCGGGTCTTGTGCAAACCATTGCATACTTCAAGATACCAACGGCATTCACATATGGTACTCTTGACATATACTCTAGTTCAGCTTCATTCTTCGACGACATAGCATTATTAAGCTTAAAGTGAGGAGCAAGAGGAGTGCTAACCGACTTCGTGTTGTTGTTCATGCCAAATCGATCGATTACTCTCTTCATGTATTCTTTCTGAGATAGAGTTTTTTTGAGTGTCTATCTCTTTTTATCTCCATGCCAAGAATTTTCTTTGCCTTACCCAAATCCTTTATCTCAAACTCCTTTCTTAGTTAAATTTTCAACTTCTCAATTTCCTCTTGACTTTGGAAGCTATCAACGTATCATCAACATATAGGAGAAGATATATGAAGGATTCGTCTTCAAGCTTGCGCAAACACACATAATGATCGTATTTGCTTCTTCTGTACTTCTGCCGCAACATAAACTTGTCAAATCGTCTATACCCTTGTCTAGAAGATTGTTTCAATCCGTACAATGACTTTTCAAGTTTGCACACCATATTTTCCTTTCCAATAACTTTGAATCCTTCTGCCTGAGTCATATAGATTTCCTCTTACAAGTCTCCATGTAAAATGCAGTTTTACATCTAACTGAACTAGTTCCAAATTCAACTGTGCTACCAAAGCCAACAAAACTCTAATGGAGGAGTGTTTCACGACCGGAGAAACACCTCATTTTAATCAATTCCCTCCTTTTGAGCGTATCCTTTGGCCACCAGTCTTGCTTTGTAGCGAACATCTTCTTGGTTAGGAAATCCTTCTTTCTTTGCAAATACCCATTTGCACCCAATTGCTTTCTTGCCCTTCGGGAGATTAGCCAATTTTCGTGTGCGATTCTGATGAAGGGACTGCATTTCTTCATTCATGGCACACTTATCTTCTTCGGAACTTTGGATTGCGTCTTTATAAGTGGTAGGAATACCATTAGCTACAATTGAGACTGCACAAGCCAACTTCTTATGAGACGAACATGTTTCTTTGTTGTTCTTTTTGGTTTGCTGGTTGGGGAGTAGTTTCAAGTTGGAGTTTATAAAGTTATTTTAAAACTAAAAAAATAAAAAATAAGAAAAAATTAAATTAGCTGCAATAAAAAAACAAAAATATTAATAATAAAAAAAATTGCCTATTTAAGTTGGAGTTTTAAAATTATTTTGAAATAAAAAACGAAAATAAAGAAATAAAAAACTGCCAATTNAAAATCAATCCAACATCTACAGTATTACGAATATACCGTAGAATCCGTTTCACAGCTTGTCAGTGCTCCTTTCCTGGATCATGCATATACCTGCTTACAACTCCAATAGCATATGAAATATCGGGTCTTGTGCAAACCATTGCATACTTCAAGATACCAACGGCATTCACATATGGTACTCTTGACATATACTCTAGTTCAGCTTCATTCTTCGACGACATAGCATTACTAAGCTTAAAGTGAGGAGCAAGAGGAGTGCTAACCAACTTCGTGTTGTTGTTCATGCCAAATCGATCGATTACTCTCTTCATGTATTCTTTCTGAGATAGAGTTTTTTTGAGTGTCTATCTCTTTTTATCTCCATGCCAAGAATTTTCTTTGCCTTACCCAAATCCTTTATCTCAAACTCCTTTCTTAGTTAAATTTTCAACTTCTCAATTTCCTCTTGACTTTGGAAGCTAATTCGTCTTCAAGCTTGCGCAAACACACATAATGATCGTATTTGCTTCTTCTGTACTTCTGCCGCAATATAAACTTGTCAAATCGTCTATACCCTTGTCTAGAAGATTGTTTCAATTCGTACAACGACTTTTCAAGTTTGCACACCATATTTTCCTTTCCAATAACTTGAATCCTTCTGGCTGAGTCATATAGATTTCCTCTTACAAGTCTCCATGTAAAATGCAGTTTTACATCTAACTGAACTAGTTCCAAATTCAACTGTGCTACCAAAGCCAACAAAACTCTAATGGAGGAGTGTTTCACGACCGGAGAAACACCTCATTTTAATCAATTCCCTCCTTTTGAGCGTATCCTTTGGCCACCAGTCTTGCTTTGTAGCGAACATCTTCTTGGTTAGGAAATCCTTCTTTCTTTGCAAATACCCATTTGCACCCAATTGCTTTCTTGCCCTTCGGGAGATTAGCCAATTTTCGTGTGCGATTCCGATGAAGGGACTGCATTTCTTCATTCATGGCACACTTATCTTCTTCGGAACTTTGGATTGCGTCTTTATAAGTGGTAGGAATACCATTAGCTACAATTGAGACTGCACAAGCCAACTTCTTATGAGACGAACATGTTTCTTTGTTGTTCTTTTTGGTTTGCTGGTTGGGGAGTAGTTTCAAGTTGGAGTTTATAAAGTTATTTTAAAACTAAAAAGATAAAAAATAAGAAAAAATTAAATTAGCTGCAATAAAAAATGAAAATATTCATAATAAAAAAAATTACCTATTTAAGTTGGAGTTTTAAAATTATTTTGAAATAAAAAACGAAAATAAAGAAATAAAAAACTGCCAATTCAAATTGGGGAGT
>MCJB01010498.1:0-94497 GCA_002018475.1 Nicotiana obtusifolia | reverse complement strand
AACTAAGTCCCGTTAACGATCCGAAATCCATCCGGGACCCTCGGGACTTCATCTGAACATGCACGCATGTTCCATAATCTCATTTAAACTTGTTCCAATCATTGGAACACTAAAACGAACGTCGATTTATTGGATTTGCATTGAAAGAAATTCTATGAACTTCAAGGATCCTCAATTCGGTCCTTCGATCCGAACCCGACCAAACGGAGTCCGAATGGTCTGAAAATTTGCACGCAAGTCCAAAATTACATAAGGAACCTACAGCAACTTTCGGAATTTTATTCCGACTTCCGGATCAAAATTCGACCTATCAACCGGTAATCCGAACTTCCTCGACTCAAGTCTATTATTGTTCGAGGTCTATCAAATATATTCCGGTCACTCGTCTAAGTCATATATTCCCTCCCGAAGCTAGTCGAGTCGTCGGATTTCAAATCCGAGCCTTCTAACTCAAAAGTCAATCTCGTGGTTGACTTTAGCGACTTAGACTTTCTTAAATGAGACCATGTGTCTTATTTCTTTTTAATTCACTTCAAGTACATTTTACTCGATTTAAATCTCACACTACATAATAAATGGAATAATTCGGGGCAATAAAGTGAGTCATCACACATAATCACGCCGTCAAATTTTTCCATGCAATATTTGCAAGACGTTCGACTGTTTGGCGACAAAAAATTTACTATCGACAAGGGCATTCATGTACTTCTCGTCAACTCTCTGCACTCTGAGATCAAATGCTGGGTTGAGCTGGTTATCTTTAACAATATAAGGTGCCTTCTTCCTATTTAAAGACAGAAAAACAAATAAAAAACAATTACCAAATAGAAATTACTAAATTATATGACCTCTATAATATGAAAAAAGTATAGAATCTAACCTACTTGTAACCTTGTCGGTCCCAAAGTATAGCCAGTCATTAAATTCATCTACAAATTTATGATCAACATCATCACCAATAACCGCAGTAAAAGGATGCTCGATTTGGAAAATTTGGGTAGGTCCGGCAGAACTGCTTCCACATGAATTGAAATCTTGGACTAATGGAGATTTGGCATGCTTTCCATGAACCATTATTCTTACATGTTTTAGAGGGATTGTTTTGTCTCGGATAACATCCTCGAACTTAACTAATTCTGTTGATAATTTATTAATAAGTTCAACAATTCAAAGACATGGTACTAAAATATATTAAAATTGTATGAACTATGTCACAACTCTAATATATTATATATAAGGAATACAATTCATAGATAACTGTAAAACATAAAAAGAGGTATACCTTTATCTTGGACAATCCAAGGTCAGTACCGACCTAAGCCAAAAAAAAAGGAGTTAAAGAAGATATTTAAGATCACATAAAGTACCTAAAAATTTTCAATATTGAAAGTTTTTTTACCTTATCAACATCTTGTCTTAAATTTTGTTAGTTCTTCCAAAATGTTTGATTTGTCAACACTTCCTATAGAATGCTTAGTGCGAGATGAAGATGGAGCATCTCTCGGATGGACGGTCTGCCTTTCAGCTTCTTCTACCTAATAGTCTTTCTTATCTGGCAAACTCAGTCTTGATAGTTCTTCTGGCGCTTCAATCATATTGGTGAACTGAGTGAAAAAACTATATAAGAAAATTAATGTACTTATGTATATAAATTTCATGTAATTTGTAGTCATGTTAAAATACAATTGTAATAAACATGTCATAGAGTTGTGTTAAGCATAATGTATATACAAAATTAGTAAGATGAAGTGTGAAAAATTTACCCTGATCCAAGATGGTTTGATCATCTTTTCTTCCAATGGTGAAATCGATATTTTATCCTTTTGTCACGAGCCAACCCCCTAGGAACCGCAACGACAGCTAATACTACTTGTCAGGCAAGCCAACAATCACATGATAACTATGAAATTGAATAAACATGATATAATAATCTTAACAGTGGAAATATCATAAATATCTGATGAAAACAATAACAATACTGCTAAAACCATCCCAAAGATCTGATGTCAACGAGTACATGAGCACTACTGAATGTCAAAATACAAAACCAAATCCTCAATATAAATGTCTGTTCAATAGAACAATAATAAGAGAAGGAGAACTTCAAGGTCTGCGGACGACATAACAGCTACCTCGTAGTCTCCCAAGTACTGGCATCAAGACAGCTCTAGCAATCACCACGTCAAGAAGTACCTAGATATGCACAAGAAATACAGAGTGTATTATGTGTACAACCGACCCCATATACTCAATAAGTAACAAACCTAACCTTGGGCTGAAAGTAGTGACGAGCTCCGAAGAACAGTTAGAGACCAATAGTAATAACAACATAGGATATAATGATAACAGTAACAGTAAATAACTCAAAGGAACTATCATGCTTAGCTCGTTCACAATACATGAATTTCGGCATGCTTCCAAACATAGAAGTTAAAGTTCAACACGGATAAGATCGCTAGCATGAAGAAAATACATCCCTCTACCTACATGTCAAATATGCATGTCAAGTTAATGATTCAACAATGATAACCTGAAGTACTTTAACTCTTGGTTCACTCAAGTGCCAGAATCAAATTCCCACTTCATCACACACACACACAATCACTTAGCACTGTACGAGTGCCTGACATTAGTGTCTGTCACGACCCAAAATTCTAGCCCGGTTGTGATGGCGTCTCTCATGAAGACAAGGCCAGCCAATCCAAACAAAACTTCATTTAAACAGTTAAACAATACGAAAATAATATAAGTACAGTTTAATAACAGTAATTTGCGGAAAAATATAGTAAACCATCCCGACTACAGCCCTCAGATCGGGGTGTCACAAAGTCATGAGCCACTAATGAAATCCTAATAATAAAATAATTATTACAACATCTTTGGCACCATTGTTTGAAGAAAGTGGAAACAACAAAATAAAAGAGATACGGGGCTGCGAACGCCAACAGCTACCTCGTAGTCTCTAAATCACCACCCTGACAATAGTAGTCAATATCTCGGGGCGGAACCGATAACGCCTGAATCTACACACATGGTGCAGGGAGTAATGTGAGTACTTCCAACTCAGTGAGTAATAAATATATATAATGACTGAAAGTAAGAAACACATAAGACTTAGAGCAATCCACGATGGAACAGTAAAAACATGTAACATCTCAAATAGATAACGTGAAGTAAATGGAGACAACACCAACACAACCAAAAATACAATGCGAATGCAATGCAAGTCATGACTATCGTGGCGGCGCGCCACCCGTTTCTTGGGTACCCGGCGCGCCACCCGTTTCTTGGGTACCCGTCGCTTACTGTGGGGGGTTCAGTAGCACAATATCTCGTGACGGCGTGTCACCCGATCCATGCACATTACATCTCGTGGCGGCGTGCCACCCGATCCAATTTATATTCCGTGGCGGCGTGCCACCCGATCCAATTAAAATCATTTGAGTTTCAAAATTGAGTTTATGAAATGAATCAATTCAGTAACAAATGCCCCTGAAGGTTCACATAACCGGCGAGATGACCAAATAAGATTTAGTAAACAATGACAACTACCCCTGAAGGGTTCACATAACCGGCGCGAAGCCCAAATATGGCAAGTAGCCCAAATCACAATGATATCAATTAGATTTCAATCAAGTATGTAGTAGAAATCATCAATCGGGATGGACCAAGTCCCAATTCCCAGAAGTAAACAACCCCATGCTCATCATCGAGCATGTACCACACCTTAACATAGCACTACGAGGTGCAAATCCGGGGTTTCGAACCCTCAGGACATCATTTACAAACATTACTCACCTCAAATCGGCTAAATCCTTAGCCCGCGATGCCCTTGCCCTTTGAATTGGCCTCCACGTGCGTCGAATCTGTCCACATCAGAACAATTACATCACAATATGTCGTGGGAACAAAGCCCAAGCGAAACAATTGAAAAACACCAAGAAATCCCGAAATTAGAAAACCCGAGCCCGGGCCCACGTCTCGAAATTCAGAAATTATCACCTCAACGGGTTCCTTATCTCCTCACGATTTCAACCATATAAAATTTGTCGAATTCCGACACCGGATCGACCTCCAACCCTCAAATCTAAGCTTTAGGGTTCCCACCATTTTCCCAACTCAAAATACCAGTAAAAATGCTAAAAACAACTATAATCTTAGGTAATTCCTTCAAAATTGAGTTAGGAATACTTACCCTGATGTTTCTCTTGGAAACCCTCCAAGAATTGCTTCAAGACTTGCTTCAATCTGAGCTCTTTAGCTCCAAATATGTTTAGAATGGTCAAATCCCCTTCTCTAAGGATGTACACGAGATAATCTCCTTTGGATATGGTTTTGAAGTTGATTTGTTGTGATTCTATGGTGTTTGGAGGTGTTCCTGTTCGTGGGTAACGAAAATGGGTCTTGTAGAACAAGATGGACATTGAGTTCTACTTAAAAAGTATCAAAAATCGAGTTAAAACACCATTGTCAGGTCAAAAATGCGATTTTCTATGTCAAAAATGTGGTTCGCATTTCACCTTTGCGGTTCGCATCTTTAGTCGCAAACCTCGCCCCAAGTTCTGTCTTAGTTTGCGATGTCTGTGTCAAAAATGCGGTTCGCATAGCTGATTTGCGGTCAATCTGCGGTCAATCTGCGATCGCAGATTTGACATTTTTGCAGATTTTTTCCTTGACACGAAAATAGGCATAACTTTCTCATACGATGTCCGAATTGGACGATTGTTTTTGCTATGGCTCCGAAATTGCGATACGGAGCTAATGCTTCAGTTAAAACTGAATTTGGAATCAATTTGCATAATATCATACCACTTATTCTTGAAGAGACGACATTGACACATTCTCGAACTGCCAAAGTTAAACTCCATCAACCATCCAAAATCCATTCGAGGCCCTCGGGACTTCAACCAAACACGCCAACATGTCCCATAACATTATTCGAACTTGTTCCAACCTTCGGAACGTTCAGAACAACTTATCAACACCAATTCACGTTGGATTCAAGCCTAAGGTTTATCAAAATTCTCTACGTCGCTATTTTGATCTAAACCCAACTAAACCACGTCCGAATGACCTGAAATTTTGCAAACAAGTCATAAATCACATATCGAAGCTACAACAAATTTCGGAATTCCATTCCGACTCTCGGATCAAAATCTCGCCTATCAACCGGAAATCGCCAAAATTCTAACTTCTCCAATTCAAGCCTAATTCTACACGGAACCTCCAAAACTAATTCCGATCATACTCCTAAGTCATAAATCATCTCCCGAAACTAACCGAATCATCGGAATTCACATCCGAGCCTTCTAACTCATAAGTCAACATACAGTTGACTTTTACAACTTAAGCCTCCTAGAAAGAGACTAAGTGTCTCATTTCTTACCGATATCACTCCGAATGCAACTTACTCAACTTAACTACCTAAAACACTGATAACGAGGCATAATGATACATAAATTGGGGAAGACGGAGCAGTAAACCCATGAGACGATTTACCGGGTCATCACAGTGTCCCTCACCAAAGCACGTGTATATGTATATATCATTGTGCCTGCGCTCACTACTGATATGTCAGACTCCGGAGGGGCGGATCCTTCCTAAGCGCTAATCAAAAGCCAATAGGTCCTAATGAGGCGTGCAACCCAATCCAAATAATAATAAATCTAAATGGCATGCTGCAGTGTCAATCCGCTCTACAATAACACTCGCATCATGGCTCTAAGGCCCACCTCAGTCATCAACCTCTTATGTCTCAAGGACTCACAATCTCAAATAACTCAGCTCAAACAGTACCACATATGGAAAACAACAACGTGCGATATGCAAATGAAGAATCATGACTAAATGTATAACTTACAGTTGAATCAGATAGCTCAAAACAACAAAAATAGCCTCATTAGGTCTCAACTCAATAAGCACATAGCCTAAACATGATTTCTAACATGATTCACGCCTCAGATAATCAAACAAGAAGGGAAAACACAGATATAACAAGATATGATAGCAAAATAAGTCTGGTAATAATCTCAAATCCAAGTCAGATCATGATCACACTGGTGCATGCCCACATGCCCATAACCTAGCATGTTCATTACCTCAATACAAACATGGTTTTCAGGGATAATTGCCCTCAAATCCAAGTTAAGATAGGTTACTTACCTCAAAATGAGCAAATCAGTACTTCGAAAAGCCCTTGCCACGCAAATCAGCTTCCGAGTGATTCGAATCTAGTCAAAGCAACCTAATATCATCAATAAAAACCATTAGAAATAATTTTAAATGATAAAGCAAAGGTATTGAATGAAATATGCAAAGTCAACCCAAAAAGTCAACCGCGAGCTTGCACTTCAGAACCCGACAAAATTCACAAGTTCCAAACGCCCATTCAATTACGAGTCCAACCATACCAATTTGATCCCATTCTAACCATAAATCGACCCATAAATCACCAAATTTTATCTCCAATATCATAGCTTAAAATCCCCAAATTTCTCCTCAAATTCACATAATCTAGGTGTAATAATTAATTGTTAATCAATATTTATCAATCAAAGTGATTAAACTTCACTTACCGCCTCAATTACGGTAAAAAGCACTTTCAAAATTGCCCTTAGCCGAGCTCCACAACTCCCAAAATGAGAAAAATAATGAAACCCTTTGAATATATACTCTGCCAGCAAAACCGCACCTGCGGTCAAGAGGAGCGCACCCACAACGTCACATCTGCAGATTTCCTTCGGAGATGCCTGCCATTGAGAAGGAGAATGTTCCACTATCATCTCCAAGAGATGTTGATTTATCTAACCAATTTCAAGAGGCGTTCAAGATAGTAATACAGATATGAATTTATCTATTTTTTAAATTTTTATTTCACCATATAGAATATATTACATCTCTATTACATTATTGATATATTTTTAGTATAATTATGATGAATGTCTTTTATATGTATAACTTAATTAGAAATTATCAACAGTTTTAATACATACTATTGACATTTTGATTCTCTGTATAAAAATATATATTAACAATTCTAATACAATTTTTAAATATAGTCACAGAGAAGGAGACAGTGTCTTTACAATCTCCAAATCAGGAATTAAATGTTGTCCAACAAGGAGAGGGTTGCAATGAAGATTTAAGCGGTATCACTTAACACATTTAATTTACTTGGTAGGAACTACTAGGAATTTACAATATTTACAATGTGTGAACATATATGATACTTACAACGTACCATATTATTTTTATGTTTTAACTTTGTAGGTGAACCAGTCGACTTCGTCAATGTTGCTGATTCAGACACTGGATCCACATCTTGGAAAAGGCCGCACACAATCACTCAGCACCGTACGGGTGCCTGACATTAATGCCCCTCAGCAAAGCATGTGTGTATATATATCACGGTGCCTGCGCTCACTGCTGGTATGTCAGACTCCGGAGGCGTGGATCCTGCCTAAGCGCTAATCAAAAGCCAATAAGTCCTGATGCGGCGTGCAACCTAATCCAAATAATAATAAAACTAATATGGCATGCTACGGCGTGAGATCCGCTCCACAATAACACTCGCATCATGGCTTTAAGGCGCACCTCAGTCATCAACCTCTCATGTCTCAAGGACTCACAATCTCATATAACTCAGCCCAAATAGTATCACATATGAAAAACAACAATGTGTGATATAACAATGAATAATGAATAGAGACTGAGATATGATATACAAATGAAGAATCATGACTGAATATATAACTTACAGTTGAATCAGATAGCTCAAAACAACAAAAATAGCCTCATTAGGTCTCAACTTAATAAGCACATAGCCGAAATATGATTTCTAACATGATTCACGACTCATATAATCAAACAAGTAGGGAAAACACATATATAACAAGATATGATAACAAAACAAGTCTGATAATAATCTAAAATTCAAGTCGAATCATGATCACAGGGGTGCACACCCATACGCCCATCACCTAGCATGTGCATCACTTTAATACATCTCATATACATGGTTCTCAGGGATAATTACCCTCAAATCCAAGCTAAGATACGTTACTTACCTTAAAATGCGCAAATCAATACTCCGAAAAGCCCTGCCATGCAAATCAGCCTCCGAGCGACTCGAATCTAGTCAAAGCAACTTAATATCATCAATAAAAACCATCGAAAACAATTTTAAATGATAAAGCTAAGGTCTTGAATAAAATATGCAAAGTCAACCAAAAAAGTCAAGCACGGGCTTGCACCCCAGAACCCGACAAAATTCACGAGTTCCAAACACCCATTCAATTACGAGTTCAACAATTACCAATTTGATCCAATTCTAACCACAACTCGACCCTTAAATCACCAAATTTTATCTCCAATATCATAGCTTAAAATTCCCAAATTCCTTCTTAAATTCACATAATCTAGGTGTAATAATCAATGGGTAATCAATAGTTATCAACAAAAGTGATTATACTTCACCTTACCGCCTCAATTACGGTAAAAAGCACTTTCAAAATTGCCCTTAGCCGAGCTCCACAACTCCCAAAATGAGAAAAATAATGAAAACCTTTGAATATATACTCTGCCAGCAAAACCGCACCTGCGGTCAAGAGGAGCACACCCACAACGTCGCATCTGCGGATTTCCTTCGCAGATGCGGAATCACTAACTCACCCGCTCATCCGCTTCTGCGAGGTCCTACAGTTTATGCGGCTCCGCACCCGTGGGCTCCTTGCACACATGCGCCCAGCTGTCTACATCTGCGAACTCCCTTTATAGCTCCTCTCTTTGCTTTTGCGACCATAAAGCCGCTTTTCGCACCTGCGACCAATCCATCGCATGTGCCAATGCACCAGGTATCAGAACTTTAGCAACCTCCTTAAGTCCAAAAATGATCCTAACTCAATTCGAATCTAACATAAGGCCCCTAGGACCCCATCCAAACATACCAACCGGTCCTAAAACACAACGCGAAGCTAACCCAGAACTAGAATTTGGATCTGACATCAACAACATAAAATCCACGAATAGCCCCCCAATTCTACCCTAATGAAACTAATGAACTTCCAACCTCCAAAACTCATGCCAAACCATATCAAATCAACTCCGCATGACCTCAAAGTTTTCGTGCATGTCCCAAACGACACAATAGACCTATTCCGACTTCCGAAACTAAAATTTGAACCCAACATCAACAAAGTCAACTACTGGTCAAACTTTTCAACCTTCCAAACCTTTGACTTTCAAGTATTCCAAGAAGCACCATATCAACCTACGAACCTCCAAATCGACATCCGGACATACACTTTAATTAAAAATAACCATATGAAGCTATCAGAATCATCAAAAGATAATCCAGAGTCATCTATACAAAAGTCAAAGTCCAGTCAACAATTTCAATTTAAGATTCCAACCTTGGGACTAAGTGTCCCACTTCACTCCGAAACTATCTCGGAACCAATCCAACCATCCCGTCAAGTCAAATAACCACAAATGAACATAGAAGAGGCAATAAATAGGGGAACAAGGCTACAATACACAAAACGACCGGCCGGGTAGTTACATTCTCACTCTCTTAATTAAATGTTGTGCTCGAACAAGTTTGGAATAATACAAGGAGTCTAGAAAAGGTGAGGATATCTAGTCCGAATCTCCTGCTCGGTCTCCCAAGTAGTCTCCTCGGCCGGATGACCTCTCCATTGAACTTTCACTGATGCTATATTCTTTGATCTCAACTTTCGAACATGCCGATCCAAAATGGCCACCGGCTCCAAGTCATAAGCCAAATCCCCATCTAACTACATTATGAAGTCCAAAACATACAACGGATCACCATAATGCTTCTAGAGCATCAAAACATGAAACGCTAGGTGAACTCCAGATAAACTAGGTAGCAAATGCAAGGTTGTAGGCCACCTCTCTAACTCTCTCAAGTACCCAAAAGGGCCAATATACCGAGGGCTCAACTTGCCTTTTTTCTCGAATATCATCACACCTTTCATGGGCAAAACTCTTAGTAGAACCTTCTCACCCACCGTATATGAAACCTCAAGAACCTTCCTGTCAGTATAAATCATTTGTCTGGACTGTGCTGTACGAAGTTGCTCCCGAATCACCTTAGCCTTCTCCATAGCATCACGGGCCAAATCAGTTCCCAACAATCTAGCCTCCACAGGCTCAAACCAACCAACAAGAGAACGACACAGTCTCCCGTATAAGGCCACATAAGGAGCCATCTGGATACTCGACTGATAACTATTGTTGTAGGCAAACTCCACGAGCGATAGAAACTAATCCCATGAACCTCCGAAATTCATAACACAAGCACGTAACATGTCCTCCAAGATCATAATAGTGCACTCGGACTGTCCATCCATCAACCTACAGACACGTAACTCGTATGGTCAAAAATGATGTAATGGGCATGCCATGTAGGGGGATAATCTCTTGGATATAAATCGGAGCCAACCGCTCTGAAGAATAGGAATTCATCACCGGAATGAAGTAAGCGGACTTACTCAACCGATTTACCATAACCCAGACTGCGTAGAATTTCTTCAAGGTCCGTGGTAAGCCTACCACAAAATCTATAGTGATGCGCTCCCACTTCCACTACAGTATCTCCAATATCTAAATCAACCCTCACGGTTTCTGATGCTCATACTTCACCTATTGACAATTCAAACACCAAGATACATAAGCAACAATATCTGTCTTCATTCTCTGCCACTAATAGTGTTGTTTCAAGTCACGATACATCTTCATGACACCTAGGTGAATGGAATAGCGCGAGCTATGAGCCTCCCCAAGGATCAAATCTCTCAACCCATCAACATTTTGGAACACAAATCCAGCCTTGAAGCCGCATAACAGCACCATCATCAATCACAACCTCTTTAGTACCACTCCGCTGCACCATGTCCCTCAACACTATCAAGTTAGGATCGTCAATCTAACGAGCCTTTATACGCTCCAACAACTATGACTGAGCCACAATGCAAGCAAGAATCCAGCTAGGTTCCGAAGCCTAATCATCAATGGCTATTGGCCTCTCTGCTATTGGTAAGCCAAACTGCCCATACTCTCAGCCTTCCTACTCAATGTATCGGTCACCATATTGGCCTTCCCCAGATGATATAATATGGTGATATCATAGTCTTTCAACAACTCTAACCATTTCCACTACAGCGAATTAAGGTCCTTCTGCTTGAACAAGTGCTGGAGACTCCAATGGTCGGTATAGACCTCACATGGAATGCCGTACAGATAGTGCCTCCAAATCTTCAACACATGAACAATGACTTCCAACTCTAAGTCATGCATAGGGTAATTCTTCTCATGAACCTTCAACTGCCGGGATGCGTAGGCAATCACCCTACCATCCTGCAACAACACCACACCAAGCCCAATAAGCAACGCATCACAATACATGATGTATGATCCCGAACCTGCAGGCAACACCATTGCTAGTGCTTTAGCAAATGTAGTCTTGAGCTTCTGAAAGCTCACCTCACAGTCATGGGACCATTTGAAAGGAGCACCCTTCTTGGTCAATCTAGTCAAAGGTGCAGCAATGGATGAGAAACCTTCCACAAACAGTTATAATATCGGGCCAAACCAAGGAAACTTCGGATCTCAGTAGCAGAATACAGTTTGGGCCAACTCTGAACTGCCTCAATATTTTTCGGATCTACCTTTATCCCCTCACTAGACACCACGTGGCCTAAGAATGCTACCAAACCAAGCCAAAACTCACACTTGGAGAATTTATCATATAGCTTCTTCTCCCTCAAAGTCTGGAGTACGATCCTCGGATGCTGCTCATGATCCTCTTGGCTACGAGAATACACCAATATGTCGTAAATGAACACGATGAAGAATGAATCAAGATATGGCTAGAATACCCTATTCATCAGGTGCACAAAGGCTGCTAGGGCGTTGGTCAGCCCAAAAGACATCACTTGAAACTCGTAGTGGCCATAGCGGGTCCTTAAAGCCATCTTTGGAATATCTGAATCCCAGATCTTCAGCTGATGATACCCAGACCTCAAATCAATCTTCGAGAACACTCAGGACCCTAAAGCTTATCAAATAAGTCATTGATGCGCGGTAAAGGGTAGTTGTTTCTAATAGTAACATCTTCATAGTAACATCCTTCTTCTTTACAAATAGGACTGGAGCACCCTAAGGAGAGACACTCGGTCTAACAAAACCCTTATAAAGCAACTCCTGAAGCTATTCCTTCAAGTCCACTAGTGCCATACGATACGGTGCAACAGAGATGTGTTGAGTGCTTGACACCAAGTCAACATCAATGTCAATGTTCCTGTCAGGTGGCATACCCGACATGTTTCCTGGAAATACATTTGGGAAGCTTTTCACCAAGGGAATTGACTCAACGGAAGGAGTATCAGCACTAACATCCCTTACGATGGCCAAATATGCCAAACATCCCGTTGAACCATTCGTTGAGCCTTCAAATGTGAAATCACTCTAGTGGGAGCATAATCCTTGGAGCTTCTCCACTCCAACCTCGGTAGCCCTGGCTTCACTAACGTCACGGTCTTAGCATGACAATCAAGGATAGCATGATATGGAGACAACCAATCCATGTCCAAAATCACATCAAAATCAACGATGCTAAGCAGTAAAAGATCAACTCTCATCGCATTACCACAATAGTCATCACACACGATCAATATACACGGTCCACTACAATAGAATGACCTACCAGAGTAGATACATGAACATGCATCACTAAAGAATTACGGGGCTTATCCAAATAACGAGCAAAGTATGATGACACATAAGAATAAGTGGAACCAATGTCAAATAATACTGAAGCATCCCTGTGGCACACTGAAACAATACTTGTGATCACTGCGTCTGAAGCAACTGCATATGGTCTGGCGCGAAAAGCATAGCATTGAGCATGACCACCACTTGATCGACCTCCCACCTGAGCTGGCTGAGCGGGTGGTGTAGTAACTGGTCTAGAAGTTGTAGCCTATCTCTCTGCTGCACGGGACCTCCAATAAAATTGGGGCAAAACCTTCTCATATGGCCCAATTTCCCACACTCGTAGCAACCTCGATCTAGCGATGATTGTGGGGCCTGAATTTGACCTCGAGAACTAGATTAACCACTGGAAGAACCCGGTATCGATGAACCCTAAATTGATAGAGCATGGTATGAGCTATGAGTTGGGAGTGCACTGAAAGATGAGTGAACTGGACGAGTGTTGTATGAACCGTGGCTAGCTGATGGACCACGAGCAACCTAACGAGTCATCTGAGCGGGCCTATGAGGATGACCTTTGTTGCGATGTGACTGTCCTCTAGATGAGGTACCACGAAGACCACCTGAACCATGGGGCCTCTTGCCCTCCCGCTCCTCGCGCTCAAGTCTACGAACCTACTCCAAGCGCCTAGCAATCTCAACCACCTAGTCAAACCTGGCATTCGTCTCGGTCTCTCGGCCAAACTATAACGTAGACCATAGTTGAGGCCATCAATGCACCTCCTGATCCTCTCCCTCTTGGTGGGAACGAACCATATAGCATGACGTGCAAAATCTACAAATGCAATCTCGTACTAGGTCACAGGCATACCCTCCTGGCGTAGCTGCTCAAACTTCTTATGCAACTCCTCTCTACGAGTCTATGGGACAAACTTCTATAAGAAGATAACTGAGAACTCATGCCACGTAAGTGGTGCTGCGCCAGTTGGCCTGACTAACTCATATTCGACACCACCGTAGGCTGCCCCTGTCAGCTGAAAAGTAGTGAAAGCAACCCCACATATTGTCACGCCCCAACTACGGGGAGCGCGACCGGCGCTTACCAAAGTTACCCCGGTTGAGCAAGCCTGCACAATGTCGTATACCAACTCACCCATAAATAAAGAGAAGAATTCATTTCATTAATTAGTTAGTAAGAAGTCATGCGAACAACACCAGTTTTTTTCCATTAGTTATGTTATTAACAGGTCTTCAAAACAGTACATTGTACAATCATAGTTAAAATGGAACAGATGATACCATTATAACATTATTAGTTTAACTTTCCCAAATACAGATACAACCCACACTATGTCTACGGAGCCTCTAACAGGACCAAAAGAGTGCTATGATAGTGCTGGCAACAAGGCCCCTACTATACTTCAAAAATGCTATGTACAAATGATAGAAGATATAGGATCCCGAAATGAAATGGGGCTCACCAAATAAGTTGAGGAGAGGGTGTCCTGCTATCACCGATCAATACCACTTGTTATAGAACCACCTGCATCCATTAAAGATGCAGCATCCCCGGCAAAAGGGATATTAGTACATATGGAATAGTACTAGTATGTAAAACGAAGCACCCTCTCAATAGAACGAATAACAGTAAACAGAGAAGGAAACAGGAAATCAATAAGAGGATCAAATGGTAACAAGGTGACGAGTTAGGTAAAGGTAAATTTCAGTATTTTAAGTTGGGAGATCTTTAGCACCGATATACCACTATGTTTTAGCATGGAGTCCGATCTCAGCCCGATCAGCTAAGCCGTCACACCCCGAGACATACAGTCACAACACCACCGTGTGCGCGGCATGGCGGCTGATCTTAGCCCGATTGGCTAAGCCGTCTTACCACAATGCCGTGTGGGTCGACATCACATCATATCTTGCAATCAATAATGTCATCCTATTTAAGGGGAAAACACCTCAACACACCAATCTCATCCCATATAAGAGGAAACAATCGCATCACATTAACACGGGGGTTTACCCCACAATCACTCCTACACCGGCACGTGTAGTTTTGGGGTTAGATTGTTCCGACCTACCCTTCCTTCATGGCTAATTGATACTCCCAAGGCATTTATTATTAAAAGTATTTACCTCACAATTCATATTCTTTTACATGTTAATTCATTTTATTGGCATCATTGGCCATAACGCAATATCATTCTTGGCACGTTGGCCGTACTTCATAATTCAAGCTCACTATTCCACTTTCAACCATTATCATGGATAATGAACAACAAGGCCTTTCAAATTAAGACTTTAAACACATACTTGAGCAATTAGGGTCTTAGGCACATATGATCTCCTATACAATTTGATGTGATCACTTTCATTTGGACTTGACTTGAAGCCACAACATTTTAATACAAACTCACGCTTCAAATACTCTCCCAAAGGGTAGCACAATATGATAAGAACATTCTGGAACATATTTTGAACATATTCATATATATACACCATCTGACGCCAAACTTATTCAGAAAAGTCAATCATAATTGACAACTCGGGACTTATAAATCTGATAAGTCGAGTCAGTGAGTTGGTCCGGGTGGAGAGAAAAAAAAAACGAATTGAACTTAAAATCTTTTCTGGAGATATCTATTTTCCCGGAGAGACAGATAAGATATCCCGTCATACCGGCATTTTGATACCACCAGTAACCGGAAAAAAAAATTCCAAGGAATCCAAAAAAGTGTAAAATTAGATCTATGTCCAACGGATTACACCTAGCAAGAAAAAGTTTTTTTATTTTAATTCGACCCATTGTCACATATGAAATAACGGACGGTATAAATTTAGCAACCCTTTTTCCTCCGAATCCATTGCAGGAAAGAGACAATGTTCAACTTCAAATTGTCAACTATATCCTTTATGGAAATGAAAAACCGATTCGAGAAATTTCTGACACAAGGATTCAATTAGTTCGGACTTTTTTAGTATTAAATTGGAACCAAGACAAAAAAAGTTCTTCTTGCGAAGAAGGCCGTGCTTCTTTTGCTGAAATAAGGACAAATGGTTTGATTCGAAATTTCCTAAGAATCAACTTAGTGAAATCCCCTATTTCGTGTATCGGAAAAAGGAATGATCCATCGGGTTCAGGATCGCTCTCTGATAATGGATCAGATTGTACCAATATCAACCTCTTTTCTTCCATTTATTCCTATTACAAGGAAAAAATTCAACAATCTCTTAACCAACCTCAAAAAACTATTTATACGTTGTTAAATAGAAATAAGGAATGTCAGACTTTGATAATTTTGTCAGCAGCCAATTGTTCTCGAATAGGGTCATTCAAGGATGTAAAATATCACAGTGTGATAAAATAATCAATTAGAAAAGATCCCCTAATTCCAATTAGGAATTCATTGGGCCCTTTAGGAACATCCCTTCCAATTGAGAATTTTTATTTATTAATTTAATAACTCAAAATCAGATCTTAGTAACTAACTATTTGCAACTTGATAATTTAAAACAGACTTTTCAAGTGGTTAAATTTAAATATTATTTCATGGATGAAAATGGAAATTTTTTTAATCCCGATCCATGTCGTAGCATTATTTTAAATCCATTCAATTTGAATTGGTATTTTCTCCATCACAATTATTGCGAAGAGACATCTAAAATAATTAGTCTTGGACGGTTTATTTGTGAAAGTGTATGTATAGCCAAAAATGGACCGCCCCTCATATCGTGTCAAGTTATACTTGTTCAAGTTGACTGGATAGTGATACGATCAGCTAAGCTTTATTTTGCCACCCCCGGAGCAACTGTTCATGGCTATTATGGGGAAACCCTTTACGAAGGAGATACATTAGTTACTTTTATATATGAAAAATCGAGATCTGGTGATATAACACAAGGTCTTCCAAAAGTAGAACAGGTGTTAGAAGTGCGTTTGATTGATTCAACATCCATGAATCTAGAAAAGAGGATTGAGGGTTGGAACAAATGTATAACGAGAATTCTTGGAATTCCTTGGGGATTCTTGATTAGTGCTGAGCTAACTAACAGGTTTATCGCTCCCGGGGGGTGCAGATTCATAAAGGTATAGAGAAATTATTGTACGTTACAAAACCCGATTTTGCATTCTTATACACTGCCAAGGCATCCTTTCTTCGCGATCGCGGAAGTACCCTCGCGATTGCGAAGGCAAAAATTTGCAGCCCCCCAAAGGCTTCTCAGCGAACGCGACAAACAGCTCGCGAACGAGATGCCTTGCCAGGCCTGACCAATGCGAACATCACCAAGCCATCGCGAATGTGAAGACCAACTCTTCAAACCCAGCTCCCAACTCGAATCACCTCAGCCACCAGCCTTCACGAATGCAAACCCCTCAATCGTGAAAAGCATAATCCACCTTCTGCTCAAAATCCTTCTTCGCGAATACGTGCTCCCCACAGCGTTCGCAAAGGACAACACCAGAACCAGCACCTGTTAACGACTAGTTTTGACCCTCCCTTATAAAATTAAGTTATTTATGATTATTAATTAGCAATAAATGTGGTAAAAAATTTCTAACCAATAATATTTATTTTTCTAAAATATAATAGATAATAATAATTAATATTGTTGAATTAATGAAAATTTGATATTAAATATATTACTCTTACTATTTTTGAACTATTATATTTTAACAACAAATTTTTCAAATTAATTTAACGAATTAGTCTGTAATTTATAACTATATAACCTTTATAACTTTAATTAGCCAAAATTAGTATCATAATTTGATAAAGGAAATATTATAGTAATTAATTATTGTCACGACCCCAAATCCCCTCTGTAGGATATCGTGATAGCACCTAGCCTCTAAGACTAGGTAAGCCTAACAATATGCGAAAACATCAAGTAAAAACTTAAAATTTCAAAAACTTCAACAATTTCATCAATAGACTATAAGCTCAATACGTACAATTTCCCAAAACCCGGTGAGATATAAGTCACAAGCTCTAGATACAATGTTAAGCAATACTTTATACATCATTGTCTAATAAAAAACATGAAGAAATAAGGAAAACGGGGTAGAAGGGGACTCCAAGGCCTGCGGACGAGGGCAAGTGAACCTTGAAGTCTCCAAACAACAACACTGAGCACTAATACCGAGGCTGATAGGATGTACCTGGATCTACACAAAATATGTGCAGAAGTGTAGTATGAGTACACCACAACGGTACCAGTAAGTGCCAAGCCTCACCTTGGTTGAGTAGTGACGAGGTCGAGTCAAGGCCCTACTGGAGATAATAAGAAACAAGACAGAAGATATAATGACATAATGATAATGAAAGGGAAGTGAACAATAAAGAATTTACGGGAAATAACAACACCGAATCAAGGAAAACTAATACTACACGAAAGAAAAATAAGAATTTTACATGTTAAGGAAAACAAGAACCAAACAAAACAACAAATAAAGAATATCAACAGGGGCACTTCCGAGGTATCGCCTCGTAGTCCCAAATTGTAAAACAAATCACAGTCTTTCCTTATATCACCGCGGGAGTTTTTATATATATTTTTTTTTGTAAATCATTTTTCCGAAATAGCATCCCGCGTTTTAGCCCACCTTATCACACCACATGGCTTCTAGTAGCTCCCTTACTAGCCATGCATATCAAGCCTACCATATCTCACGGCATGCGTTTCAACACTCAGACCTTATACCATCGCATGTGTATCAATAATCACAACGGTACGGCAGAAACCTCGTGCAACAATAACAACCGCATAGCAGAAACCTTGTGTAACATTAACAACAACACGACAGAAAACTCGGGCAAACAACCAAACAATCACCTCAACAATAACACGAAAGCCAAAACACAACAACTAAATAAATGATATTTCAAGGATAGCAATTTCTACTAAAGAATTTCCACACTTAAGTAATCAATAAGGAAATCAATAAAAGCAAGTAATTCGAATAAACATGTGATACAAGTTGCAAAATAGGAGATGACAAGTAGACATGTGAAAACTAGGCTAAACATGATGACTACAACATGCTAAACTAACTCAATGAAGGCATGAAAAGGAAACTATGTAGCTAAAACCGGAATTTCGATATTTAGTCCGGGTACGCACTCGTCACCTCACGTACAAGGCCTTCACATATCACAAATTATCACCAAAATACCAAATCCTAAGGGGAATTTCGCCACACAAGGTTAGACAAGTCACTTACCTCACCCCACGCACAATCAATATATTAGAAAGCCTAACCCTCAGTTTTCCAACTTAGAATGGCTCAAATCTAGCCAAAAGTAGTTCATACTATAAATAAAACTATAGGAAGCTAGTTTAAATAATGAAATAATGATTTTTGCAAGAATTAGAAAAATCGCTCCAAAAAGTCGGCCCGATACCACGTCTCAAAACTCGACCAAAATTATAAAATCCAAACACATATTCGATATCGAGTCCAACCATACAAGAATTATACAAATCTGATACCAAAATCTCGCTCAACTCCCCAAAATTCAGCCTAAGAAGTTTCCTCCAATTTTCACCAAATGTTCAACCCAAATCCCTAATTAAATGATAAATTCAATGATATACTAAGGGAACTTAATAAAAAACGAGTTAAGAACTCTTACCCCAAGAATCCATTTGAAAATCCCTCAAAATCTCGCCTTAATACGAGCTCTCAAAGTCTAAACGTGAAATAAGAGAGTGAACCCTCCTTTTGAAATTTAAGTTATGCTGCCCAGTTATCCTTAATCGCGATCAGGGAAATTTTCCCCGGATAGCGAAGCACAACTCCGTTGCGAAGAATTTTAAACCTACGCCAACGCGTTAATCACCACGCGAACACGAAGCACTGACTCCTCAACCTACGCGATCGCGAACTCACCCACGCAATAGCGAAGCACAACTGTGCGTGAACCAAATGCGCCCAATTCCTCTATGTGAATGCGACCTTCGCCACGCGTTCGCGACTCACTGGGAACCGACCTTCCGCGATCGCGTCCCTTTCTCTGCGAACGCGTAGAGTAAAAACCCAGCCCACACAAACACCCTTTCGCGATCTCGGACCAAACCACTTGATCGCGTTGAATGAAAACCAAACTTGAGAAAACCAGCAACTTCAGCTATTCTTCAACGATCCGAATTGCGCCGAACATCTCCCCTAAGGCCCTTGGGACCTCAACCAAACATACCAACAAGTCCTAAAATACGATATGAACTTAGTCGAGGCATTAAATCACATCCAACAACATCAAAAACATGAATCACACCCAAATTCAAGCCTAATGAACTTATAAACTTTTAACTTCTACATTCGATGTCGTACCCTCTCAAATCAAGTCCGATTGACCTCAAACTTTGCATACAAGTCATAAATGACATTACGGACCTACTCCAACATTCGAAATCAGAATCCAACCCCAATATAAAAAAAAGTCAACTCCCAGTCAAACTTTCCAGAAATCTTCAAACTTTCCAACTTTCCAGCTTTTGTCAATTAACGCTGAAATGACCTAAGGACCTTCAAATCAACATCTGGACATGCTCCTAAGACCAAAACAACCATGCGGTGCTATTGGAATCGTCAATACTCTATTCCGAAGTCGTTTCCATATAAGTCAAACCACGGTAAAATCCTTCGACTTAAACTTCCAATTTAGGGAGTATGTGTCCTATTTCACATTGAAACTCACCCATAACTACTCAAACATCCCGGAAATTTACGTAACCACATAAAGAAACAGAGGGAGCAATAAAAAGGGGATTAGGCTAATACTCTCAAAACGACCGGCCGGGACGTTATAATTAGTTACAAAAATAATAATATATTTCATGATATTATTTTATTGTATTACGATTAATTAAGCATGATTAAGTTGATTTGAAAAGGGTGTTAAAAATCTCAAAAGACTATGATTGCAATTAACCATTTAAATTCAATGTGTCTATGTGTTTAAGTCCATTTCAGCCATTTTGGCCCAAACACATGAGCCCAAACCCTAGATCCAGTCCAGACCCACCTCTTCAATCCCATATTGGCAATCCGTGCCATTACATCTTAACAAATGGCATCGTGCCATGTCACTTATCTTTTCCATTCACAAAACTAACACACCAGATCTGGACCGTTGATCTAAATCATCAACGATCCACATTAATTCACGTTTTCCTTTATTTTAAACTTTTTACCAGACCCTATCTCAACAGTTGGATCCTACAGATCCAAAAGCCGCTATTTCTTACCCTAATAACTATTTTTATCAAATCTCGCCTTTTAAAAGATTTGAGATGTTGATCAAGTAATCCAACGACTCAGATTCAGTCTTTCACTTTAATCCTTAGAGACCCCGAACCCTACTCATTCTCAACCCTACCTGGCCGCCTCTCTTTCCTAATTCTCTATCTTTTCTCTCATCCCCATCAACTATTTCAATCACGAATCCTTGCACAAATTTGTGCAAGGTTATAGATTCAAACCCCAAATCACTCAATATATCCCCTACATCTAATTACTTCAGTTTTCATCACTAAATTTCAAATCCACCAATTTGAACCCTAGACCTAAAAATGCTACTAAAAATTGTCCATTCTTCCTTCGATCTTTCAAATCCACGAAATGCATGGTTGTGTAGATCCGATTTCGTCATCATTATTCTTTATGTAGAGATCAAACGTAGTGGCCTCTGGATATTAGGGCTTGACCAGCAGTTCAAAAGCTTCAACGATCGACCCTCGTGCCCTGGTAATCCATGTGATATTTACACCTTTGTTCTTCATTGATTTCACCCCTATTGCTATTATCATACTACCTTTGTCACTTTCCACTACCAATTTTGAATTAACCGGAACCCTAAGGCTTCAAGGCCACTATAAATACGGTCTTAAATTCTCTCACCTAACAAGATACCAACACAAATCAATACTCCAAATACTACTGCTTCATACACTAAAAGGATTAAATTTCAAGTCTTTTTTTTCCAAAATAATCTGAGTTCTAGTAGTTTCCTTCTAACTTCTCTTTCTTCTTTTCATTTATTTTCGTTACATTCATTCAACTATGAGTTCATCATAATAATTTTTGACATCCTAAACGGCCGTTAGCATCTGCTTGGTTTGCTACTCCACAAAAGGTCAGTGTAGGTTGACCTTTTCTCTTTAGTTTTTTAATAAATTAGTTATGCGACTCTATGTTTATGTCGTTTATACTGAAAATTATTTGCTAAGCATGTTAGTGTGGGGTTTTTACTAGGTGTTGATCTTCATGTTATTCTGTTTATTCTGAGGCTGATCATGCTCCTTGATACTTATGTTGCTTTGTGTTGTTATTTACCTGTAATGATCATTTGAATCTTAACTCTCATAGCTTAGCTAGTCAAAATGATTTTGTATTTTGTTCCCACTAACAGATCCCACTATGTCTTTGCAATTAGTCAAAATTGAAACCTTGTGTTGATTTTATGTGTGATTCACCCCTGTTAGTTGAGAAATAGTTATATGAACATTATCATCTCGAATAAGACAATCGAATATTGTTTCTGAATCTTCTCTAATGTCCAGTTAAGGTCTCATATCTCTAGTAGTACGATCATCATGTCTATGAAGTTATATTGATGTGTCTTGGTTCAATGGGTGATTCATATTACAACTTTATGTCTGATTTGTTGGTTTTGTTAACTCTAGTTGATAGTCTTGTTCTATGTTCTTAGTTATTCATATAAGTTTATCATTGTGGCTTGAAAATCATGTGATATGCCTGTCGCACCCTATTTACTCGCAAAAGCAAGTTTCGACGTGTGACAACTCTTTTAAATGGGTATTAAAAGAGAAGAGTCACCGCCTAATGATTTTAAGGTGTGTTAGGGCACCTATTTGCAAATGATTCTGTTTGAACAACGCTTTATCACCAAAGAGCGGGTCAGGACTCAAATTACCTCAAAGAGAGTGTTAGTGTCACAACCCTAACCTCGAACCCGGTCGTGATGGCGCCTCTCGTGAAGACAAGGCCAGCCAACTCAAATGAAATCTCATATTTAAGCAAATAATTAACAAGAAAACAACACAAACATAGTTTAATAGCATTCATTCGCGGAAAATATGGCTAACCATCCCGACTACAGCCCAAACCGGGGTGTCACAAAATCATGAGCAACTAATGAATCCTAATAGCAAGATTACTAATTACAATAGCTGGCATAATTTTTGAAGAACAGAGGAACAACAAGATGAAAGAGATACGGGGCTGCGGACGCCAACAGCTACCTCGTAGTTTCTGAATCACCACCTGGACAGGAGAAATCAATACTTCGGGGCGGAACCAACAACGCCTGAATCTGCACACATGGTGTAGGGAGTAATTTGAGTACTTCCAACTCAGTGAGTAATAAGCATAAATAACGACTGAAAGTAAGAAAAAACACAAAGTACAAGGCATTCTATAATGAAGCATTTAAAATATCATTTGCAAATAGTAAATCAGTGAGAAATTCAAGTAAAATCTCCTTTCAATAGGTAAAAACATGTGAAGTAAAACATTTCCCCTCGGGCTATATATATCAACAAATTCGCTCCTCGGGCAACATCATAAAAACAGTACCAGCCCCTCGGGCTCAAATCTCAGAACAACATCAGCCCCTCGGGCTATCACATGGAACAACATCAGCCCGTCGGGCTATCACATGGAACAACAGCAGCCCCTTGGGCTATCACATGAAACAACATCAGCCCCTCGGGCTATAATTCACATCACAATGGGTACCCGTGCTCACTGGGGGTGTACAGACTCCGGGAGGGGCCCCTTACGGCCCAAGCGCAATATCAAGCTACCTCGTGGCATAAATCTAGGTACTCGGCCTCATATCAATCGAGCCACCTCGTGGCATATATATAGTATCTCAGGCCCTCGGCCTCATATCAGTCACAAGCCACCTCGTGGCATATTAAGTATCTCAGGCCCTCGGCCTCATTATTAATCACAAGCCACCTCGTGGCACATAAAGTATCTCAGGCCCTCGGCCTCATATCACTTAGTAAAATCTCACATTTGGCCCTCGGCTGCACTCAGTAAGAAAATCATCACATGCCCCTCGGGTATAGTAAAACAGTAGTTCTCAGCCCAAAAACATCATAAAAATATTATTTAAATCTCAATACTGAGTAAAAGTGGTTGAGTTGTAAAATAGTGGAAAACAGCATGACTGAATTCAAGTAATAAGTCAAAATAAAGAGGAAACAGTGTAAAAATCCCCGAAGGGTTCAAATAATCTGGCACGAAGCCCAAACATGGCAATCAGCCCAAATCACGATGATAACAAATAAGTTTCAGTCAAATACGTGGTAAAATACTCAATCGGGATGGACCAAGTCACAATCCCCAGTAGTAAACGATCCCACACTCATCATCGAGCGCGTGCCTCACCTCAATATAGCACTATGATGTGCAATCCGGGGTTTCGAACCCTCAGAACATCATTTAAAATCATTACTCACCTCGAACCAGCTAAATCCCTAGCCTGCGATGCCTTTGCCCCTCGAATTGGCCTCCACGCGCGTCGAGTCTACCCAAAATCAGAACTAATACGTCACAATATTCTGAGGGGACAAAGCCCACGCGAAACAATCGAAAAATACCAAGTAATTACGAAATTAGCAAAACCCGAGCCCCGGGCCCACTTTTCAAAGTTCAGAAATTTTCACATCAACGGGTTCCTTATCTCCCAACGAGTTCAAACATATAAAAATTATCGAATTCCGACATCGGATTGGCTTTCAAATCTTAAATTTTTGTTTTTGGAAGATTTGGTAAAAATCTGATTTTTCTTCCATAAATTCATGGATTCATGATTTAAATGAGTATGGAATCATGATCTATAAAAGATTTATAATAAAGAACACTTACCTCATTCAAATTTGTGGAAACCCCTCTAAAAATCGCCCAAACCGAGCTCCCCCAACTCTATTTTTGTCAAAAATGGCCAAACCCCCCATTTTATAGTGTTTCAGCGTTTCGGGCGCCACAGGTGGCGTCTGGCGCTGCTTGTGGCGCTGGTTCCAGTAGCCAAAAAAAATGCTGGCACCATGGGTAGCGCCCCGCGCTACCCTGGGCGCTGGTGATTTTTCCGACACAAAAATAGGCATAACTCTCTCATACGATGTCCGAATTGGACGATTCTTTTTGCTATGACTCCAAAATTTTGATACGGATCTAATTCTTCAATTAAAACTGAATTTGGAGTCCATTTGCATAATATTATTCCACTTATTCTTGAAGAAACGACATCGAAACATTCTTGAAATGCCCAAGTTAAACTCTATCAACCATCCAAAATCCATTGGAGGCCCTCGGGAATTCAACCAAATATATCAAAAAATATTAAAACATATTATGAACTTAGTCGAGGCCTCAAATCACATCAAACAACACTAAAGACACGAATCATACCCCAATTCAAGCCTAATGAAACTATTAAATTCCAACTTCTACATTCGATGCCGAAACCTACCAAATCGAGTCCAATTGACCTCAAATTTTGCACACAAGTCATAAATAATATAACGGACCTATGAAATTTTTCGAAACTGGATTCCGACCCCGATATCAAAAAGTCAACTCCTCGATCAAACTTTCCCAAAAATCTTCTATTTTTCAACATTCGCCAAAATACGTTGAATTTTCCTACGGACTTCCAATTTCAAATCCGGACATACGCCTAAGTCCGAAATCACCATATGAAGCTATAACAACTTTCCTCTTCTCGAGAAAGAAGTGGTCTATTTCTTTGCAAAACACGGAATTCCATTCCGACCCTCGGATCAAAATCTCGCCTAACAACCGGAAATTGCTAAAATTCTAACTCCACCAATTCAAGCCTAATTCTACACCGGACCTCCAAAACCAATTCCGATCACACTCCTAAGTCATAAATCACCTCCCAAAGCTAACCGAACCATCGAAACTCACATCCGAGCCCTTAACTCATATGTCAACATCCGGTTGATTTTTCCAGCTCAAACCTTCTTAAAAGAGACTAAGTGTCTCATTTCTTGCCAAGCTCACTCCTAACACAAACAAGTCAACTCGATCACATAAAACATGGATAATGAAGCATAATGAGACGGAAAATGGGGAAAACGGAGCGATAACTCACGAGACGACTAGTCGGGTCGTTACAGTTAGGCACTCTTCGAGGTCCACGATTGTGGTTCCCTGCTGAATCTTACACTATGTTGACTATTAAAATATATTTATACTATGTGATCATATAAACTAAAAAAGAGCAAGGAGTCCAAATATCTAACTATACGATGAAACAAGTATTAAAAGAGATTGCACATATAAAAGAAGTGGATTATACATTAATAAGTGATCGGGACAATCTCTATGAGATGTAACCTAATTTGATCTAAGTCCAAATAAATAGGCGCACAAATAGTAATATATGCAGGGGGTCCTAACTTTTTAAGCCTAAAGGATCACCCCGTGCAACATAAATAATACTTCGCAACCCCCTTAAGTATAAGGGGTTACTCATACTATTCAGAGGGCACATACTATCATCTCTTGATACCCAATTACTATCTTAGAGGTTTTTACCTAAGAGCATTCTAGTTGAATTCTAAACCGCATCCTATGTTTGTTCTACTTGTCCCATGCCTATGGTCCAGGAAGCTTTTGGACCTACTATCTTAGTAGTTCTAGACTTCCATAGGCTGCTCTAAAATGACAAAACTAGGCGCACAATTTAAAACAAATAGGACTTCACATAGTAACACAAAAAGGCTCAAATTCACGTAGAATCAGATGCAGGCAATTAAGCAAACAGTTATGACTGGGTTCAGAATTTTTTAGACGGGAACCATAATTGGTAGACTTAGAATTGTAACGTGCTAAGTTGTTCAAACCTTATAGGTATGGTTTCTATGTAACTAAACAATTTAGCAGTTAACACAAAGCCCTATAGGTAGGATTATAAAGCAACCAGTTTTGACAAAGTAGTTGATTTTAATACATAGTTCCGTTAAGAAGATCCTATAGTCATTCCTTCTATATGAGTAATAGCATCCTATAGACATGATTTTTAAGCGATGTGCATCTGGAAGTGAACTAATTGAGAGCGTAATATTTGTTCATGTGTAGTTATCATAGGATAATAAACCACTTCAAGTAAAGTTCCATCGCAAAGTATAGTCAAGAATTAGCCTAAAGGATTTTAACATGAGATTTTAATAGGAGGATCTAAACAGAATCATAGGCAGGGGCAAGTGAAATAGTAGTTTTCACATAGGAGTTTCTAGCATGAGAGTCTACTGAAAGTCTAGTCACAAACATCATAACAAACAGACTGGTAGCATGGTCTACATAGTTGACAAGAAATCACTTATTTGAACATGGGAAAACATGCTAAGTATCCGTTGTGGCACAAAGGGTTCAAAACAATACCATAACTCATGATATATCAACCCTTAGATTAATAGGACACACAAGCACTAGGGCTTGACCACATGTAGGATAGAGGCTAGGTATTTCATCCTAAGGTCTTAGATAGTATTAGAGAACACTGGATTGAAAGCAGAAAATCAGATAGCACACATTAAGTAGCAGGAAAGCATGCTTGGCATGACAACATGATCAAGTATCAAATTTAGGAAATGTCAAGTTGCACATGAATGATTTATTAGGGATTAGAACATATTCTGGGCATGAATTGGTTTATCACAAGAGTTTAGAACAAGACAGAGAAGTAAACTCAAGGCAAGCAGTAGATATAAGCATTTTGGCACAAACACACTAGGCTAAACAAGCTTAAGAGAGCCAAAAATCATTCATATTGAACACATGTAATAGAAATGCATCAGAGTTGGAGTTTTAGGCAAATTCAAATGCTAGAAAAAGTTTAGAGTCACAAAACAACTTCAGAGCAAATAAGGTTGCATACAGAGATGGCATGGTAAGAGATTGATCCAAAAAAAATTTAGTGGCATGAGTATATAGATCATGAACACAAACTAAGAGGACGAAACTGCGAAGGCCAATGAACTTACTAGTTACCAATTGACGAACGAATATACAAGAAGAACAATTTCAGTAGTACTTCAAACGTCAATAGAGAGCAGTAGAGCCCAAAATTTCCGTGCGTCAGTGTTCCCAAGGGTTTCAGATGAACTCCGGATAGTGCTCGCATTGAGAAAGGTCAATTAGTCTTATTACAGTGGCCTTGGCTTTTAGCCAGCCAAGGGCCAAAGTTCAGAACAATATAGAGTGACTGAGTGAGATAGAATCCGTAATTAAGGTCCATTTTAGGGGAATTGGGGGAGGGTTTATATAGTGTTCAATTTACGCAGACAAACATGAAAAACCGTCAATCAAACACAAAGAAAGCAAGAATATATCTCATGCTATCAAAATCGATAAAGGAGAAGGAATTTCTAAAACCCTAGTTGGGTCCAGACGTTTGAAAATCTAACCAAGAATCAAGAATCGTTCATTGTATGATGTATATAGACGAAGCATTGTCCATACCTCCACATAATCATAGTCAACCAAGCCGGATATTGGAAGATAGTACTTGCAAAAAATAGGGCAACAACTTAAGAAACACCGCAGGCGCGTATACAATATCGTAGTACCACAAAATATGTAAGTAAATAATGGATTGACTCCATGTCTAGGTTGGAATAGGAGAGAATTAGGTGGCTGCTAGGGTTTCTCAGTAGTGAGAAGGGGAGAGTTGAGAGTGTTTGGGGGCCGCGATTTGGAGGGAAATGGGTATTAGGGTTTGGGGTGGGGTAGTTAAAGATGCTAGGTTGATCATGTGGGATTTTAAGGAAGGCGGTGAAGGTCGTTTTAAATGGTTACCGACCGGGTTAACTAAAGAGGTTGTTTGGTTTAGGCTGGAGGAATTGGGGATAAGGTTTTGAGGTCTGGGCTGGTGGATTGGGTCCAAAATTTGGCCTGTTTTGGGTCATGTTTTAAATAAAAGAAATTAAGGGAAAATAAATCAATAAATATCCAAACAAATATAAAAATACTATTTATGCAACATAATATTTTAAAAATAATAGCTGGAGATTGTAAAATAGAAAAAGTCATTTTGATCCTAAATAAAATAATAAATACAATTAATTGTATACTATAGGCTATTATTGTAAAAATACTTAAATAGCACAAAAATTCAAATGTAATTATATGAAATGAAGTAAAATGTTATAAAACATGCATGTGGGTACAAATAATAAATTTTGATGATTAAATCACCCCGAAATAATTTGAAGGGATAATTAATAAATATTTGAATAAATTTCTTTCCTAGAAAATCAAATTTAAAGCTTTAAAAATAAAATAAAAAACATATATAACCCCTATAAATGGAGTAATAGTGAAAATGACATTTTGAAAGTATATGGATGCTTTATAAAATATGAGGACAAAATTCGTTGTCAACAGTTGCGCCTCTTTACTCGAGAATGATGAAAGAGTTATCAGGTATAGAAAATGATGACCAATTTTCTCTGCACTCTGAACGAATGAGGATGAGGTATTCAAAAATAAGGGTTGAACCCTAGTTCTACCTGAATTAGGTCGTTTATAGTTATCGATCCAACGACGAACGAATTTGATTAAGTTGATGTAAAAGGGGCGTACATTTCGAAGAAGAATCATATTTGGGTAGGGTAAGTAGCGGATAATTTAGGTGGGCTATGAATGCGAAATTGAACGTTATGGATTACACAAGACGATTGTTTGAGTGGTTATGGAATAAGGAGTAATCAATTGCTGATCATGTGTTACATTTGAGACAGTCAAAGTATGTGAATGTTTTGAACGGAAACCGGAGCGAGAATTTCTCCTGTTTGTAGGATGGTTACCTCCCGAATTACCTTCAAAATGAAAAATACGATGCATGCAAATATATATAATAAATCCTGAAATTGAAACATGATGCAAATTCCCTTCGGCCCATGAATGTTGTCTTTCAAACGATGAGGATGATGTCCTTAGACCATGACGTCCTGGGCCATGAAGCGTATGATAAGGGATTTGCAGGCCATGAAATAGTGTCCTCGGGCCATGAGGATGGTGCCTTTGGACTATGACGCCTTTATATAATGATATGCAATTTCGAGTGATCCTCAGGCCATGGAATGATGTCTTCAGGCTATGAGGATGACGCCTTCAGACTATGACGCCTTCAGACAATGTGGTAAAGTTTCAGCCTATGAAACATTGCCACATCCTCATAGACGATGACGTCCTAGGCCATGAAGCGTATGACAAGGGATTTGCATGCCATGAAAGGGTGTCCTCGGACCATGCGGATGGTGCCTTTGGGCCATGATGCCTTTGAATAATGATATGCAATTTTTAGATCCTCAGGCCATGGAATGATGTCTTCGGGCTATGAGGATGATACCTTCAGACTATGACGCCTTCGAACAATGTGGCAATGTTTTGGCCCATGAAATGCAAGGATGTGTCGATATTGATTGCTTGATAGAGGGAACGAGTGGTCCTTAGCCATATGCGAGAACGAGACAAGGTAGTTCTTAGCCTTTTAGGAGACGAGGGCATACTTAGCCATATGAGGGCAGTGCTTAGCCTTATGCAAGTGATGGAGACAGTGCATAGCCTCATGCAATATAATGAGGGCAATGCTTGGCCCTATGCAAGTAAAGGCAGTGCTTAGCCTTATGCTACATAATGGACGCAATGCTTTGCCTCGTGCAGGCAGTGCTTAGCCCTATGTAGAGAAAGGCAGAGCTTAGCCTTATTAAATATAATGGACGTACTGCTAAGCCTCATGGGGGTGAAGGTAGCATTTAGCCTTACGCAATGATGGATGCATTGCTTAGCCTCATGCAATGTAATGGAGAAAGTGCTTAGTCTCATGCAGGTGAAGGCAGTGTGTAGCCTTATGAAATGATAGAGGCAGTGCTTAGCCTCATGTAGAAGAATGGAGACAGGGCTTAGTCTCATGCAAAGGAAGGCATCGTTTAGACTTATGCAATGATGGAGACAGTGCTTAGCCTTATGCAGTGTAATGAGGGTAGTGCTTGTCCCAATATAGAGAAAGAAAACATTTAGCCTTATGCAATACTAGAGGCAGGGCTTAGCCTCTTGCAAAATAATGGTGGCAGTGCTTAGTCTCTTGCAAAGAAAGGCAGCGATAGCCTTATGGAATAATGGAGGCAGTGCTTAGCCTCATGCAAATTAATGGGGCAGTGCTTAGCCCTGTGCGAAAAAAAACGATGATTAAATATAAGGAAGAAAAATGATTCTTAGATGGGCGCGTTAGGGTTGCCGACTTCTATCGGTGTGAAGATAGTGGTCTTGTTGTATATATTCGCGGACATATCTGTTATGCCTTGATCCAAAGAAAAATTCTGAGTTTGGGGGGAAGGTCGGTTCGTGCTCACGATTCCTCATTTCGCCTCTGCTCCTGTCTTGGGTCCTTGTTTGGGTCACCCTAGGTAACATCTGGCTATTACAGAATTGAAGTTTTGCAAAATATGCATTTGTGGTAAATCATTTATAAATAATGCAATTGTTTTAACGATAATGCAAAAATCCAAGTAATTTGGTGGAATCATAGGCCGTGACATACTTTGAGAATTCGCGACCTTCTTACCCCTCAAAATTCTGCCCCAGTTTGATGTATACTTGTGATTATACTCTTTTGGCGATCCTTGACGCAATGAGATTGACAAAACTCGAAATCTTGCCCTGGTTTCTTATGGTAGAGGGGAATGAAGATTTTATTGTGATGTGATCGAACTCACAATGTTGCCCATGTAGCCCCTCTTAAACGGGAATTAGGTCAAGCGTAGTTCATGTTACATCAAAAGAAAGTGCAAATACAGTCTCAAATATGAAGATTTCGGCCATATCTTCGCATCTTTTTCTACAAGTGTGAGTGCTCCTCCTGTCAGTACTCGGTGAACCATGTAAGGACCTTGACAATTAGGTTATAATTTTCCTTTTGCTTCGTCCTGATGTGGAAAGATCCGTTTCAACACCAATTGCCCCTGTATGAATTGCCTCGGTCTGACCTTCTTGTTGAAAGCTCTTGATATTGTATTTTGGTAGAGTTGTCGGTGACACACCGCGTTCATCATTTTACCATCAATGAGAGCAATTTTCTTATATCGGCCTTGTATCCATTCCGCATCGCTATGCTCGGTTTCCTGTATGATTCTTAAGGACGTAATTTCCACCTCTGAGGGTATGACAGCTTCAGTACCGTAGACCAATAAATAGGGAGTTGCCCCAGTTGACGTGCGGACTGTGGTGTCGTATTTGAGCAGAGAAAACAGTAGCTTCTCAAGCCATTGCTTGTAATTGTCCACCATATTCTTGAATATGTTCTTAATGTTCTTGTTAGCGGCTTCTACGGCTCCATTCATTTGTGGCCTATATGTTGTGGAGTTCCGGTGCTCGATTTTGAATATTTCACACATGGCTTTTATCATATTACTATTGATATTGGCGGCATTCTCGGTAATGATTGATTCAGGTACCCCGAATCGGCAAACATTATGATACCGAACAAAGTCTGCTACGACCTTCTTAGTCACAACTTTGTATGAAGCAGCTTCGACCCATTTTGTGAAGCAATCTATGGCCACTAAAATGAAACTGTGTTTGTTGGGAGCGGTTGGCCCAATCGGTTCGATGACATCCATGCCCCAGGTGGAGAAAGGCCAGGGTAAACTTGTTGCATTGAGTTCATTTCCGCCCGGCGCATGGATGCACCAGACATTAGTGATACATCTATACATATTTGATGCAGTCAATCTCCATAGTCATCAAGAAATATCCTGCCCCGAATATCTTCTTGGATAGAACAAACCCATTCATGTGAGGTCCGCAGCTTCCGGTATGTATCTCTTCAAGCAACGTAGATGCCTCCTTGGCATCGACTCATCATAGCAGACCTAAGTCAGAAGTTCTTCTGTAAAGAATTTCTCCACCATGAAAGAAATGGTTGGCCAATCTACGAAGCGTGCGCTTCTGGGTGTGTGTAGCATTTTCTAGGTACTCTCCTTTTCCCAAATAATCCTTGATATCATGAAACCATGGATTCCCATCAAACTCTTCTTCAACATGAGCGCATTGTAAGTTGGATGCTTTTGGATTTCTACCAGGATGGGATCAATATAGTTCTTTTCGAGATGTTGTATCATGGAATACAAGGTAGCCAGCGCATCTGCGAACTCGTTCTGAATTGTAGGAACATGTTTGAACTCTATCTTTGTGAAGCGCTTGATTAAATCTTTCACACAATGTAGGTATGGCAACATCTTGTGTTCTTGGTGGTCCATTCATGGAGTACCTGATGTATTTGCAAATCTGAATCTTCAATTACCTGCAATTCTTGAATATTCATGTTGATGGCCAATCTGAGTCCGAAAATGCAAGCCTCGTATTCTACTATACCGTTGGTGCATGGGAACCTGAGATTGGCGGATATCGGATAGTGTTGTCCAGTTTCTGATACTAGGACAACTCCTATGCCTACTCCTTTGTTGTTTGTGGCTCGGTTAAAAAACATCCTCCAACCTTCATATGCCTCGACAATATCCTGTCCTACAAAAAATACCTCTTCGTCGGAAAAATACATCTTCAATGGTTCGTATTCTCCATCCACAAGGTTCTATGCCAAGCGATCGGCTAATGCTTTCCCCTTGACTGCCTTCTTAGTCACATAGATTGGGCTATGGGTTCTGCAATAGGGGTGTATTGTCTAGGAGTTCTTTGGTCGAAGTTGGGTCAGGGTTTTGGGTAGTTTTGGCGGGCAGGGGAGAATAATGGTAGTAAGCTGGCTGGGTATTGTAGGTGTGGTAGGTGGTAGCGGGTTAACGGTATTTTGGAGGTGAGGGTTGATATGTCGATGGAGATGTCTAATAGGTAAGGGGAGACATAGGTCCCTGGGCTACAATTACGGCACCCACTTCCTTCTTCTTTGAAATGCACCTAGACTGTAAGGCCTTATTGGTAGTTTGTAGCGCCTCAATGTCTAACCATACCACTCTTGATGCCCTCTTCTATCCTTTCTCCCAACATGATGATGTCGGAGAACTTGTGATTCTCTATAACCATCAATCTCTCATGGTACTGTGGGTCTTGTTCCTCCACTAAAGGTGACCTTAGCTTGGCGACCCTTGATCTCTCGCTAGTAGCATACTCGCGAAAGGTCTCTATTGGCTTCTTCTTGAGGTTCTATATATAGAAAACATCTGGAAAAACTTGAATCTGTCCATGAAATCAGATGCCATACTTACCCAGTTAGACAGCTTCTTTTGATTCTAACTGATTTACTAGGATAAAGCATCCCCGGTGAGACTTCTCATGCATAGCTTCATGCGAATGTGCTCGTTCTTGCCCACTCCGATGATTTTATCACAGTAAGTCCTCAAATGCACCCTGTGGTCACCAGTCCCATCGAACATCTCAAACATAGGAGGTTTGTAGCCCTCCTGCAGCTCCATGTCTGGTTGGATACACAAATCTTCATAATTCAACCCTTCAACACCTTTTCCACCCTCAACGCTCTGGACTCTTCCAGTCAACTTATTTAACTCTCCAACATGTTATAGATGAGCAGGTCCTTCACGATTGGTTTGGGAATGTATAGTGTTTGCTGCGGGGTATGTGGTAGGGTCTCCACGTATATCGGATTGCCTCGATGCATTCCTGGGACTTGAGTGTATGGGTGAACATTGATTGAGGTCTGCGGTGGATCGGGGGTAGGTTGTGGCACATTTTCAGGGGTATGATAGGTAGTGGCTTGCAGATACTAGGTTGTGTGATGGTGGTGTGGCTGAGGGGTTTTTAATGGTGGAGGGGTAAGGTCTTGAGGGGGTGCGGGGTTGTGGTATTGATGCATTGCGGGAGGATTTTGTGGAGCTAAGGGTGGTGGATTTTGGGGTTGTGTCTTTTGGGGTGGTGTTTGATTCTAGGTGGTGGTGTTCGGATGGTTGATGTCGGGGACATTCAAAGTGAGGGAGAGGTTTACAAGATTTCAGACCTTCTCGAACTCGCCTTGTAACTCCAACATTTTCTGCTGCAACCGCAGAACAAATTCATTTTGTGCTGGCGTACTTCTTCCATCTGAAGTCTCGACATTTTCCGCTATAGTAGCACTGTCTTTTCGATTACCACTCAAATCATCCATTTTTCCTTGCCTTTGCTTTTGCTTATAGGTTCTTTAGGTGGAGGAGGAAGTGGAGGATCTCCGGATCTTGTGTAATATGCCAACGATGCCAGAATGCATGAACCAACCTCATTTTTCCTTCCAATTCTATCAACCATTGCTCTAAGTGCTCCAATCTCTCTGTCGACTTGTTTGCAATCTCCTTCTAATCTTTTATTTCCTCCATGTCTATCTTATGCTGTTCCAAATGCTTGCCCTCGTACTCGAACACTCTTTTGCATAGCCTCTTGTACTTTGCCAGAGCCTCAGCCACCTCATCTATTATTCTGTATTTCAGATTAACTCCCGCTTGACGTCCCCGATTATGTCGTCCTCCAACCATGAAAGGTAGTAATATATATGACCGGTTTGGTACCTGTCTGGTTCAATAGTCTCTCGATCCTCAATGATCTTTTGGTTCCACATGTTATGGGCCTCGAACATGAATGGAATAATGTCCCTTTTTCGAAATCTTCCTTATACTAAATCATATTAGAAACCCCAGGTATGACCTGCTTCATCCCAGCTTGCCTCATTACCCTTATAGGAGCATAAGGGTAAATGCTTCGTAACCCAACTAATATCGAATGCGTGGTCCCTTTGTAACTGATTATGAACTCTTTTTTGGGAAACCACTCAAACATACAATGAACTTGTTCGTCAGTCAGATTACTGAAGAAACGTACCCACCCTTTAGAATTCCCAGGCTTTTCAAACCTATCCAGATCAAATTTCATCTTTTTTGGATTATGACTGGCGATATAGTCATTCACTGGTCTACGCAAGAGCTCCCGATGGTAATTTCCCCTTTGAAAATGCTCTAGCGGCCTAACCTATAATAAAAGATTGCAACCTTCGAAATGTCCAAACCCATGTTTGCACCAATCCGAGGCTCGGTACATCTCATCTAGTATCATAGGACTGATGGTGTATTTATGCCCCTCTATCCGTTCCAGCACGGTCCTGGCGAACATGGCCAAATGACTGTGAATTTTCCCTCGCATTTGAAAAATTAGCAAACCCAGAAAGCAGACTATGAAGACATAAGCTCGTTGATAAACCCACTCCAAGGAGGTGATAGCCAAATCCTCATGAAACAAACTGTATGATTTGTTGTGTCCATACTGTTCAAATAGAAACTCAAATGGGATGTAGAATTTCTTCAAGGAACCTAACTCATCATTTTTCTTGAACTGTAGCATTTTCAAAAAATCGCGTGGGGTATGATTTTCTGGCACCAACAGACCCGGACTATCCCATGTAAGTTTGACAAAACCCCCAATTTCTTCTAGAAGATGAGTCCTTTCTATATTGTAAAATCGGAAGTCAACTCTCTTTTTATCCCAAAACAGTTTGGCTGCCTTAATTAATTCGCTGTTTGGCCGGATGTTCAACAAATATGGAAAATTACCCAATAACCTTCTTACATGGTCATTCTACCAATCAACCAGCAAAGGTGGGATATTCTGTACCATGTAAACCTGGGAATATCGTACCACACTTTCTACAAACAAATTAAAAGTTAGCCCTTTTGTCACGACCCCAATCAGAGAGCCGCGACAAGCAACCGGTGCCTTACTAAACCGAGTACCAACGTAAACTATCTTTCTTATCACACCATCATGGGTAAATGGGCCAGAAGGGCTATCATGAGATAACCAGAATAAAAGATAAGGGAATACTAGACATAGGACGACCCAACATCATATAGACCATTATATGTGTGACATACGGGCCTATAAGATCGACATGACCATTTGTACACTCAAAACATAGGCCGGCAAGGCCTTACAAGTATCTACATGACATTTGTCTACAAGCCTCTAAGAGCACGTAAATGTCATAAAGGTCAGGATAGGGCCCCGCCATACCAATCAATACATGTCCAAATCATAGTTACCTGATAGGCAACTTCGGAGCAAGTGGAGTGCACCAACACCTTCCGCTGAGATGATAGCCTGCTTGAAGGATTGTCAACCCGTCTATCGGGACTTGCGGACATGAAAAGCAGCATCCCCATACAAAAGGAACGTCAGTAAAAATAAAGTACCGAGTATGTAAGGAATTAAAAACAGTATATAAAAGACATGAAAGAAACATAGAGTAAAGGACTCAACCTGTAAGTCTGAATAGCTTTGTAAATCATGAAACATTGATAATGTCATGCATGTGCATATAAATGTCATATCATGCATAGGTATATGCGTACATAACATCATCAAGCCTCTGAAGGCATCCTATTATATCATCTCAGCCTCTGGGGAGAAATCAAAAACATATGCCAACTAATCAGGTGGTGGTGTGTATATAACGTCGTAACCTTTCCCCATACCCCATATACATATAATATAGGTGTATATAATGCCATCTGGTCATGGGTCAATGTACATGTATAAATGCATGCAATGCATAGGAAGTAAGTTAATAAGATCTCTCGGAATGTCATAAGATCAATAAGCCTTCGGTTAATATCATGAAATAAGCTTTATCAACTTATGTATTTGCAGAGGCCCATAAACAAACAATATAATAATAGGACATATGGGGAATCAAGAACACAGGCAACCCCAGTACTTATAAGAATAGAGTCCTCTGTGAAAATAGCGTGTTTGCTCGTTACATTGTATCACATGGATCATGCCAAAAGGAAAGAAGGGATGGCCTTAACATACCTTAACCCCGTCGAGTTCTTAATACCTTCCAAGCAACTCTTCAAACAACTCAACTCAATCTACCATAGCACTAGGAGATTCAAAATCAATGCTAATTAAAGGTTAAGTCCGTAACTTAAGCTATTAGCTCGTTGACGTAAATTCGACAGCATCCCCCCTGTAACAAGGGCCTCCTCCATTACCATATACCAACAACAACAACCAGAGAATCCAGCATCATATAAATATCAATTACATGACAGCATATAACAACAACAAGTCACAACAATTTTACGACGAGCGACATGCTCCTATTGGAACCCGTATACCCCATATCACCCCTTATAGACTCATTTCATTGACTTAACAATATCATTAACATGATAATGAAGTCATTCATCAATGATTCCAGCCTTATACCTGCTACACACGATGCGTCCCAAGGTGACGTATAATGAAAATGAGACTTGTTAATCATGAATTAAATGAGTTTAAAGTGATAATATGACTATATATGATGAATGGATATAAAATATAAAGTTTGGAAAAAATTATATTTTAGTTGCGGAAAAACTAAATAAGGAATTGCCTTGTAACAAAGCTTTTTGAGCAATAAATTTGGGGTATATGGTGTGAAGGAAGAGTCACCGACCCTTCAGTTTATCCCAGTGGTTAATGAGTTTCTCGATGTTTTTCTCAATGACCTTCTAGGCCTTCCGCTAGAGCGGGAGATTGAGTTTGCTACTGACATATTACCAGATACTCAGTCGATATGTATTTCTCCTTAAAGAATGGAACTTGTAACGCTGAGAGAGTTGAAAGAACAACTGAGGAATTTGCTTGAAAAGGCTTTATCAGACCCATTAAATCACCTTGGGGAGCACCTGTGTCATTTGTGAGAAAGAAAGATGGTTCCTTGTGGATGTGTATTGATTACAGGCAATTGAATAAGACGACGGTCAAGAATAAGTACCCGCTCCCGAGGATTGATTATTTATTTGATCAGTTGCGGGGTGGTAGGTGTTTATCAAAGATATACTTGAGGTCTGGGTACAATCAGGCAAAGGTTAAAGAGAAAGATATTTAGAAGACAGCATTTAGGACCATATACGGGCACTTTGATTTTCGTGTTATGTCGTTCGGTTTGACCAATGCCCAGTAGTATTCACAGACTTGAAGAACCGTGTGTTCAAACCCTTTCTAGATCTTTTCATGATTGTATTTATAGATGATATTTTGGTTTACTCCCGTTTAGAGGCTGACTATGCATATCATTTGCGTACTGCACTCAGAGTTCTAAAAGAAAGGAAGTTGTACGTAAAATTCTCTAAGAGTGAATTCTCGTTCATTTTTGTAGCTTTCGTTGGACATATTATTTCAGGTGAGGGCATCTGGGTTGATACACGTAAGATTGAGGCCGTGAAGACTTGGCCTAGACCCACGACACTGACGGAGGTTCGACGCTTCCGGGTTTTGGCAGGTTATTACAGGAGATTTGTAGAGCACTTTTCTTCCCTATCAGCACAATAGAAAAAGTTCACTCAGAAGGCAACTAAGTTTAAGTGGACTTATGCTTTTGAGCTGAGTTTCCAAGCATTGAAGGGCAGATTGACTTTAAGAATCGGTTCTGACACTCCCATAGGGGGCTGATGGTTATGCTATCTATTTTGACGCTTCGGGCATTAGATTGGGTTGTATTGATGCAGCATTGTAAGATTGTAGCTTAATCTTCTAGATAACTAAGAAAGCACGTGAAGAATTACCTGACCAACGATTTAGAGTTAGTCGCGGTGGTTCATGCACTAATGATGTGGAGGAAAATTTTGTATGGCATTTATGTTTATATCTATACTGGATCATAAGAGCCTTCAGTATGTCTTCGAGCAAAAGGAATTAAATTTACGTCAAGGCGATGGTTCGAGCTGCTGAAAGACTATGATGTTGGTATTTTATACCATCCAGGGAAGGCGATTTAATAGCCGACGCCCTCAGCCGTAGATCTAGGTAGCCTATCATATTTACAGCTACAGAAGAGTGAGATAGCCCATGAGATTCATTAGCTAGATAATCTTGGAGGTCAATTACTAGATTCAGGTGATACCGGAGTTACTATTCTGGACACAGCAACATCCTCTTTAGTAAATTAAGTGAAGGAATGCCAGTATGAGGATCATGTTCTAGCTCGCTACAAAGATACAACCCCTCAAAAGGAGAAGACGCCATTTGAGATGACATGAGATTGCATCCTCTGATATCGAGGTCGATTATGTGTTCCTATTGTGGTAGGTTGCGCCAGCAGGTTATAGGAGAAACTCACTATTCTCATTATTTTATTCACCCGGGTGCGACGAAGGTGTATCATGATATTAGGGAAATATACTGGTGGGAATGAAGAAGGATATAGGAGAGTTTGTTGCTCAGTGCCCTAATTGTCAGCAAGTTAAGATTGAGCACTAGAAACCCAATGGATTATTGCAGGCTATAAAGATTCTGACTTGGAAATGGGAAGTAATTAATATGGATTTCATCATATTTCCTCGTACCAGCATATGTTCGATTCTATATGGGTGATTGTTTATAGACTTACAAAATTAGCCCATTGTCTGCCTATCAGGACTACGTATTCAGCAGAGGATCATGCAAGGCTTTACATTACGGAGATGGTACGACTTCATGGTGTCCCAATATCTATTATCTCAGATAGAGGTGCTTAGTTTAAATCTAATTTTAGGAGATCCTTCCAAAAAGGATTGGGGACTCAGGTAAGTCTTAGTACATCATTTCATCCCCAGACTGATGGTCAGGCTAAGCGTACTATTCAGACATTGGAGAATATTCTACGGGCTTGTGCGATAGACTTTAGGGTAGCTGGGATGATCATCTTTTGCTTATTGAGTTCGCATATAGTAATAGCTACCATTCCAGCATTCAGGTCGCTCCATACGAAGCTCTTTACGGACGGAAGTGTAGGTCACCTATCAGATGGCTCGAGGTTGGGGAAACTAAGTTAGTAGGACCAGAGTTGGTACGACAGGCGGTTGAGAAGATTAAGTTTATACTGGAAAGGCTATTAGCAGCTCAATGTCTTCATAAGTCCTATGCAAATAACCGACGACGAGACTTAGAGTTTCAGGTAGATGACTGGGTATTCCTAAGGGTATCACGGATGAAAGGCATCATGAGATTTCATAAGAAAGGAAAGCTTATCCCTCGGTAGATTGGACCTTATAAGATTATATCCAGAGTATGCCAAGTAGCATATGAGTTAGACTTGCCTTCCAACATGGAGTTTGTACATCCAGTGTTTCACGTGTCTATGCTTCATAGGTGTAATGGAGATCCTTCTAGAGTCGTTCCAGTTGACGATGTTCAGGTCACAGAGTAGCTATCATATGAGGAAGCTCCCATTGCTATATTAAATAGACAAGTTCGAAGATTGAACTAAGGATGTAGCTTCTGGAGAAACAAGAATGTGGAGGAGATGACTTGGGAAGCTGAAGAAGACATGAAGACTAGGTATCCTCACTCGTTTCCGCTTCCGGAGGAGTATCGGACTGAGACATCACTGCCATTAGGTACGTATGCGATACTGGATTCTTATGTTAGTTACTGTCATTGGTCGTGTAAGGCCATTGGTGTTATTGATAATTGTGGCCCTGTATGGCTTTGTATTGTTGGGTTTACTGCGTGATAGGTTGGTAGTAGTACCGTTGTAGAGGAGACTCTAACAAAATGTGTGTAGATCTTTGGGAGTTTACCATTCGACGATGAAGGTTTCTAAGGGGCGAAGATTGTTACAACCTTTGCGTCCCAAGGTGACGTATAATGAATATGAGACATGTTAATCATTAGTTAAATGAGTTTAAAGTCATAATATTACTATATATGATGTTTGGATATAAAATATAAAGTTTGGGAAATATCGAATTTAAGTTGCGAAAAAACTGACCAAGGATTTGCCTTGTAACGAAGCTTTTTGAGAAATACATTTCGTGTGTTAAATGAGGTCTTCTTGGAAATATTATATACCAATTAGAAGGTTTTAGAAATTAGTTTCCGATGCTCTCAACCATTTGCTCATACGACATCCGTATAAAAAGATATAAGTGTCGGAAGAAGGGCCAATACTAGGATGCCAAGCTAGCACCTTTTGACTTTTTAAATGTGGATATATATATATATATCCCTTATGTCTTTTCTTTTTTCATTTTTCCACATAACACAAAAACAAAATAAGACCATAAACTTACCCTTAAGCTCACTACAAGGGTTTTAAAGAAGATTAGCATCCTGGGTACGAAATCAAGAAGCGATAACATTAGAATGATCCTTACAACGTAAGTATCACTACATCGCCTCTCTTTTTCTTTGTACTTCTAGTTTTGGAAGGTACTTCATAGTTAAGAAAATGCCTAATTTCTGTATTTAAGCTTTTAAATATCAAGGAACTTACGGGACGGTAATTGAAAGCCGTGAGTTCGTTTATTTCACTTTTAGTGGACTGTTTTATAGTCCACTCGTGTTGGCTTATTGTGCTACTGATTTGTGGAGTTTGGAAGAATAAAGGACATGGAGAAACGCCACATGTGGTAGGGTAGTGGGCTAGTTGCTTGTCGTTGCAGTTTCAGGCTAATTGATAACTTATTGATTGGGTGTGTTATGGCATATTTGGGTTTTTTGTTTTATTAAAGGTCCCGAATTGTAGTTAGGTTCTTTTTGAGTTGCTGGTTGTATTTTGTTATTTTCTCGCCTATAGTAGACTTGAGGGAGCAGTAAAATCAGGGGAAATGCTGCCCGTTTGAGATACATGATATAGTAGCGCCATCTAAGTTGTGCATGTATTTCTTTGTTATAGGGTTGGCGTGCTAGTTGTCATAAGCTTGTTGTTGAGTTGCATTGACGACTTGAGGTATGTGAAGGCTATCATTTCTTTCCTTTTGGCATGTATCATATGATACAACTAAACGAGCAAGCACGCAACTTTCACAAATGATTCTATTCTTAGAAGTACTAGGGTTGCCTATGTTCTTGATTCCCCATATGTGCTACTATCATATCGTCTGTTCATGGGTCTTACGACATTTTGAGAGATTTTATTGACTTACTTCATTATGCATTGCATTCATTTATACATGTATATTGACCCATGACCAGATGGCGTTGCATACGCTTATAGTATATGTATGTGGGGTATGGGGAAAGGTTATGGCGTTATATACGCACCATCACCTGATTAGCTGGCATAAGTTGATAATTTTGCCCACTAAGGCCGAGATGATATGATGGGTTGCCCCCAGAGTCTTGACGATGTTTTGTACTCATATACCTATGCATGATATGATATTTATAGGCAATTGCATGACATTATAAATGTTTCATGATTCAAAGAGCTATTTAGACTTACAGGTTGAGCCCTTTACTCTATATTTATTTCATGTCTTTTATATACTGATTTTATGCCTTAAATACTCGGTACATTATTCATATTGACACCCCTGTCGCCTAGGGACCTGCGTTTCATGCCCGCAGGTGTAGGTATACAGGCTGACAGTCTCCTTTCTTAGGATCCTTACTCAGCGAGAGTTGGTGTCCTCTATTTGATCCGGAGCTGCTATTGGGTTTTGATACGATATCTTTGTATACATATATGGTATGACGGGGCCCAGTCCCGTCCTTTATATAGTTGTACACCCTATTAGAGGTCTGTAGACAGTCATGCATCGTTGGATAGTATGTGGCCTTGTTGGTTTGCCCTACCGTATTCCGTATATATATGTATATATTTCTTCTGGGCATGTTTTCTCGCGTACGTTTTTCACGTGAATTAGTAGTTTATTGCCAGATGTTATGCATGACCTACACTTATTTCATGTGTAAATCTTAGCCGTACACTTAGAGGTGTTCAACAGGTAGAACTCGGGCACTCGTCTCAGCCCATCATTTTGGGTCGTGACAATACCATGTATTTATAACAAAGAAAGCAATTGACAACTCCAACGTTCCTCAATTAGCAACTTTATTCACTAATTCATGTCTAATCAGTTCATTTAACTAAATCAACATCAGGATAACCTTAAGCACATGCAAGGACGTATTATACACACCTCCTGCAATAGCTTCAAGTCGAAATCCAAGTTACATTTAGCTTACAATAGCCCTCAATGGCAATACAACACAATAGAAGTGACTTAAGCTAATCTTCACTTTCAATCTTTAATTTCATATGTTTCTTTCACCAATTCAATTGAGAAACATATAGACATGCGTAACAACACAAACCATATCATAATAAAGTTCTCTTCCCCTTTCAAGTGCTATCTTGTAATCATTCACCCCAACACCAACACCAACATGTCCTTAAACACCATCAAAATGATGCTAAACATACCTTAGGCAGTAGATATATTTCAAACCTAAGCTTAACTTAGCTCACCATCATCCTTATTCACATCACAACACCATAGAGGGATTATTCTTAACCTTTTGCTCATAATTTGTTTGGAGTCTTTGTAGAATTGATTGAGATAGTTTGTAGAGTGTGAGGATGGAAGGAGGAGAAAACATGAGCAAATATCATCCCAAAAAGGAGATAAAAACAAATGAAGGTCGGCCACTGACCAAGTGGGTCACATAAGGGTTTCCTGCGCAGTCTCGTGAAAACGAGAATGTATCTCTACTTTAATGTCGTATTGATGAACGGTCTAATGAGTTAGAAACTAGACTCATAGATCTTCATTTTGCTATGTGGATCATCCCTTATTTCAAATTATGTTGGGAGAAAATCTCAGCTATATTTGATATAATTTTCAGCACATTATGAATGTAACCTGTGATGATCTTTGCCAACTTTTGTTTCACAACTCGATTGACTTCAAACGTAGTACACGACTATCATACAACTAAAATAACTCATAACATAACCTCATTATCATGTTAAGAACCCTAGTATCGCCCCAAAAGTATATGTTATAACATTATGTTAAGAACCCTAGTATCGCCCCAAAAGTATATGTTATAACATTCCCAACTTGTAGACATTCGAAGAAACTTATTTTCTTCAATATGTTTAGCTTCTAAGCCTTTCAACCCTCTTTGGACTTTTTATCCATGATCCTAAAGATTTGTAACCTCCAAGGTAAAATGATTAACTTGCTTTATGTACTTTCAAATATAATCTCATTTCTGAGCTTACATCAATTGAATTACGATGTATGCTCACGTACGAAAACATGGGGTGCAACATCAGCCCCCCTCCCCCCCTGAAGATTTGTCCACGAATGTTTATTGATGCGCTTATAAGTCTCATAACCTATAGCTCTTACGAATATATTAATATTATCCTCGCCATCTAGGCAATTATTCTGTGAATAATTCCAAAGGCCAGGGCATTCCCCCCTTAGACCTCTTTCTCACACCACGACTTGTGATCGAAATTATTCCAATCTCATAATTGTTGCTACCTTCTATCATGCAATCTGTACGACTCTGACCTTCTATGTGCGCCTATGCGACTCTTCTCTCCTTTTTTCTCTAGCTTTTAGCCAATCTCTAGGCTTCACTTGTGAGCATATATAGAACTATAGAAAGCTGTGCCTCTAGGAATCTATAGGTGTACTGAAGTTCTTCGCTTGGTACTTTGTCCAACTTACGACTTTAGCTATATCATGTTTCATAGCCTCGGTTATCTATGCTTATGTCTTTACTACAACTAGGTAGCTCATACTACACCATAACTCTTACTTCGTTTTATTATTACCGAGGTCTGCTACCCAACTCCAGGTTACTCTCTCGCTGCTTATCCCATATGTATAAATCTAAGTCCTTTAATGCTTCCTCATTACTGTTCATCTTGATAATGACGGCCTAATCTCATCTTATACTTTGTAACTTTTATCCATCCATTGTTGATTCACCTTAATGTTGATCCATTATCTACCACTGATAACTTAAAACCTCTTACGTAATACATTGTCACTAGGGCTCACCTTCATGTTAATACATTGTCGATTTGCTTGATCCACCTAGGGACAATATTATACTTTAATAACCATATTTCATAGCGTCCTAACGTGTTTTATCTTATGGGAGTATTCTAATCCCGTAAAATTCATAAAATCCCTTTTCTTAAAATCATTACTCAATCAAAGGCCTAAACGTCATCCTCTTATCTATCACCATTACACCATTATTCTACTACCATGGTAGCATTTCATCTCTTCTAATTGCTCCAAGTCCTAGACTCCTCTGGGTCATTCAGGCTATACTGAGATTTGTACAACTTATGGAAACTATCAGCTCTCTTGTTTTGATGGGATTAATCCCGAGGATTTACCTATTATCGTCACCTTCTCACTCACTTTTTTCATATCCTTACTACTATATACCTAAAACCTTGTGTCTCTATGATACTTCATCTTGCGACCTACACATATCTGTTTATAATACTCTCAACCTTCCTTTAAGCCGCTAGCAACATAGATTTCCTTTCGTGCATTCTCAGTTGTCTTTAAATGTAAGAAATTACTTTTCCTGATCGTTCTGCCGCTTGTTGCATGAATACCTGGCTTATCTTATTGCCTACGAATACTTGAATTTTCTGTAACTCATATGATGTTAAATATCACTCTTGATTTTTTTTCCTGTTCATTGGCCACGATAGGTCCACTTTCTTATGGAGTGCATACAATGTTGTAGTGGGACTGTTGTTACAAGACAATTTCTTCTTTATGTCACTATGCTTAGGTGGAAGCCTTCTTCCTTATATGCTCAGCTAGTTTTTCTTTGTGGTACTTAAGAGAGACCCTCTGACTCCTATAAAGCTGCGAGCTTATTACATCGTATACTCGAAGGAATTTTTGATGTTCTTACTCGCCTATAGTTATCCTTAGATACTTACCTTTGCGCCCTTGTGCTCGTAGGGTTGCTTCTGAACTGAAATTTCAACTATCACCCTAGTGGCACTCTCTTTTATTTCCGTAGAACTTATACGGTACCTTTAACTACCCCAACTCCTTTCTGAATATTTCTCAAGGATCATGACCTCATATCTGCGAGATTGAATTCACTATGTTGGGGTTCACTACATTTATCTTGCATGATCTGCTAATTTATCTGTATCCTCTTGTTTAACCATAACTAGGTTATTCTCAAATCAACTACTAACTAGTAGTTGGTCCATTCTCATATCTATATTCCGCGTAATTTCTCTTGGTATATGTCCTTTGTCTTAACTTATCTCTTACATTGGCTCCTGATGTATCAAGTGTCCATTCACACTTATTTATCAATAATATTCTGGCGGGGAACTCTTATTGCCTCTCCCCGGCATCGGGCTTGCATAATGTTCTAGAGTCATAACATATCAATCGCATTTCTTTCGCCTTTTTACCGCATTCATCCTTCACTATTCCATAATTATCCCATCATCTTTGGCATCTTTTCACATCTTCACTAACATCTTAATCGCCTTGCAAAAACCCTTCTACACCAAGGATAACTGAATTTCTTACACTCGAGGGTGACACATAGTATAAATGGCACACTTAGTCCCTTTAGCTTAACGCTGCTCACAATGCTTGCTTTAGGGAAGCGTCTTCCTACATGAACATTAACGGTTATTCTTTTGTTGTCCATTCTATTATTGTCGGAATGATGTCCCTGAAATTCTCACGATGCAAACTATTTTAAAATCTTCTATTCCCTAATTCATGTTCAGTTTATCCTGTTCACTAGCCCATACTGATTTCTATTACTCTGGGGGTCTAACTTAGCCTTCTGGTAATCACGTTCAAGTTACCAACTTATTTCTCGAAATTAGGGTATGACTTTATGGCCTATAGATTCAATCATTCTGTCAAATTTTGATTTATCGTTATCACCCATTTTCACATCTTACTCATAATTCTTTATTTACTTTCTTCTTATTCTCCGGCTAATATTTCTGTCTATCACTTTATTCTGGAAACTACAACAAAATTTTCTTTCACTTTTAGCTCCCCTTGCTTCATTTCATTGGCTCTTCGGGACACCTAACCTTCTCTTTTTTTTCCTAGGGGCGAGAGTCATACTAATGTAAATTTTTATCCCTTCTAGGATTCTACTACCTATCTTCTGAAATTTCTGAAAACTCTAGTAATATCTGACCATACTATTCTAGATTGCACCATTTGGATATCTCACAAAGAGATCTTTTGCCACGTTTGAACTATCCTTCGGAAATGTTAGCTAATGATAACAATCCATCCACCATTTTAGGTTACTTTAACCCTAGCAGGATCCTACTATCCCCATTCTTCTCTTAAACTATATTTGTTAGCTCCCATGGGCATAACTGAGATGGGTGTGGAAAATTGTATATATCATTGTTACTGTTGAAAGTAACTCATAATGCTTATATTTATCTACCTGAATTGTAAATACTGATAATCTTCACTAACTATGTACCTCGTATCCTTCTTCACCTTGATTCTTTTACTTGTTGAAACTTGTATATACCTTCTGATTCTCTTATTTCTTTTTAGCATATGGATGGATAGATATTCATGCCTTAGGGCTCCTTATCAGGAACCTTACATGTCATAGTAAACACATGATCTATTGAAGACCTCACATTTACTCATCATAAGCATGATGCAAATTGAGTCCCTCTGATTCAACTCTTCCACAACCACATTCAATCTCTTACCAACTGTCTTTCTGGATGTGGTCATCATTGTATTATGAATAATATAAAATTTAAGAGTTTGAATTCTTACAACTAAGCTCTACCACATGATCTAGAGTAAGAAGAAAGACTGACAATCCTCAACGCCTTGTAGCCTCCTGGTTATAAGTGTAGTGTACAACATACCCATAAACAAGACTCTACTAAAGATGGGTTGTAGACTGCTTAGGACAGAACTGCTCTGATACCACTTTTGTCACGACCCAAATCAGAGAGCCGCGACAGGTACCTGGTGCCTTACTCAACCGAGTACCAATGTAACATATCATTCCTATCACACCATCATGGGTAAATGGGCTAGAAAGGCCACCATGAGATAACCAAAATAAAACATAACGGGATACTAGACATAAGATGACCCAACATCATTTAAATACATATACGTGTGACATACAGGCCTATAAGGCCTACATGATAATTTGTACACTCAAAACATAGGCCAGCAAGGCCATTCAAGTATCCATATACTTGACATCTGTCTACAAGCCTCTAAGACTACATTAACGTCCTAAAGGTCGGCACAGGACCCCGCCATACCAATCAATATGTAACGGCCCGATATGTTATAGAAACACATAAGAACCTAATAATTAAGACAAGAGTTCAAAAAGGCAAGTAATGCAGGATATGCGGTCGCATTTCTAACATGCGGACCGCATATCTTACACGGACATCACATACTTGGACAGATTTCTGGGCAAAGGTTCATGCTAGAAATGCTGTCTGAAATGCGGACCGCAAATCATGCTGCCTGCCTCGCAGAGTGGAACAGAGAGCTGGACAAGTTTTATGTCAAAAATACGATGAGAAATGCGGACCGCAAATCCCACAGTGAGATCGCAGAGTGAGGCAGAGTTTTAGGCCAAATGCCATGTCAAAAATGCGGTCCAAATGCGGACCGCATGTTGAGTTTGCGACCAGAATGCGATCGCATTCTGTACCCCTGAACTTTTATTTTGTTCCGACTTTTGACCCACTATAAATAGGAACTAGGAACCCTAACATGCAAAAACTCCCTTATTTCGTCAATTACGTTAGAAACCTCTCAAAAACACCCCCAAACCCCAACAAATCAACCTCCAAAATCACCTTGAAACAATCCCAAAATCCGTGAAAACATATCCAAGATATAGTCATCAACCTCCCATTTACCAGTCCAGCTTTCCCCACTTAAACCCACTAAGAACCAGCTGCAACTCGCCGGAAAATAGCCCCAATTTAAGCTGAAAAACAACCGTAGAATCACTCCTTTCAAACCCCGACATCTATTACAAGGAACCGCACTCTCTGACACCAAAGACCTAGCTCAAATTGCTGCAAATTGTGCCAAGAATTTCAGCTGAGTTAGGGCACCCTACTAAGTTGTAGCTCGTTAGCTCCAATTGAGTTCGCCTAAAGTTCGTGAGCGTTCATAAAAGGTTGGGCTCGAAGAATTGTTTGAAGTCTAGGAAGTTATTGCAAAGCAAGGTAAGTGTTTGTTCTAACCTTAGCTCGAGGGATTAGAAATCGTGTCCTATTTGTTAAATTGCTCCTTGTTGAAATCAACGTATAGGCATGGTGACGAGTATCTATACGTTGGTGTCGTGCATGTCCGTGGGTCGTATATGGATAATTATTGTGTGACCATTGTTTCGAATTATTGAATGTTATCCTTGATTTCGTTATGATATACTGAAAGTGGGAGCGGGTGGCACGCCTGCCACGAGATATGGTGAATTGAGGGTGGGTGGTACGCCTACCACAATGTTCCTTCATTTTAGTTGTTCCTTTGGTTGTGGTTCTAGCCTTCTTCTATTCGGCATAAAGTTGATGGTTGACTAGACTAGTTCAGTAAGAATTGTTAGGAGTCAAAGGGGTCCAGTGTCAAATTGTGGGTAGTGTTTTAGGAGTGCGTTAGGAGTTTAAGGAGTCCAGTGTCACATTAGTAAAGTCGTGTCTAGAGTTAATGATATGATAATTTGGATTGACTGTAATTGAGTACCGACATTGATTGAGCTAAACAGGAGTCAAGTTTGGTTTGGTTATAGCTGAATTTCCCCTGGCCAGGATGATTGTTTTGCTGTTATTTGTTCCCTTGCTGGGAAGTTGTTATGTTGATTTATTCCCTTGCCGGGATTTCTTGTGATTGTTGTAATGACAGAAGTGGGAGCAGGTGGCACGCCTTCCACGAGATATTATGAAAGTGGGAGCGGGTGGTACGCCTACCACAATATATATTGTATGTGGGAGCGGGTGGCACGCCTGCCACAAGAGGTTACTGTAAGTGGTAACGGGTTGCACGCCTGCAACAAGAGGTTACTGTACGTGGGAGCGGGTGGCACGCTTGCCACGGGATGTGATGTATGTGGGAGCGGGTGGCACGCCTGCCACAAGAGGTTACTGTAAGTGGGAACGGGTTGCACGCCTGCAACAAGAGGTTACTGGACGAAAAAGGGTGGATTGTATTACATTTCATTGTGTTAAAGGCTGAATTGCAGTTTTCTTTCTTATTCATTGATGATTCGTTTCGTTTTATTTGTCTGCTATTCCGATGTATGTTTTCCTTTTCCCCGTTTAAATTGTTTATGTATTTTATCTTCTACTGTAGATACATATATGCTTAAAATTGCACAGGTTTATCTGGAGTTTGGTCCTAGCCTCGTCACTACCTTACCAGCACATGGGGTCAGTTGTGCTGATACTACACTCTACACTCTTTTGTTTAGATCTCAGTGCCACAGGCTACGAACAGTAGGAAGCTTCTAGCCACTGATTTTCAGGCGACCTAAGGTAGTTCCGCAGACGTCCGCGGATCTTGGAGTCCCCTATCCATTTCTTGTATCTGTTTCTTCTATGTAGTCTAGAAATAGCATTTTCTTATATTCTTCTGACCCTGTTTGTAGTACTCTTAATTAGTCTGTGAAACTGCGACACCAGATCTTGGGTAGACCGTTGTGGATAGTTTATCGGCGATACTTGTGTAAAGTATTAACTTTGCGTTTGTTTCTCTGGTTGAATTATTGTTTTTCAGTTGATGCTTTTGTGACGTAATGAGTTCGTAAATAGAAACGTGGAAATTAATCTGATTGACTGGCTTGCCTAGCTTTCACTAGTAAGCGCCATCACGACTCCCGAGGGAGGGAAATCCGGGTCGTGACACAATACATGTCCAAATAATACTGACCAGATATGCAACTTCGGAGAAAGTGGAGTGCACTAACATCTTCCACTTAGCTGATAGCCTAATAGGAAGATTGTCTACCTGCCTATTGGGACCTGCGGGCATGAAATGCAGCGTCCTGAGGCAAAAGGGATATCAGTACAAATAAAGTACCGAGTATGTAAGGAATGAAAAACCTTATATAAAAGACATGAAAGAAATATAGAGTAAATGACTAACATGTAAGTCTGAATAGCTCTATGAAACATGAAACATTTATAATGTGATGCATTGCGTATAAATGTCATATCATGCATAGGTATATGCGTACATAACATCATCAAGCATCTGAGGGCATCCCATCGTATCATTTCAGCCTCTGTAGGAGAAATTATCAACGTATACCAACTAATCAAGTGGTGGTCAGTATACAACGTCGTAATATTTCCCCATACCCTATATACATATAATATACGCATATATAATGCCATCTACTCATGGGTGAATATACATGTATTAATGACTGCAATGCATAAGAAATAAGTCAATAACATCTCTCGAAATGTCATAAGATCAATATGTCTACGGTTAATATCATGAAATAAGCTTTATCAACTTATGTATTTTCTGAGACCCATGAACAAATTATATAATAATAGGATATATGGGAATCAAGAACATAGGAGAACCTAGTACTTCTAAGAGTATAGTCATTTGTGAAAATTGCATGTTTGCTCGTTTCGTTGTATCATATGGATCATGCAAAAAGGAAAGAAGGGATAGCCTTAACATACCTTTACCCTGTTGAGTCCTTAATACCTTCCGATCAACTCTTCAAACAACTCAACTCAATCTTCCATAGCATTAGGAGATTCAAAATCAATACTGAGTAAAGGCTAAGTCTGTAACTTAAGCTATTAGCTCGTTGACATAAATTCGACAACATCTCCACTGTAACAAGGGCCTCCTCCATTACCATATACCAACAAAAAAAACTAGAGAAATCCAGCAACATATAAATATCAATAACATGACACCATATAACAACAACAAGTCACATCTACTTCACGACGAGCGGCAAGATCCTATTGGAACATGTATAACCCATATCATCCCTTATAGACTTTTTACATTAACATAACCATATCATTAACGTGATAATGAAGTCATTCATCAATGATTCCAGCCTTACACCATATATTTATAACAAAGAAAATAATCCACAACTCCAATTATCCTCAATTAGCAACTTTATTCACTGGTTCATGTCTAGTCCATCCATTTAACTTAATCAACATCAAGATAAACTTAAGAAAATGAAAGAACATAATATATATACCTCCTACAGTAGCTTCAAGTTGATATCCAAGTTACATTTAACTTACAACAGCCCCCAATGGCAATACAACACAATAGAGTGACTTAAGCTAATCTTCACTTCCAATCTTAAGTTTCATATGTTTCTTTCACCAATTAACTTGATAAACATAATGACATGCATAACAACAGAAACCATTTCATAATAAAGTTATTTTTCCCATTTTCCAGCCATAACAACATATATATACCCAACAAAAGATAACAACATCTTTTCCCCTTTCAAGTGCTATCTTGTAATCTTTCACTCCAACACCACAACCAACATGTAATTAACCTTAAACACCATCAAAAGGATATTAAACATACCTTTGGCAGTATATACTAGAACCCTAACCTTAACCTAGCTCACCATCATCCTTATTCACATCACAACACCATAGAGTGGTTATTCTTTACCTTTGGCTAACTTTGATGTTGGATTATGGTGTATCTTTTTGGAATTTGTTTGGAGCCTTTGTGGAACTGTTCGGGAGGTTTGAAGAGTGTGAGGATGGAAGGAGGACAAAAACTGAGCAAAGATCATCCTAAAAATGAGATAAAAACGAGAAAAGGTCAGCTACCTACCAAGTGGGTCCCATAGGTTCTTCCTGCGCAGTCTCGCAAAATTGTAAATTATATCTCTACACCTATGTCGTATTGACGAACGGTTTACTGAATTAGAAACTAGACTCATAGATCTTCAACTTGGTATGTAGTAGCATCCCTTAATTCAAAGTATATTGGGAGAAAAGCGCAGCTACATTTGACCTAATTTTCAGCACATTATGAATGTAACTTGTAATGACCTTTGCCAACTTTTGTTCCATAACTCGCTTGAATTCAAAACCTAATACGAGACTATCATACACCTAAAATAACTCATAACATAACCTCTGTATAATGTTAAGAACCCTAGTATCACCCCAAAAGTATATGTTATGACATTCCCAACTTGTCGACATTAGACGAAACTTATTTTCTTCAACTTGTTTAGCTTCTAAGCCTTTCAACCCTCTTTGTACTTGTTATCCATGATCCTAAATATTTGTAACCTCCACGGGAACATGATTAACTTGATTTATGTACTTTCAAATATAATCTCATTTCTGAACTTACATCGATTGACTTACGATGCACGGTCACCTACAAGTCATTATATTAGTCCTAAGTCATGTTTTCTAAGTGATTAGCATGTACATAGATAATTTCAAAGAATGAGGCATGGCAAACAAAACAATTAGGATGCTATAGGCATGTTCTCTATCCATTCATGCAAGAGATAAAATAACCCAGTTCCCCCCATTTTCACTAATCCCCAAATATTTGTTTACAAGTTATTATAGGATGAGGAAGAAATAATACAAGATGACAGATTACTGAACAACTACAAGCCCAATGAAGCAATTGCAGGCCTAATACGAAAATAACCCAGGAATGTCCTTAGGCCTTCGATGGTCTTACTCCTTGCATGACAGCAGACCCAAAAACTGGCCTACCAAAGTAACCTGAGTTCGATGCTCAAACCTAACATGTATGGCGCAGCAACAGGCCCAAATGTGTGACTCTGTTACCAAACTAGATGCCAATTGTAACCACACAAATGACAGACTACACATGGAGCAAACTTGAAGTCTATATACTGAATTCTTAAAGCTGTAACTAACAGAGCTCTCAACAAAGCATATGGACTAGATCATACAAGGCATTCACAAGGCGTACAAAAGATGGGTTCATGGTTGTATTTTCAGAGGTAAAGTTAAAGTAACATGAGTAGGTATCATAGTTTAATAAACATGAGATTTAACATGAGGATCTAAACAGAATCACATACAGGGGCAAGTGAAATAGTAGTCTTCATATGGGAGTTTCTAGCTTGAGAGCCTAGTAGAAGTATGATCCCAAACAGCATAACAAACTGGCTGATAGCATGGTCAACAATAGTTGACAAGTAATCACTTAGTGAACACGAGAAACCTAACATGCTAAGTAACAGTTGTGGCACAAAAGGTTCAAAACAATACGAAAACTCATGATATATCAACTCTTAGATTAACAGGATAGGCACGCACTAGGACGTGACCACATGTAGCATAGAGGCTAGGCATTTCATCCTAAGGTCTTAGGCAGTATTAGAGAACACATGATTGAAAACAGAAAATCAGAGAGCACACATTAAGTAGCAGGAAAGCATGCTTGCCATGGCAACATGATCAAGTATCAGCTTTGGGAAATGTGAAGCTGCACATGAATGATTCAATAGGGATTAGAACACATTCTGGGCATGAATTAGTTCATCACAAGAGTTAAAAACAAGGCAAAGAAGTAAACTCGTGGCAAGCAGCATATATAAGCATTCATGCAAAAATACACTAGGCTAAACAAGCTTAAGAAAGCCAAAAATCATTCATATTCAAAACATGTAATAGATGATTCGCTCAAATTACACCTTAATAATAGTGTAAGCGATCAATGTCAAATATAGTAACCCAACAAGGTTGGGGTCGAATCCCACAGGGAATAGGTGTGAAACTATTGTCTAATTAATGTAATACTTGACTAAGTCGTAATTCTATCAAGTACGTCAAATAGAATAAAGAAGTGTTGAATATATAAGTAAACGAAAACTGAAAACTAATTTTTATAGTGTGAATGTTAAAAATATGAATGTAAGAGACCAAGGTTGTGTCCCGCTTAATGTAGTAGAATGTTCTTGATATTAATATTGAATTCCTTTCTTGATATGCAATTGATGTTTAATTTAGTACCCAATAATTCCCAATATTTGGATAATGTATCCTCTCTACGATTCTCCCGAATACAAAAGAGTAGATCTTAAGAACAACCAATTAAGCGCCAAATTAAAACCTACTTATTCCTAAGCGATTTTATAAAACAAAGTTTAAAGCGTTAAGTTTTTTTTATTTATCTCTACCAAACTCTATCTCACTTTTCCAAGATAAGATAGAGCTAATTGGCGTTCGTTAGTGTTTGCAACCACTAACGATTAATTGAAGAATAAGAAATAAATAAATATCAAGCTTTCTTCGAAATCGGATTCAATATCAAAATCTCAACAACATTCTACCCATCTAGGGTTCACAACCTCAGCATTTGAATTTAGCTACACATGCTGATAATTAAAGAACAACGAAGAGTAATTGATATCATCTTACAAAAATAGATGGTATTTGATCCCCAAAAGCTTCTAAGAATTCAAAATAGTCAATTGCCGTACTTTGTACTCTAAGTTCTGACAAGACTCCCTTCATAAAACCCTATAAAACCTATTTATAGAGGCCCAAAACCCGAGGCGAATTTCGGTCTGATTTGCCCCTGTGGTAAAAATGCGGACCACATTTCTGTCGCGGAACAGAAATGTGGATCGCAAATCACCATCGTCCGTCGCAAACTCCACCAGAAAATTTTTCTCCCATCGCGTTTTGATTCGCGGTTCGCATATTGATTATGCGATCGCATTTTACACTCTGATTTTCACCCAAAACTCTGTTTGTGTTTGCGATTGCACCTGGCTATTTCGCAGTTCACATTCCTATTTTGCGGTCGCATTTGCGACCACATTCTCCACATGAAGATTTGCCTAGAGTTCTGTACTAAAATGCGATTTGCCTGTGGAATATGCGGTTCACATTTTCAGTTTGCGACCGCATACTTGTACTCGCGATGCTTTTGAACTCTTTTCTTGTCTTCAGCTAACTTTTTGAACTCTTTTCCGTTCTTCTGGGTCCTTACACTCGTTATTCTGCAGATACACTAAAATTACATAAGTATCATGAGAATTAGCAAGTAAAACAAGTTAAACTTTAAGCAAATAGTATCAAAATGTGTCGAAATTACCCGGCACATCAACACCCCCAACTTAAACTCTTACTTGTCCTCAAGCAACTCAGACGATACCATCCTAGTCTAGACTCTACTTATCAAACATGAAGCAATACTGACCGTGGACGGTGGTTGTTGTTAGTATCTCAGGTATAACTCTTTGAGAACTGTACCCCCCTTGAATCATTAATAAGTTCAAAGACAACCAATCAATTAGTGAACTTTGAGCCTCAACAAAGTAACTAAAGGCTACCTTCAGCTGAATACACTTATGCCTTACTCAAAGCTCAACTTACTATCAACCTCGTAGTGTATGTGCCCTCACTGGAAAGAAAGTCCCACTCTCACAATATTTATCATAGCAATACAAAGGGACTAAAGTGCAAGTAAACTCACTCTCAGAACACTCGGTTCTGAGAGTGAGTTTACTTGCACTTTAGTCCCTATGCCACACCATAGGCTTGCCCTTATTTTAATTCATCGCCTAGTTATCAGAACACTCTGTTGGAGATCACATGAGGACTTTGTAAGCTTGTAATGTCGGTTTAAGGAAGGGTAGGATATATATTTAGATACTAGTGGCTACTTCCTCCTTGAACACTAATTACATTCTTCTTCTTTAACCTTTTGTTTCTTTTTGACCCCATGGCCTCAATGGCGTTACGTTCCCGCATTGGACCCCATTTTGCAAACCTCTTTATTTGATTCTCAAGCTCCCTTTTTGCCATTACATAACTCACTTTTTATGACAACACACATTTGTTTTTCTGTTTTTCTTTTTCTTTCTTTTTGGAGCTTTCATAACTTCATATGAACATTCTGAGGTACGGGTTCCCAGTCTCATTTTACAACCTTGCCCATTTTCATGTTGACCCACACCCCCAACTTAAACTTTTAGCAATGTTCTCAATGTTCAAGGAGGAACAGGTTCAAAAGAGATCATGTTTTACGAATGGGATAAGTTTGTAATGCGGAGGCCAAGGAAAAGGCTAAAAGGCTCAAATAGGGTACTAGTGATATTAATTATGCACAGGTAAGCTGAAAAGGCTAGAAAGGTTTCATCAATAATAAAAGAAAGCCTAAGATCATTTCTGTAACTCAGTGTACGTATGATAGGCGTTGAAAAACCAACCGGGCAAGTTCAACATGGCCGCAGTGAACACAAGAACTATCAAAACAAGGAGCTCACACACATTGGCACACAAACTATTCGGTTAACATAGTTTACAACTTTAGAGTTCACATTTAGTCACTCGAGGCTTTCCTCGTGTACACATACACGATTCTAAGTAGACCTAGAGTTACCGAGTGAGCCTGAAATTCACATAATTGATTTGTTACAAGGGTCTACTCACACAGGTTTACATAATTGATACTCAACAAACGTACCATCCTGTTCACTATATTTCATATTCATAGGCCCGGTTCTACTATCACACCCTTGAAAAAGAACCCGGCAGAAGAAAAAACAAGGAGATTTTATTACTAACTATTTAATTGTAACAGCATATATACATAAATCATGAATCATTACTATATAATGTACAGTTATCAAATGTCACTAAACATGCCCAAAAATAAATCAAATACACAGACAAAATAAGGATATAAGGCTACCACCCCCAACTTAAACACATGCATTGTCCCCAACACATAAAAAGAAATATAGAGTACAAGGGGCTCCCTGGGGGCGCAATCGCGCGATGAGATGCGGTGGCCTAGGTCTCCTTCGGAGCTGTAGGGGGGATTTGGGACTGGTCTGGAGCAGGTGGTGAGGCCACTGAGCTGCTAGCTTCTCCCGCTGGTGGTCGTGTCCTGGCAGCCCTTTCTGCTAGCGATTGCTGAATGGCCTTCTCGATGTCTTCTTGCTCTTGTTCCTCCTCCACAGTTGGCACAGCAATTTGTTTGCCTTTTTTCTTAGGGGTTGCACCCTCATCAAACTCTAAACTGGCCTCCTCTGATTTGTCCCCTTCGAATTTTGATGACTGCTCCGATGTCTCGTCATCAGTAGAATCTACCTGGACTATAGGGGCGGGAGGTTGAGACACTTTAGCAGATGAAGGTGCGATGTCTGCCATTAGTGTCGTGAAGTCCAGGCCCAAGTCTGACGCAGCAGGCCAGCACCCTGGTCACCCTCGTTGTGGAGGAGAGATGACATGTCGAACTCCAGATTTTCATCTTCTGGAGGTCGGTCTTTATGGATTGTACTTCCTCCTGCAGTTGGGGCAAACCCCTCACCTCACCTCTTTCAATTCGTTCAACCCTAGACTCAAGCTTGTTCGACCTATCTCCGAACGCTAATTGTTGTTTTTGGAGAGCGGTCACTGATGTTTGCATTGGAGTCAGGGCCTGTTTAATCTGGTGGGGCAATGTCTTCAAGAGTTGGTCTTCCTTAGAATTTGCGTGATGCACAATTAGACCGAGTCTTGAAATGGTTGGCAAGTGTGAGGTAGATGGACCAGTGGTAGATGGGGTGCAGCTTCTTCAGCAGCAGTGGAGGTGTCAGGACCTTGGGGAGACAGGAGATTCTAGGAGTCAATATCCTCAATTGGGGTCACTGGTGGGGCAACCGAATCACTTATACGAGTGATGCCAATATCTCTCATTGACCTACCGAGTTTGTCTTGTTGTGGTAAGAAAGGAACATTCACCTCTTGGCAGAGGGTTATGATCAAACTCGGGAAGGGAAGTGATGTGGCCCGCTGCGTAGCACGGATGCCAATTTCCTAGAAGATAAGACTCCCCACATCAATTTTAATACCCGTCATTATACACGCAATGAGAAGGGCCTTCTCAATGCTAATATCTGTTTCATTCCTGGAGGGTATTAAATGGGAGGTGACGAAGTTGAGCCAATATTTGCCCTCCCTTCTGAGGTCTTCTTTGTAAATTTTCTATCCAGGACTGATCCAGGTAGGAGTCCCCTTAGCAATTATGGACGCTATCCATCCACGTTCGTTCTCTCTGTTGGAGTACTTTGCATCGTACTCAGCTGTGCCTGATTCCCAGTCGGGGAAGTAGAGTTCATTGATATGTTTGCTGTCACAAAACACAGGCTTCCCTCGAACGTGAACGATGCCGGTGAATATTCTGTTGCGTCTATGATACCCTTTTCGTGAAGCTCCGTAAGACGCATAGAATTCTCGGACCATTGACCCATTATATTCCTTGGGGTCTGTAGTGAAGTACTCCCATTTTCTCGTTTTGATGTTTTCGAGAATATGAGGGTACTGGTCCTGTAGCCCGTCAAGCTTAACTTTTTCTCCCCCAAGATCCTTCTCTTTGTGAGCGCTTCCCTGAACAAAGATCTTGAACCTTCAACCCCAAAATGAAGCTGAAGGTCATCACCTCGTTTCCTTCGGGCCTCAGCTACTAAATCAACTTCCGGTAGGCAGTCCTCCTCATCAGACTGGGAGGGGTTAGGTACAGTTGATTCCTTTCTTGCCTGTTTGGGTGGTACTGAGGTTGAAGCGGAGGATGGCCCTCTCTTTGCGGAACGCTTTATGGCTGCCATATATGCATAAGTGGAGATGTCAGTGACATTATCATCATTTGAGAAAAGCAAAACAGGAGAAATGACCAAAGAGTTACAGAAATGCGGCGTGGTTTGCGGTCGCATAACCACTATGCGAACCGCAAACACGTCGCATTCTTCTGCGTGATAGGTAGAGGGCATTATGCGGTGGATTCTGCGAATCGCATAAAAGCTATGCGAATCGCAAATCCATCGCAAATTGTTGTCGAGCATAAGCCTGTTGGATACACACAAATGCGATCGCAAAATCATCACAAAGCAAGATATGCGATCGCATAATCACCGCAGAGTTCATCAATGCTAACTAAATGTTCTGGCTGTGTTTACGGTGGCTATGCGGTTCGCATATTGATTATGCGATCGCAGATTCACCACATATGTTGTCTTCCTCAGATACCTAGGGTTTAGGGATGCAGTCAAATTGCGGTCCACATTTTTAGTTTGTGGACCGCAAATACCTTCAAATATCCAAGTATGTTCATCCCTCAAGCAAGAAAACACTAGATTTCTATCTTCCATTCCAACGAATCGAACAACTTTACTGAGTCATAACCCTAGTCTTGAGAAATAAAGATTTAAGATGGAGTAAAGGATGAACGTACCTTGCGAAGAAGATTGTAGTTCTTAGGACAACGGTGAATCAACTCTTTGAGGGTTAATGAACTTGCACTTTTACTTTTCCGATGATGTTCGTCGGAGGTCTTTCTCTGTTTCCGTTTTCTCTTCTCTTTTTGTTTATGTGTTTTTTTTTTGTTTTTTTTTTATATATACTTAGATTGAAGGATTTAGAAAAGGAGGGAATGTGAACACGTACCTATCAATTATGCGATGATTTAAGTTCCGCATAATTGAAATGCGAACCGCATAGTAGGAGTTTCCACCGCATTTTTATCAAACTTTTGAGCTGAATTCTCTGTCTCTGTTTGCGGTGAGAATGCGGTTCGCATAACTTAAATGCGAACCGCAAACTTTTGAGCTTTGTCGCATTTATGCCAGATATATTTGCTCAAGTTTCTGCTTCAATTTGCGGCATAAATGCGGTTCGCATATGTCAAATGCGATCGCATTTGTGCAGCATTTTTCACCTTGATTTTTTTCTGTAGTTTCAAACACTCCTCTTCAGTTCCTGTATCCTTTCATCACATTCCTGCATTATAAAACCCTTCAAATAGCCCTAAGTACAAATGTGATACTGAATTATAAATAAATAAAAATACAACACAAACAAAAGCAAATGATACCACACATGGGTTGCCTCCCATGAAGCGCTTGATTTAACGTCGCGGCACGACGAGGCTAGGATGCTTCTGCAATCATTCTGTAGTTGGGATTTGATCATCTTTTAGAGCCAGCTGCTCTACCACATGTTTTTCTCCTTTACTCCCAAGTAGTGCTTGATTCTTTGCCCATTAACCTTGAAAGTCCGGAGCCCATCCTCCGATGCTAATTCAACAGCTCCAAACGGAGAGACATCAACAACTTTAAATGGTCCAGACCATTTAGACTTCAGTTTCCCCGGAAATAATTTTAGTCTTGAATTGAACAGCAACACCAGGTCCCCTGCCTTAAACTCTCTTTTCAAGATTTTTGTATCATGGACGAATTTCATTCGTTCTTTATAAACTGTTGCACTCTCATAAGCATGAAGACAGAATTCCTCCATTTCATTTAACTGTGCAAGCCTTAGAGCTCTGGCCTCCGCCTAGTCCATGTTTAATCTCTTTAAGGCCCACATAGCCTTATGCTCGAGTTATACGGGTAAATGGCACACTTTTCCGAAGACTAGCCGATAAGGGGATGTACCGATAGGAGTCTTGTAAGCTGTACGATATGCCCATAGAGCATCATCTAGCTTTCTTGACCAATCGGTCCTATTTGCGTTCACCGTCTTTGATAGAATGCTCTAGATCTCCCTGTTGGATACTTCAACTTGACCGCTCGATTGTGGATGATAAGGTATGGCAACCTTATGCTTAACCCCATACTCGTCAAGGAGACTTTTAAAGACTCTGTTACAGAAGTGTGAACCTCCATCGCTGATAATGGCTCTCGGGGTGCCAAACCGGGTGAAAATATTCTTCTTTAGAAATGCGGTCACACTCCGAGCTTCGTTGTTTGGTAAGGCAACGACTTCTACCCATTTGGATACATAGTCTACAACCACTAGGATGTATTTCATCCCACATGAGCTTATGAAAGGGCCGATGAAGTCAATACCCCAAACATCGAATAATTCGATTTCCATAACAAAGTTCATAGGCATCTCATGCCTCCTCGAAATTGGGCCCTGTCATTGGCATTGGTCGCAAGACTTCACCAACTGATTAGCATCCTGATAAATAGTCGGCCAGTAATACCCACTCTCCAAAATCTTTGCAGCTGTTTTGTTACCTCCATGATGACCCCCAACTGGTGAGTCATGGCAAGCTTTCAAAATCTGTAACATCTATTCCTCAGGTACACATCTTCTAATTATGGTATCAGCACAGACACGGAATAAGAATGGTTCTTCCCAATAATAGTTGCGACAATCCCTCAAGAACTTCTTCCGTTGGTATGATTCCAACCCTTCTGGAATAAGATCACTGACAATGTAGTTGGCGATGTCTGCATACCACGGTGCAAATGAATTAGATAACATCAGTATATGTTCATCTGGAAATGAGTCATTTAGCTCCAGCTCTTCTTTTTGTCTCCCTGATTCTTCCAGTCCAGATAAGTGATCTGCCACTTGGTTTTGTGTTCCCTTGCGATCCATAACTTCGAAATCGAACTCTTGCAGTAGTAACACCCATCGGATTAGTCGTGGCTTTGCATCTTTCTTCACCATCAAATAATATAGAGCTGCATGATCCGTATACACAATCACTTTAGAGCCCAATAGATACGCACAGAACTTCTCGAATGCATACACAATAGCTAGCAATTCCTGCTCGGTTACAGTGTAATTCATCTGCGCCCCGTTAAGTGTCTTGCTAGCATAGTATATTGGGTGAAGAACCTTATTGTGTCTTTGTCCCAGCATAACTCCAATAGCTACTCCGCTAGCATCACACATAAGCTCAAAGGGCAGCGACCAATCAGGTGTGACAATAATAGGTGCCGTGGTGAGCTTTGTTTTCAGTTCCTTAAAAGCTGCGAGGCATTTTTCATCAAAGACGAAATTGGCATCCTTCTCTAGGAGTTTGCACATTGGGTGTGCAATCTTTGAGAAGTCCTTAATGAACCACCTGTAGAATCCAGCATGCCCCAAAAAGCTACGGACACCTTTTACGGATGTGGGTGGAGGGAGTTTGGAGATGATCTCAATTTTAGCTTTATCCACCTCTATGCCACGCCTGGAGATTTTATGTCCCAGAACAATACCTTCATCCACCAAGAAGTGGCATTTCTCCCAGTTTGATACAAGGTTTGTCTCTTCGCGTCGCTTTAGCACTTGTTTCTAATTTTCCAGGCAGTGCTCAAAAGTTTCCCCGACTACCGAGAAATCATCCATAAAGACCTCAAGGAAATCCTCTACCATATCAGAAAAGATAGACATTATACACCTCTAGAAGGTGGCTGGAGCATTGCATAAATCGAATGGCATTCGACTGAAAGTGAATGTCCCATATGGGCATGTGAACGTTGTCTTCTCCTGGTCCTCCAAAGCTATATTGATCTGATTATACCCGGAGTATCCGTCGAGGAAGCAATAAAAGGACTTTCCAGCTAGCCGATCAAGCATTTGATCAATAAAAGGCATAGGGAAATGGTCCTTACATGTGGCACTATTGAGCTTTCTGTAATCTATGCACACCCGCCACCCGGTTACTATCCTTGTTGGAATCAGCTCGTTCTTTTCATTCTTTACCACAGTCATGCCTCCCTTCTTTGGCACGCATTGCACCAGGCTCACCCATGAACTATCGGCAATTGGGTAGACTACCCCAGCATCCAGCCATTTGATTATCTCTTTCTTCACAACTTCCTGCATTGATGGATTCAGCCGTCGCTGGTGCTCCACACTCGGTTTTGTCCCATTTTCTAGTTGAATCTTGTGCTCGCACATTCCAGCAGGGATTCCCCGAATGTCCGCAATTGTCCAACCGATGGCTTGTCTGTGTTCCTTCAAAACTTGCAGCAACTGCCTACCTGCACATCATTCAACAACGAAGAAACAATTGCTGGTAAAGTATTATTCAAGCCAAGAAATTTATACCTCAAATGCGACGGAAGTGGTTTGAGCTCTAATTGAGGTGGTTCGATAATGGACGACTTTGCAGGAGGTGTAGCTCTATTCTCCAAATCTAGGGACAGTTTTGGTGGAGTATATGAGTAAGAGCCACATCCTTCTAATTCATTCACCGACTCCATAAAGCCTTCCATATCATTACCATCAAAATTCACCAATATCGCTGCCAGTGCTTCACCTAAGCATTGCTCTTCCATCTTCATCTCAACAGCCTAATCAACTTCATCAACAATACCAATTAGTGAAATGTTCTCGTACTCGGTTCGTAATTTCATATCCTTACTAGCTTGGAAAGTAATTTCTTCGTTGTTCACCCGGAACTTGATTTCATTACGCTCCGAATCCATAAGTGCTCTTCCAGTAGCTAAAATGGTCTCCCCAATATAATAGGGATTTCCTTGTCCACAGCACAATCAAGGATCACAAAATCAGCTGGAATATGAAATTTTCCAACTTTCACAATCACATCATCTACAATACCGACTGGTCTTTTGATTGAACAGTCAGCCATCTGCAACCTCATGCTCATCGGCCTTGGCATTCCTAGTCCAGCTTGTTTGTAGATGGCAAGTGGCATCAGATTGATGCTGGCCCCATTGTCACACAGTGCCTTAGCAAAGTCGCGCACTCCAATAGTGCACGGAATAGTAAATGCTCCCGGGTCCTCTTTCTTCTGGATTGGATTTGTAGCAATGATAGAGCTAACCCGGTGAGTCATATTCACCACCTCATTCTTGGTGGTTCTCTTCTTTGTGATCAGATCCTTTAGATACTTGGCAAACCCCGACATTTCCTGGAAAGCCTCCAAGAATGTTATATTCACTGATAACTTCTTGAGAATGTCATAGAATTTCTCAAACTTGCTGTCGTCAACTCTTCTCACAAGTCTCTGAGGGAAAGGAGGAGGGGGTCTAGGAATTGGCGGAAGAATGTTTGATGTTTTTTCTGCCTTGTCCTTTATCCCTTCTTGGGTCTCATCTCGATTTTGCACAACTTCTGGATTTTTGTTTACTTCAGCAACATAGGTTTTTCAACTTCAACCCCTTTTTGAATTTCTTCTACATCAACTGCTTGCTCATCTCTTCCTTGCAATGTCTTACCACTCCTGGTAGTGATAGCCATAATATGGGAAGTTGGGCCACTTCCACTCCCCTTTGGATTTGCAATCGTATCACTAGGAAGTGTTCCCTTCTGCTGTGGATATTGCTCACGAGAAAGATCTCTCATTTGCAACTCTAGCTTTTGAATCGACGCAGTGTGGGAGCCAACAAATTCAGTCATGTTCTTCATGGAATTATCAGACTTTTCTTGGTTTTGTCATATTCTTTCAAGCATGCTCTCTAATTTAGACTCACTAGAGGATCCCTGATTTGAATACTGACCCTTTGGAGGAACATAAGGGTTGGAACTTCGATTTGAAAAATTATTATTGTTGTTCCAGTTTCCTTGGTTAGAGCCACTTTGGTCATTGCGCCATTGATGGTGACCTTGCCCTTGCGGGTTTGGTCTCCATTGATTATGCGAGCCTTGACCTTGGTAGTTTTGCCTTTGATACCCACCTTGAGAATTATTAACATAATTTGCCTCTTCATAATCATCACCTTGCACCGGCTGCACATTCTCAACCACATTGACTTTCTTCTTCTGGTTTTCAGTGAAAAGCTTTGTCAACACATTGACATTTGTAGCAAGTTCTGCAATTACTTGGTCTCGTTCTTGATTTTCCTTGATCAAGTTATTCATAGAAGGAGACCCAATTGTAATACCACCTGTTGTATCCTCAGAATGCCAAGCTTGATTGTGTTTTGCCATTTTATCCAAGATCTGAGTTACTCTAGCGAAGGTTTTATCCATGAAAGATCCAGCAGCAGCATTCTTCGCTATTGATTGGTTCATAGGGTCCAAACCCATGTAGATTTTTTCCAGCAAGATGGAGTCGGGAAAGCCATGGTTTGGAGACCTCACCAAATATAACTTGAAGCAATCCCACGCTTCATGTAATTGTTCACCAGGTAGTTGCTTAAGAAGAATATCTTATCTCTGAGCTCAGATTTCTTGCTTTGTGGAAACCACTTTGACAAGAATGCCCGGACAAGTTCAGGCCATGAACGGATGGAATTCGGAGGAAGATTTTGAAGTCATTTCCTCGCATCTCCAGCTAACGAATACTTAAAGCATCTCAGCCTTAATGCATCGTCAGAGATATGGTCTTGCTTGTGCATCGCACAAACACCCAAGAAATTCCCGAGGTGCTGTGTTGGATTGTCATCAGTGGAGTTTCTGAAGAATCCTTCCGCTTTTAGCATCAGAATTAGTCCATGTTCCACCTTGAACGTAGCAGCACCTATTGCCGGAGGTACTATAGCATTTGTATCCTCTATATATTCTTCAATATCTGCAAAAGGATTTTCTTCCTGCTCCACCTCCACATCATCTTCATCGTCCGACATGTCTTCCTGTGTACAAAAACCAAAACAAACAGCGTGTAATCAAGTGGAATTAGATGAATAGTAAAGTATACACTAATTAGAAATTTCAAGACCGTATTCCCCGGCAATGGCGCCAATATTTGATTCGCTCAAATTACACCTTAATAATAGTGTAAGCGATCGATGTCAAATATAGTAATCCAACAAGGTTGGGGTCGAATCCCGCAGGGAATAGGTGTGAAACTATTGTCTAATTAATGTAATACTTGACTACGTCGTAATTCTATCAAGTACGTCAAATAGAATAAAGAAGTGTTGAATATATAAGTAAGCGAAAACTGAAAACTAATTTTTATAGTGTGAATGTTAAAAATATGAATGTAAGAGACCAAGGTTGTGTCCCGCTTAATGTAGTAGAATGTTCTTGATATTAATATTGAATTCCTTTCTTGATATGCAATTGATGTTTAATTTACTACCCAATATTTTCCAATATTTGGATTATGTATCCTCTCTACGATTCTCCCAAATACAAAAGAGTCAATCTTAAGAACAACCAATTAAGCGCCAAATTAAAACCTACTTATTCCTAAGCGATTTTATTAAACAAGGTTTAAAGCGTTGAGTTTTTTTTATTTATCTCTACCAAACTCTATCTCACTTTTCCAAGATAAGATAGAGCTAATTGGCGTTCATTAATGTTTGCAACCACTAACGATTAATTGAAGAACAAGAAATAAATAAATATCAAGCTTCTTTCGAAATCGGATTCAATATAAAAATCTCAATAACATTCTACCCATCTAGGGTTCACAACCTCAGCGTTTGAATTTAGCTACACATGCTGATAATTAAAGAACAATGAAGAGTAATTGGTATCATCTTACAAAAATAGATGGTATTTGATCCCCAAAAGCTGCTAAGAATTCAAAATAGTCAATTGTCGTACTTTGTACTCTAAGTTCTGACAAGACTCCCTTCACAAAACCCTATAAAACCTATTTATAGAGGCCCAAAACCCAAGGCGAATTTCGGTCTGATTTGCCCCTGTGGTAAAAATGCAGACCGCATTTCTGTCGCAGAACAAAAATGTGGATCGCAAATCATCATCGTCCGTCGCAAACTCCACCAGAAAATTTTGCTCCCATCGCATTTTGATTCGCGGTTCGCATGTTGATTATGCGATCGCGATATGCGATCGCATTTTACACTCTGATTTTCACCCAAAACTTTGTTTGTGTTTGCGATTGCACCTGGCTATTTCGCGGTTCGCATTCCTGTTTTGTGGTCGCATTTGTGACCGCATTCTCGACCTGAAGATTGGCCTAGAGTTCTGTCCTAAAATGCGATCTGCCTGTGGAATATGCGGTTCGCATTTTTAGTTTGCAACCGCATACTTGTACTCGCGATGCTTTTGAACTCTTTTCTTCTCTTCAGCTAAATTTTTGAACTCTTTTCCGTTCTTCTAGGTCCTTACACTCGTTATTCTGCAAATACACTAAAATTACATAAGTATCATGAGAATTAGCAAGTAAAACAAGTTAAAATTTAAGCAAATAGTATCAAAATGCACTGAAATTACCTGGCACATCAATAGACATACATCAGAGTTGGAATTTCAGGCAAGTTCAAATGCTAGAAAGGGTTCAGAGTCACTAAGCGACTTCAGAGCAAATAAGGCTGGAAATAGAGATGGTACGGTAACATATTGATTAAGAAAAGTTTCAGTGCCATGATTATACAGAGCATGAACACAAACGAAAGAGGATGAAACTACGAAGGCAAAAGATCATACCAGTTACCAATTGACGAACGAATAAACAAAGAGAACAGTTTCAGCAACGTCAATAGAGAGTAGCAGAACCCAAAATCTCATTGCGTTAGAGTTCCCAAGCGTTTTAGATGAACCCCGGTTAGTGCTCGCACCGAGAAAGATCAATTAGTCAAATTTTGGTGACTTGGTCTTTTGGCCGGCCAAGAACCAAAATTCAGAACAATATAGAGTGAGTATGTGAGAGAGCAACAGTAATTAATGTCCGTTCTAGGGGAGTTGGATAGGGGTTTATATAGTGTTCAATTTAAGCAGTCAAACATGAAAACTGCTAATCAAACGCAAACAAGGAAAGAATATTATCTCACACAATCAAAATTGGTAAAAGAAAAGGAAATTCTCAAACCCTAGGTGGGTCTGAGAATCAAGAATCAAAACTCATTCATTGTATGATGTATACAGACGAAGCCGGATCTTGGAAGATAGTTCTTGATAAAAATAGGGAAAGAACTTAAGTAACACCACATGCGCGTATATAATATCGTTGTACCAAAAAATAGGCAAGTAAATCATGGATTGGCTCCATGTTTAGGTTGAAATCGGAGAGAAGCAGAGGTGGCTGCTAGGGTTTCTCATACGGGTGAAGGGATGTTTGGGGATGGGCGTTTGGAGGAAAATGGGAATTAGGGTTTGGGGTTGGGTAGTTAAGGATGCAAGGTTGATCATGCAGGATTTTAAGGAAGGCGGGGCGGGTCGTTTGAAATGGGTACCGACCGGTTTACTAAAGGGATTTTTTGGTTTGGGTTAGGGGAATTGGGCTAAGGTTTCGAGGTCTGGCTGGTGGATTGGGTCCAAAATTTGGCCTGGTTTGGGCCAGGTTTAAAATAAAAGAAATTAAAGAAAAAATAAACTAATAAAATAACTAAATAAATATAAAAAATACTATTCATGCAACATAATGTTTTAAAAATAATAGTTGGAGATTGAAAAAATATAAAAAGTTATTTTGACCCTAAATAAAGTAATAAATGCAACTAATTGTAAAGTATAGGCTCTTATTGAAAAAAGTGTAAATAGCACAAAAATGCAAATGTTATTATATGAACTGAAGTTAAATGTTATAAACTTACATGTGGGTACAACTTATAAATTTTGATGATTAAATCACCAAAAATTATAGAAAATACTTATTGAAAAAATATAAGTGCAAGAAAATAAATTTTAAAGGTTTAAAAATTATAGAAAATACTTATATGACCCCTATAAATTGAGTAATAGTGCAAAAAAGATATTTTGAATGTATATGGAATTCTTAGCTTGAGAAAATTGTGTTCCTGAATCACTGTGTTGCTTGCCCAGATCTATACCTCTAGCCATATGTAATACTGATCCTCCCACACAGTCATATTGCACTCAAATGAATGACCCTTATCAAGGGACTTCCTTCTGTTTCTCAAGCCAAGACCTGATCCTGTTGTCGTGCTATTCGATAGAATAAGATTAATAACTAGTGTGTGAAGGTCATGAATCAGACTCTGCTGGTATAAATTGTTAATCAACTCAATTATCTGTTTGAATGAACTGATTATAGCTTGCTTACCCTGGTTTAACCAACTGAAGATAAACCTCTATCTGTTTGATATCACTATGTATAGAGGTACCTGATCATGAAATGGAGTGGTAATGGGCTCTAGCGGCCTGAAAACCTGTTTAACTACCCGCCATTACAACTAGATATCATGTCATTAGGAAAAAACGACCTCTCAGGGTATATTAATGTCTCTTTTATCTAACATCACCTTTAAGAAGTTTGAACTAGTTATTTAGTATAAAAAGGTTTCAGCTATGTGTATGTTAGTCCTGGACCAATTTGAAAAATTTATTGGTTTGCTCTAAGTGTTGTGGATCTTTCAGGGGTCCTAAAATGATAACTGTTTTAGTAGAGCTAATGGAACTAATGCATACATCTTTCGGTGTCATTTACTACTTCTTGGACCACTTAACAAAACTTCTCAAAAACTTGAACTTACTAGAAATTGTACTTATCTGCTGATAATGCGTAATTAACTTGTTGCATCTCAATAATGATCCTTCTAAGTGTTCTGAGATATGTTAAGATCAACCTTAAGGTCACTAATGTTACTAGTCTATATCAGTCCCTTATGTTAATGTTCTGGTAAGCGATTTTGGGGCCAGTATTATTGTTGGTTCTGAATTGCTCATGTCTTGGTATCTCGATGATAATGCAACATCATCAATAGCTGTTTGTATCAGTGTATTGGACTTCTATGCATCTGAGCTTTTGAGAAGTTTGTCATCTTTTTTTTTTTTTTTCTGACAGTGCATGAAATTGCTAAGTTGAAACTTATATGTGTCCTAACCTTTGAGGAAGAGTAAGAGTAGATGGTTAAGGGCATTTAGGTGTGAACCTGGATTATGGCTAAAGTTCCCCTCCCTCACACAAGCATTGCTCGGAGTCCTTGAGACTTCTGTGAACTATGATGTGCCAGGTGCCCATAGGGGGATTTTATCCATGAATAAGGTCTCATTCTAAGCCTTTGGTCATTATTTCCTATTAATCCTCATCGCATTATTAGAAGTAATATTAGTTTCACTATGTTCCTCCCCCCTTTTTATTATCGTTACCTGCTATAATTTTATCTCTTATTGATTTTTCACTAATTATTTCCCCTGTTCTTTTGTGCATGCACGATTTCGGGTTGCTGAGTTCCAAAGGAACTCAAGCCTAAGTTCCAAAATTGGGCTACATAGTTTGCTTTCCTATCTATTGAGTCCGCTGCTTATGTGAACTTTGCTGGGCCTGATTATCCGCTTGTTCAATACTAAGAGTCCAGCTCTCTTCCTCTTTTATTTCAAACAATCATTAGCCATTATCTGTTGCTCATGTGTGTGTGTATATATATATGTGTGTGTGTGTGTGTGTGTGTATATATATATATATCTTTGAAAACTAACATTGTTGTGAGTTATTATTTGATGATCTGTTTAGGAAACCTATGTTAGCCAAGACTTGTAGGTAAAAGATGGACAAAAAGGTTATAAAAATTCGCCTACTTTTCGTTAGTATGGCATTCTTGAGCTTTTACAGTTTGAAAACTAATCCTTCAAATAAAATAAACAGTTTACTCATGTTTATCGCTAATGATTTTTCGCTTTAAATGTTTAACAGATTTGAGAACAATAACTAACACTCCTTGGAAACTTCAAAGAAGATCAAACGATAACAGGGTATTTTCAAAATTAAAGGCAGTCGCATACTAAAGTTTACTATAACAAATATTGACGAATTTTATGCACAAGACTTTCTCGCTAAAGCAGTCTTCAAACACAAAGGTATTTCAACTAGAGATATATTTCTAAAGGGAAAATCTTTTGCTTTAAAAGTCACACAACCTCACAAATAATATCTCTCTTTTACTATAAGATTCACAATTTTTCCCAGAGCAATGAGTTTTTCAAATAAGGTTTCAAATGATTTTTTACAAATCTTAGTTAGCCATTTTGAACACTAACTGAACAGAATTTAGACTTTCCTTTCCCCAAACCTAGTCTAAGTTTAAGGAGCCATCTCGCGTGGATTTTAAGGGATTCCTAACACCTTCCCCTTAGAATAACTAGAACCCTTACCAAAATCTCACCTGTTAGTCGACTATTATGATACTAAAGAAGTAGGTACCTAATATACCTTTAAATATTAGGTGGCGACTCTCTTTATCAAATTTCATTGAACCATTAGTTCTATTTTATTTTGACCAGTGAAAAATAAGGTGCAACAACATGGCAACTCTTCTGGTGACTCGCACTTAGGTTCTGACCTTAGCAGACTTAGGCTAGACATAAACGGGGGGATGTTTGTTTATTTTGCTTTAATTGTGTGTAACTCTGTAAATATGTGTTTGCTTGTTTGCATTCCTATAACATGCAAAACATGTGCTTACTTGCCTGCTTTTAATGTTATTACTGCTTCATCGTAATTATTTATTACTACTTTTACACTATCGTCACATTTTTCCTATCGATTCTTGGTCGTACACAATCATACACAATGGCGCGCGAGGGTTGTCTTTTACACCCCTCCGAACATTCTTTAGAAAAACTCCTTAGTATCAGTGAATGACTTTGTCATGTCAACCGACATAACGTCTCGCAGTTATTCGGTTCAACTCCAAAATTAGGAAACACTCTACTCTTAGAAACCATAGGTCATGTTGCACAAACCTTAGTAAGGACACCATAATGTCAATGAGTCGTGCACCAAACGACATGCTTTATTGAAATGACGAATCAATACATACGAGACACTAAAGATCCAGAGCAAAACGTACCAAACCTTTCACCCCTTTTAGATGGAAATCAACCTTAGCATCACATAGATTAACATGGTCATGGTTGCATCCCACAAGTTGAAGTAGTGGTGGAGGAAAATTTGACAGGAGCACAGGGACGAAATCAGGACGCACCTAGGAGTACTGACATCATTGATGAACATCCGAGAAGACAGGGTACTCACCAGGCTACTGATAGAGTTTTGGGACCTAGGAAAGGTGGTGTTTAAGTTTGTTTATTCTGAATTGACGCCAATATTGGAGGAGGTTACCAGCTTCACGGAGTTGCCATTCACCGAGCAGAAGCCAATGCTGCTGGTCGTCATGCCAGACAACAACTTCCTTCATGCACTAGGTCTGACAAGCAATAGAAATATGAGAAATGACGAACATTGTTGGGTGAGTCTAGACCAGCTATTCAATAGATTTGGGCACCCGGAGAGCTATGAGTGGCATCAAGAGGAATTCCAATGTTATCAAGCAGCATGAGAGAGCCTCCACCCCTAACCTTTTCTCTAGCTCTATTGGGATTTATGTTTACCCGCAAAGGAAGGGACAAATCAATACCAACATTTTGCCCCTAGTTTTGGCTACCTTGCGAGGAAATCTGCAAGTTACCCTTGTTCCTATGATACTAGCGGAGACATTATGAGCACTATCGGCATGTTCGAGAGGATATGATTTCATTAGAGGCTGCAACTTGCTACTACAAATATGGGCCACTGAACATCTCTTCCAAAGAGAGGCAGTTGTTGACTACTTTATTGGTGTTAGCAACATGATCCGCATCCATAATGAAAGAATGAGGGACTGTGCTACACCAGTTGATCAGGAGGAATGGCGGAACTTTTTGACCCATATGAGTGGAGAATTCATCAATTGGAAACTTTCTTTGTTGCGAGGCCGAGCAATCTTGAGAAGTCCGTAAAAATACTTCATCAAGTTGATAGGTCCAGAAGGGGTTCTATTGTACGAACCGCTAAGGGTTTTGAGGATACTTGGCTTGATTCAAGAACTGCCTTGCTGGTGAAGGACATCATTGTATGAAGGATATTATAATAGACAGATTCCAATTCCAATAGTAAGAAGACTCGAGGATGAGAGGAACGAGTTAATCACAATAGGAATGGGGAAGCATCCCTGGTGCACGCTGTGAAATTTATGTGGATCAATGAGGAAGACGTGTTGCCAAGGCCTAGCGGAGAGGGATTATTCGGATTGGAGGATTCAACAGCAACTCTTTAGAAATATTACAAGATCCTGACCCACTATTTCATCACCACTACCATGCACTGACAAGTAGTTCCCGGGTCAGCCAACCACATGCTACCACTATTGGATGATGACAACCAGTTGATTGAGTACATACATATCGAGTCTGAGACAGAACCTGGGGAAGATCCAGCAGAGGAAATAGAGTATAACCATGATGAAGATGAGGAGGATGCTGAAGAGGACCTTGAGGAAGATCCAGAGGAAGAAAGGTTGAGAAGATCTAGTTTTATATACCCGGTAGAAGGAAGAATTCCCGACAACCCTCCAAGTGTTCAATGGTACCAAGCACTGTGCCTATGATCTGGTGTTCCAGGGCATGACAGTGAGAATTTAATAGATTGAAGAATGAGATTGAACTATTGATTAAAAGTGGAGCCATCCAGTGCACCCCAGCCCCCAACAAGTATAAATAGTAACCCACTGCCAAACCACAAAAATCAGGGAGCCAACACGATCATATTGGATGAGGACTAGGAGTTGAAAGGGACCATCGTCACTATGAGGAATGCCAAAACTGCAAGAACACTGCCTCGGGTAACTCCATTGACCATTGTGCAGCTGAAACCTCATGTGATGATTCAAAGATACCAACAACGGTCCACCACCACCGTCAGAGATGAGAGGAGTCAAGAATATAATATAGTTCAATGGTCTTACAATCAAAGGGAAAAGGCAAGATGACAGACACCTCAGCTGCTCACAGATTAGCTAAGTCATGAAGGTGTTACGCTTCAGAAGAAGTGAACCAGAGGAACCCATGGAGAGAGCAAAATGAAACGAGGAACATAATAAATGCAAAGGCAGCAGAGTTTTGGAGGAAGATGCTGGTTAGAAAGTACTCCGTAATAGAACATATTGACAAATATCCTTGCTCACATATCCATTATTGATTTGTTGATGAGCTCCTACAATCACGTTGATGCTCTGGTGAAAGTACTAAGTAGAGTAAGTGTGCCAAGCAATACTACCGGTGAGGCACTAGTAGAAAGCATTGGGAATATGGTCGAAGCAAACATGATTTCTTTTTGGAGGGATGAACTTCCTGTGCAGGGTATGGATCACAATAAGGATCTACACATCACAGTCAAGTGTGGGGACAAAGTCGTGTCTCATGTACTTGTCGACGGATGATCCATAGTAACCATTTTTCCATTCTCTACTCTGCGAGAATTGGGCATTCATTCGAGAGAAGTGAAAGAGAGCCGTGTAAAGGTAAAGGCTTTTGATGCATCGTAGAAGGATGTCATTGGAGAGATCTACCTAGCCTTGTAAATTGGACCAGTTGAGTTCCCGATATCGTTTCAAGTTATGGACATTTCTTTTTCAAACAATCTACTACTAGGAAGGCCTTTGATACACATGGCAGGGGCAGTTCCTTCAACTTTCCATCAGTGTATTAGATTCGTATGGGATGGCCAGGATATTGTGATGCATGGGGAGTGGAGCCGGTCAACTTACTTGGATCAACAATTCCTTTTATAGAAGGACTAGATGGGGTTGCCTTCTATGCAGGCGAGATCATGCGAGCAATAGAAATAGAGAGGAATGAGGAAGATCACAACATGCAGTCACCATAAGATAGTAATGCGGGAAATGATGAAGTATGGATACCGACCAGGGACTGGGATAGGAGCCCAATCATATGGGATAATAGAGCCAATTGAACAAAAAGGGTAGAAAGTAACCGCCGGCCTGGGGTACCAACCTAGAACTAGAAGAACCTATAATGGTAACCCTGGGAAAAAGGTTTTCCTACTAGAGCGTGTTTCAGGCCAGGGTCAGAGTTCACCGCCGGAATATAATATCATCGACGGGATGGGAAGATTATTTGTGGCCATGATCAAGGAATGCTGCGACGGAGCTGATATCAAGACACCAACTATTCAGGATGCCGAACCAGGAGAAATCTTACAGAACTGGATAGCCAATCCAATCTGGTTTGCCGGGAGTCTTAGCATTGTAGAATTGTAGCAATTTTTAAAACTGCATAGTCAATTGAGGCTTGAACCATGCCTGTGCTTTTTGTTACATTGCCTCTTGTGAACGCTGAGTTGTTCCTTTTGATAAATAAAAGACTTATTTTTCTAGAAATCATCGCGAATTTACATTGCCTTTATTTATACTCAGTTTTTCTTTTCCGTAATCAAATCGATAAAAACCCGCATTCCGCGATTATGACATGTAACAAAACCCATGAGCAAAACCATTTTGGACTACGATGAGTATGATGAGCGCATGATGCCTAAGAATCTCCAGTAAGAGATCGAGCAGCTAGAAAGCTAGAAGAAGTCTAACCTCAAAGAAGCTAAAGTGATTAACTTGGGAAGTGAAGACAATGTGAAAGAGACTCGAATCAGCATCCATCTAAAGGCAGAGAAGAAGGGATAATTGGTAGAAATCCTCCAACAATACATCAATGTATTCTCTTGGTCATATGATGATATGCCTGGACTAAGTACTGACATCGTCTCACACCTATTGCCCACTGATCCCCCCCAACCACCATTCAAGCACAATCCCAAAAAATTTCAAAGCAGATTTGAGTCTAAGGATAAAAGAAGAAATCACCAAGCAGATAGAAGCGAATGTGGTGGGGGTCACCAATTACTCTACATGGGTTGCAAACATTATACCAGTATCGCATAAGGATGGGAAGATTAATAATTGTAGACTACGGAGATCTCAACAAAGCCAGTCCCAAGGACGACTTTCCTCTGCCGAATATCTATATCCTTATGAACAACTGCGTTGAACATGAGTTGCAATCGTTCGTGGATTGTTTTGCTGGATATCACCATATTGTGATGCACGATGAAGACGCAGAAAAGACAACATTCACCACACCATGGGGAGTTTATTGCTATAGGGTCATACCGTTCGGTCTCAAGAACACCAGTGCTACCTACATGAGGGCCATGACGACCCTCTTTCATGACATGACCCACAAGGAGATGTATATGTGGATGACTTAATCATCAAACCTAGGAAGAGTGAGGATCTTTTAAATGACTTAAAATGTTCTTTGAATGATTATGGAGGTACCATTTGAAGTTGGATATTGCAAAGTATGCATCTAGAATTCCCGCAGGAAAGCTGTTAGGATTCATCGTCATCATAAAAGGGATAGAGTTTGATCCCTCAAATATCAAGGCCATTCAAGATTTTCCTCCACCCAAAAGCAAGAAGGACGTGATGATCTTCCTTGGGAGATTGAACTACATCAGCAGGTTTGTAAATCAGTCTATAGTAATTTGTGAACCGAATTTCAAGTTGCTAAAGAAAGATGGTGCTACGAAGTGGACAGAGGAATGTCAGAATGCTTTCGACAGAATGAAGGAGTATTTGTCGGGTCTACCAGTGTTATTTCCTCTTGAACCTGGTAAGCCGCTGTTGCTATGCATGTACGTCTTGGTTAATGCATTCGTATGCGTGCTGGGACAAGAGAGGCTCAAGAAATAGACATGTATGTGAAGATGCGGACTACCTGCACCTGGAATGAAAGACACTATAAAGGTTCACTGTTCCCTTGGATTGGCTTTGGGCCTTTCCTGTGCATCTTAGGTGGAAGGCGAAGAAGGCCTCCTTCCGGGGCGGCCCGAGCCATCAATGAGATACCACTCTAGAAGGGCAAGAAATCTAAACTTGTGCCATGACCTACGGGCCAAGGGACAAGACGATGAGAGCGGAATGAAGGAGCAAGCTATTTACTACGTGAGCAAGAAATTCACAGCATACGAAGCCAGATACACCTTATTAGAGTGGACCCGGTGCGTTTTAAGTTGGATTGCTCAAAATATAAGACATTACTTGTGGGCATATACCACATACTTGATATTCTGTGTCACGCCCCGACCTCGGGGAGTGCGACCGCGCTCAACTGAGATACCCCGGTCGAGCAAGCTTGCACAATGTCGTCTACCCAACTCACCCATGAATAAAGAGAAGATACATTTCATTAATTATATAGTTGCGTCATTAGCAAGTCTCCAAAATAATGCACTATACAATTATAGTTGAATTGGAACAGGTGATACAAATTACAACACTATTAGTTAAACTTTCCAAAAACAAAGTACAACCCACACTTTGTCTACAGAGCCTCTAACAGAAATAAAAGAGTGATATGGAAGCGCCGACAACAAGGCCTTGGCTATACCTCAAAATACCATATACAAGGGACAAGAGATACAAGACCCCGGAATGAAGCGGGGCTCACCAAGTCAGCTGAGGAGAGGGTGTACTGCTATCACTGCCCAATGTCGCCTGCTCTGGAACCACCTGCATCCATTAAAGTTGGAGCACCCCGGCAAAAGGGACATTTATACATATGGCCTCATCAATATTAATGAGGGCCTCATCAATATTAATTTACCAGGTTAGGAGAAAGAATGAATTTCAAGCAAGTTTCAATACTTTAAGTTGGGAGATCTTTAGTATCGATACCCCACCGTGCTTTTAGGTTGGAGTCTGATCTCCACCGGATTGCCTAAGCCGTCTCACGCCAGAGGTCCACTCACGACATCACCATGTGCGTGGCATGTCGTCCGATCTCAGCACGATCGGCTTAACCGTCTTACCACAATGTCATGTTGGTCGACGTCACCTCAGATTCTGCTAGCAATCATCTCATCCAATTTAAGGGGATTTATCTCAAGACATTTGTCTCATCCCATATTCGAGGAAAACTCTCACCACGTCACACGGGAATTTTTAACCCTCACTCACTCCTACACCGGAACGTGTCATTTTGGGGTTAGGTCATTTCAGCGTACCATTCCTCGGTGACTAAATGATACTCCCATGGCATTTATTAGTCAAAGAATTTATAGGTCATTTCAATGTCTTTTACACTTCTTTTTATTTCATTGGCACCAGTGGCCTCTATCGTAATATCATTCTCGGCACGTTGGCCGTGTTTCGTATCTCATGCTCACTTCTTTTGCTTTCAAACACCATCAAGGATTATCAACAACAAGGCATTTCTATTTAAGACTTTTAGTACACATGTGAGCAAATAAGGGTCTTAGACACCATGAGATTTCTTACACATTTCAACATGATAGCTTTCATTAGAATCATGTCTTGAAGTCATAGCATGTTAACACATAGCCCATACATAGATCACATTTTGAAAGGATAACACAATAATATAAAAGCATTCGGAATAGTCAAGTTTATAACGATCAACTCAGGGCTTACAAGAACATCATGGGATTCAATTCTAAGAGAGAAGTTTAGCCAACATAGCTCGCCTTGAGCTTCCTTAAATTACAACAATGATTCGGAAATCTTAGCCACTTCGATCTATTTGGAAATACAACAAAATGGAACACAAAGTAGGAAGGACTTCATGGTTCCAGCTCATTTGGGCAATTTATCTAGCTGTAGGTGTGCATTATGGTTTCAAGGTCCTCCTATGGTGGACTCCTTCATCCCACTACCCAAAGTCTACCTAATTGAGCTCAACAATCTTCCCACAAACCTTGATAGTACATTCATGCATAATGAACAACTCCCATACGCAAGAATTATTTTTCTCATTACCTATTTTCAATTAAATCCCGAAATTGAGGGCCATGGAGTAGAATCTTACATCTAGGATGAAGACCTACTAAGTTTTCCTTGTTAATCCTCCAAGCCTTGATCAAGAACTGATGAACAATTAGTTTTGGAACCCCTTCTCACTCTAGAGCACTTCCTCACTCTCAAAATAGAAGATTTTTACTTTATAAATGGCCCTTAACGTTTATATATTGAAACAGGGTCTGGTTATAAAAACCAAAAAATGGACCATCCGAAGACAGCTCTGCGGTCGCAAAGTGGACCGCATAACGGATATGCGGTCCGAAAAATAGGCCGCAGAAGTGATGTCAAGAGATGGACTGTTCAGGTCAGGTCTGCGGTCCGCAGACCAATTTTGCGGTCGCATAATGTGCCGTGCTGGATCTGCGATGGATTGTGCGGCCCGCGAAAGCATTATGGAGTCGCATATTGCACCGCAAAACGACCCTCCAAAATTGGCAATTTTTCTATTGCACTATGTGGCGGATCTGCGGCCTGCAGAGTGTTTTTGCGGTCGCCTAGTGGATCGTAGAAATGCCCTGCTGTACAATCACCAACATATAACTCCACCTTGGCATCACGAAACCCTTGGTTCTAATTGAAATTTTACGGGGCCTTACATCCTCCCCCCGACTCGACCCGCTCAAGTACACCTTTACCAGATGAAGCATTGGCTGAACATCTCGTAGAAAACCCATTGGACAATTATTACAAGCCACATACCACATATTTCCCAGACGGAGAAGTGTTGTTTTCTTGGGAGGACATATTAGAGTCATCTATAGGCTGGAGAATGTTCTTCGGTGGAGCGGCAAATTTCAAAGGCGTAGGAATTGGGATAGTCCTAATTTTCGAGTCAGGACATCATTACCTGGCTTAAGCTAAACTAAGGTTCCCTTGCACAAATAATATGTCAGAATATGAGGCATGCATCCTTGGGATTAGGATGGAACTCGACATGAACATCAAAGAACATTTGGTTATAGGAGATATTTGCTGATACATCAAGTTCAGGGTAAGTGGACCACCAAGAATGTCAAGATCCTCCCGCACTTGCATTGCGTAAAGGAGTTGTGCAAGAAGTCAACCAAGATCGAGATAGAGCACGTTCTCAGTACCCATAATGAGTTTGTCGACGCTCTGGTAACTCTGTCATCTACGATCCAGCATTCAGACAAGAATTACATCGACCCCATCGAGATAGAGGTTCAAGATCAACACGCATATTGTTTCCATGTAGATGATTATCCAGGCGGAAAGAACTGGTAGCACAACATCAAAAGGTTTTCAAGCAAGGGAATACCCAGAAAACACCACCAATGGTCAGAAGCGATCATTAGGAAGACTAGCAAATCCCTTTTTCCATTATAGGGAAACCATGTATGGAACAACCTTGGACATGGGTCTGTTAAGGTGTGTAGATGCTGCTGAAGCAACAAGGTTATTAGAAGAGATACACACAGGAACATGTGGGCCTCACATGAACGGTTTCACCTTAACCAAGAAGATTTTGAAAGCCGGATACTTTTGGATCACTAAGGAAATGTTAGCATCCGCTACGTGCAGATGTCACGCCCCAACCTCGCGGAGCGCGATAGGCGCTCAATCGAGTTACCCTGGCTAAGCAAGCCGTTACAATACCTTCTACCCAACTCACCCATGAATTAACAGAAGAATACATTCCATTAATTTGACAGTAAAAGGTCGTGTGAATAACACCAGTTCATTTGTATTAGTTACGCCATTAACAAGTCTCCAAAACAGTACACTGTACCATCATAGTTAAAGTGGAACATATGATGCAATTACAACGTTTTTAGTTTAACTTTCCCAAAAACGGATACAACCCATACTATGTCTACGGAGCCTCTAACAGGAACAAAAAGAATGCTATGACAGTGCCGGCAACAAGGCCCCGGCTATATCTCAAAACGCTATGTACAAAGGATAGAAGATACATGACCCCCAAATGAAGTGGGGCTCACCAAATCAGCCCATGATAAGGGTGCAGCTGCTATCACTGATCAATACCACCTGCTATGGAACCACAAGCATCCATTAAAGATGCAGCGCTCCCGGCAAAAAGAACGTTAGTGCATATGGAATAGTACTACTATGTAAAACTAAATACTCTCTCAATAAAACGAGTAACATATGCGCAGCATGGCGTCCGATCTCAGCCGATCGGCTAAGTCGTCTCACCACAATGTCGTATGGATCGACATCACATCACATCTCGCTTGCAATAATCTCATCCCATTTAAGAGAAAAACATCTCAACACACCAATCTCATCCCATATAAGGGGAAACAATCTCATCACATTAGCATGGGGATTTATCACTTAGTCACTCCTACACCGGCACATGTAGTTTCGGGGTTAGGTTGTTCCGACCTACCCTTTCTTGGTTGCTAAATGATACTTCTAAGGCATTTATTATTAAAAGTATTTACCAATCAATTCATACTCTTTTTCATGTCATTCATTTTATTAGCATCATTGGCCATAACGCAATATCATTCTTGGCACGTTGGCCGTACCTCATAATTCAAGCTCACTAATTCACATTCAATCATTATCATGGATAAAAAACAATAAGACTTATCAAATTAAGAATTTAAAAACGTACTTGAGCGAATTAGTGTCTTAGGCACATATGATCTCTTATACAATTTGATGTGATCATTTTCATTTGGACTTGACTTGAAGTCACAACGTTTTAATACATACTCGTACTTCAAATACCCTCCCGAAGAATAGCACAATATGATAAGAAAATTGTGGAACACATTTTGAACATATTCATTTACATACATCATCCGACGCCAAACATATTCAGAAAAGTCAATTCATAACGGATAACTTGGGACTTACAAGGTCATCGTGGGAATTCAATTCTAAGAGAGGAGTTTAGCCAAGATACCTCGAAAGAGCTTTCGTTAGAGTTGCTACAATGTTCCACTACCGTTGGCAATGTCAATCTATAGAAACATGGTTAAATTGGACCATCATTAGGAAGGGGTTCATAACATTATGCTAACTTAGGCATTTTTAAAAACATTGAGTGTGCACATTTCTCTACAACCGTCATTGATGATATCTATTTATTCAATACCCATTCTTTGCCCAACCGATTCATATTACAACCTGCCTTTTAATAGTTCATGACCTCCAACAATGTATTCATGTCTTACCATGAATCCCGAACCAACCAATTCATCAAACAAATAGCTTTTCATTCTCTACAAATTCTTAAAATCCCAATTGTTGAAACTATGGCTTCCAATCACCATGCAATAAGTTCTAGCTCTAAATTGCTACTCATATATAGATTATTAAGTCATGCATGCATGTCCAAGGAGATGGAACTACCTTTGGGTGGTAAATCTTACAAAGTCCTCACTTGGAAAGATTCGTTTAAAATCTAATGATTCCATGGTGGATATGGTTAGTGGTAGGGTGGAATTGATGGAATGAAACACCAAAGTAGTAGAGATTTCTCACCCTGAATATGGGAGCAGTTGGGGTTCTTGAGAGAGCAGAGAGGAGCTCCAAGAATCGGCCAAGATAAGTGGGGGAAGTGAACTACCGAAACGCATTTTATAAAGGCTTCAGGCTTAGCTTGTCCATCCTCGTGTGTCACGCGGACATGGACGAGGGAGCTCATCCAAAAGGATCCCAGTTAGCTCATCCCTGTGTGGCATCTCATCAATCACAAAATCAATCTCCCTGTCTGGAAGGATCCCAGGGAGCTCATCCGAAAGGACCTCCGGATATTCATCAACAGGAACAGACTCAAGTGTAGGTGCCTCAGCATCGATGTCCGTAACCTGGACCAAATGGTAGATACATCCCTTGTTAATCTTCTTTGTGGCCTTAAGGTAAGAAATAAACCAACCTTTCAGCACCACATTTTCCCCCTTCCATTTAATCACTGACTCAGTTGGAAATTTAAGCCTCACGGTTCGGGTTTGACAGTCAAGCTTCGCAAAACATGAATAAAGCCAATACATCCCCGTTATTACATCAAAATTGACCATCCCCAATTCAATGAGATCGACCATACTGTCTGGACCATGCACCATGACAACACAATCCCTATAACCCCACACGGTCACGAATGACTCACTAACTGAAGTAGATACAGAGAACGACTCATGGAGTTCCTGTTCTATCCCAAATCCCATAGCAACATAGGGAGTAACATAGGACAAAGTGGAACCGGGATCAATAAGAGCATACACATCATGAGATTGGACAGTCAATATACCAGTGAAAACATCTGTAGAAGCCTCTGAACTCTAGCGACCCCTCATAGCATGGAAACTGTTGGGTCCTCCCGATCTCTTTGAGCCACCCCTAGCTGCACCACGCCCTGCGGGTGTTGGGGTGCCTCGAGCTGGGGAGGTGCTGCGGATGTTGTTGATGCAGAACTGGCTAGCTGTGTTGTACCCCTGCCCATGCTCTGGCGAGACAAACGACAATCCCTCTGAATGTGACCCCTTATACCAGACCCGTACCATATGTGCTGGTCCATGTAGCAGGTCCCAAGGTGCATCTTCCTGTGCCTAGGGCATGGGGGCCTCTACTGCTGCTGAAATCTCCCACCAGATCGATCCTACTGGTAGGATCCCCTATTGCCCTGACTGGGCCTAAAATTGTTCTCCTGCTACTGACAGGGCTCCGATGGCGGTGCACTGACTGAAGACTAAGCAAAAGACTAGGACGGCCCAGATGACTCTCCCCTGAAAGCTTTCCTACCATCACCACCACCACCAAAAGTACCACTGAAGTTGCCGATGAACGAGCCCTGCTGCTACTCTCTCACTCTATTCTATTCTTCAGTTTGCGAGTCTCTATGGCTTGAGCAAATGCCACCATCTTACCATCGTCTATATAAGAATTCAAGGCAGTTGTAGCAGCTTCACTAATAACAAAGCGGCTAAGGCCCTTCACAAACCGGAGAACCCTAGCTTCCATAGTGGGCAACTTGTAGATGGCATATTTGGACAGGCGCGCGAATCTCATATGATACTCCCACACACTCATGCTACCTTGTTTCAGGTTCTCAAACTCGGCAGTATGGGCTGACTTAGTCTCAGCAGGCAAGAAATGATCAATAAGAGCATCGACAAACTCACTCCATGTTGCCGGAGGGCTTCCCTCCTCACGGGAGTCCTCCCAAATTTCAAACCAAGAATAACCCACCCCTTTCAAGCGGTAGGAGGCCAACTCTGCTCCATCTGTCTCAGTAGCACGCATAACTCGGAGAGTCTTGTGCATCTCATCAATAAAGTCTTGGGGGTCCTCCTCCGGATCAGTACCTGCGAACACACGAGAGTCCAACTGGAGAAATTTGTTCACCCTTGAACTAGTGGAATCCCTTGGCTGACTAGAAGAAGTGGGTGCAGCATCTGATCTTTGGGCCTGGGAAGCCACTATTTGAGCTGACATCTATATGGCTCCCCTAAGATCCCTATCGGATACACAGGGACAAGAAGCTGGGGCGGGAGGTGGAACTGGAATATCAATTGGATGAGTCGTTACACCCTTAGTAGGTGCAGGAACTGGTGTGTTCTAATCAGGTGTCGTGGAATCAGGTAGTGTAGTAGACGAGGGACTATTCTCACCCCTCGGGTGCTCACCTGCATCCTCAAGTAAAGGATTAACTGCCACTCCTGGGGTGTCATTGGCTCCTTGGCCAGTTCTTGCTTTCTTCCTAGGCGCCATATAATGAAAATTAGAGCAAAGCGCGAGTTAAAGGAGGAACAATCATACAATAAGCTTTATCGCACGATTTAGAATATTAAAGAAGGGTATTATTCCTAAATGCCCAAGTAGCCTCCTAATTATGGATGTGGTCGACAACATACCGCTAAGAAGGACTCTACTAGACACGACTCCAAGACATCCTAGGACACTTTAAAACCATAGGCTCTAATACCAACTTTGTAACGCTCCTACCTCAGGGAGCGCGACCGACGCTCAACCAAGATACCCCAGCTAAGCAAGCCTTTACAATACCTTCTACCTAACTCACCCATGGATAAAGAGAAGAATACATTCCATTAATTTGACAGTAAGAGGCCATGTCAATACACCAGTTTATTTGTATTAGTTATGCCAATAACAAGTCTTCAAAACACTACATTGTACAATCATAGTTAAAGCGGAACAGATGATACAATTACAATATTATTAGTTTAACTTTTCCAAAAATGAATACAACCCACACTATGTCTAAGGAACCTCTAACACGAATAAGAAAAGTGCTATGACAGTGCCGGCAACAAGTCCCTAGCTATACTTCAAAGCGCTATGTACAAAGGATAGAAGATACATGACCTCCAAATGAAGTGGGGCTCACCGTATCAGCTGAGGAGAGGGTGTGCTGCTATCACTGGTCAAAACCACCTGCTATGGAACCAGCTACATCCGTCAAAGAAGTAGCGTCCCCGACAAAAAGGATGTTAATACATACGGAATAGTACTAGTATGTAAAACTAAACACCCTCTCAATAGAATGAGCAACAGAAGACGGAGAGTAGAACATGGAATCAATAAAAGACTCAAACAGTAACAAGGTGTCAAGTTAAGGGAAAGGTAAATTTCAAGTAATTTAAGTTGGGAGATCTTTAGCACCGATACGCCACCATGTTTTAGCATGGAGTCCGATCTCAGCCTGACCAGCTAAGCAGTCTCACCCCAAGACATGCACTCACAATACCACTATGTGTGCGGCATGTCGTCCGATCTCAGCCCAAACGACTAAGCAGTCTCACCACAATGTCGTGTGGATCGACATTACAACATATCATGTTGGCAATAATCTCATCCTATTTAAGGGGAAAACATCTCAACACATCAACCTCTGCCCATATAAGGCGAAATAGTATCATCACATTAGCACAGGGATTTATCCCTCAGTCACTCCTATACCAGCACGTGTACTTTCGGGGTTAGGTTGTTCCGACCTACCATTCCTTAGTGGCCAAACGATACTCCCAAGGCATTTATTATTAAAATTATTTACCACTTAATTCATACTCTTTTCATGTCATTCATTTTATTGGCATCATTGGCCATAATGCAATATCATTCTTGGTACATTGGCCGTACTTCATAATTCAAGCTCACTATTCCACATTCAATCATTATGATGGATAATCAACAACAATGCCTTTAAATTTAAGACATTAAACACATACTCAAGCAAATTAGGGTCTTAGGCACATATGATCTCTTATACAATTTGATGTGATCACTTTCATTTGGACATGACTTGAAGTCAAAACATTTTAATACATACTCATTCTTCAAATACCCTCCTGAAGAATAGCACAATATGATAAGAACATTTGGGGAACACATTTTGGAGATATTCATATATATAAATCATCTGACGCCAAACTTATTCAGAAAAGTCAATTCATAATGGACAACTCGGGATTTACAAGGTCATCGTGGGAATTCAATACCCACTATTTTCCCCATAAGTTCATATTACGACCAGCCTTTAATAGTTTATGACCTCCAACAACGTATTCATGTCTTAGCATCAATCCCCAACCAACCAATTCATCAAACAAATCACTTTTCATTCTCCAGAAATTCCAATTGGTGAAACTATGGCTTCCAATTGCCATGCAATAAGTTCTAGCTCTAAATTGCTACTCATATATTCTTTATTAAGTCATGCATGCAAGTCCAAGGAGGTGGAATCACCTTTGGGTGATGAATCTTACAAAGTCCTCACTTGGGAGGATTCCTTTTAAATCAAATGATTCCATGGTGGATTTGGTTAGTGGTATGGTGGAATTGATAGAATGAAACACCAAACTAGTAGGGATTTCTCACATTGAAGATGGGAGGAGTTGGGGGCCTTGAGAGAGTGGAGCGGAGCTCCAAGAATCGGTCAAGAGGAGTGGGGGAAGTGAGTTGCCGAAATGCACTTTATAGAGGCTTCAGGCTTAGCTTTTCCATCCTCGTGCGTCGCGCGAACATGGACAAGCTCTTGTTCATGTTCGTGTACTGGGGCAATGCTTGGCTGTTTTTTTTGAAATTGCAGGGGGCCATGGCTCGTTCAAACCAGTGCCGCGCTCGAGTTCAGACGAGCTCCCCAGTTGCATCCTTTCTTTATTTCTTGTTTTCCAACTTACCCTCCTTTGATACCTTACAATGATGTAGATCCCAATTCACTTCCAAATATCCATATAAGTATGAAACCATGGATACACAATGCTACCCCTATCCATAGCCATCTAGGGTACACACTCGAAAAGTGGAGATCTCGAGGCGCGATATAACGCCTTAAACCCTTAGCAAAACTTTCTTTGTTCCACCTGCCTCATTTCAGTAATTTGATCCTAATTTCTTGTAGAAATATCCTATTGTCAAATGGTTTGACGCTTTCGAAACAAGACTCGAAGGGCTATGCTTCAGCGGAAAAATTCATGGAAAATATCCTTTGGCTACGAGAGTAATTCCCGCATACAGTAAGGTGTTGTGCAAATTGAGACACCCTTTCCACTTAATGTATCCAACCTGTTCCACACAAATTCTTCCCACTCAGAAACCTCCTTAATATGTCTGAACACACCTTATATATATATATATTTTCATTTCAAAATGATGTAGTTTTATCCCATAGGTCTCCTTTAATACTCAAAAACATTATTCCCAAAAAATGTTGCCGCACTTAAAAATATTAAATCATTAGGAAATCTTTTTATGGGTCTTACAGTAGAAGTATCACCAGTGCCAGATTCACGGGGATTTTCTCCAGGTTCCACCTAATGAATTGAATGCAATGGGTTCTCCTTGTCCATTCGCCGCTTGGGGCATGGATGTGATCGGACCTATAGAACCCGCTACATCAAACGAACATCATCTCATTTTGGTAGCCATCGACTACTTCACCACTTACAAGGCTATCTTGAAAGAGGTGATGGTAGATTCTGTCCGTAACAACATAGTTTGCGGATTCGGGATTTTGGAGTCAATCATAAATGACAGCATAGTCAATCTCAAGAGCGATCCCATGAGGGAAATTTGCAAGAAGTTCAGAGTTATCCACTGCAATTCCACAGCCTACAGGCCACAAATTAATGGAGAGGCTAAGGCAGCCAAAAAAAAACATCAACAGGATCTTGCGGAAGATAGTGGATAATCATAAGCAATGGCACGAGAATTTGTCCCTTTCCTTACTAGGTTATCGTACCACTATGATAATATCTTCTAGTATATGGCACAGAAGCGGTTGGTATATGGTACCCGCCGAGGTTGAGATACCATCTGTCAGAATTGTCCAAGAAGTCAAGTTAGATGATGCATAATGGATACGTTTCAGACAAGAGCAACATATGCTCATCGATGAGAAGAGAATGGACGCAATGTGTCATGGTCAGTTGTATCAAAACAGGATTGCCAACGCGTTCAAAAGAAGGGTGAAACCTCGGAATTTCACACCAGGGTAGCTGGTTTTGAAAAAGATATTCCCCATCAATAAGAGGCCAAAGGGAAGTTCGCACCAAATTGGAAGGGTCCTTATGTGGTTTATCGAGTATTGTCTGGAGGAGCATAGATCTTAGCAGAAATAGATTGAAAAGTCAGCACGAAGCCCATTAATTCAGACACGGTCAAGAGATACTACATTTGAAGGCAACAAAGTTAGAGTTTTGTTGTAATTGAACTACACATGACCTAACTTCCCACGGTGGGATACGTAAGGCAACCCACGCAGGGTCTGGTCTCCCTTCCCCTTTTATAATATAAATCCAAATATCTTTTTGTATGTATTTGGAACTACACCACGACTTGATTTCCTTTGGTGGGAATACGTAGGCAATTCACGTCGAATTCAATCCTCTATTGTAATCGAACTACATTTTTTTCCTGTTCCATTAAGACACATAGGCAGTCTGAGTTAGACTCAGCCATGTTAATTAAAATTGCTTACTACTTTGCATCTGTTGTAATCGAACTACGTTTTGGCCTAATTCCATTTGGATACGTAGGCTGCCTGATTTAGGCTCGGTCACCATAATTCACTTCATCATTTTATAATCCTTGAACTACATAAAGACATGATTCGGCTCAGATATGTAGGCAACCAAAAAAGGTTTGGTCATAACCCTAGCAAAGCCTTTGTAATGAGTTTGATAAGATTAAGACGTGGTCGAGACAACAAGAAGTTATGTCATCAGGGGATAACCAGAAGATCATGATCAATAGGACAGAGCCAAGAAGAAATAATACTCGCATCTGAGAAATTTCTAAAACATGTCATAATCCGGAACGACGGCGTTTACCATAAATCTAAATGATTTTCAAAATACCTTTTTGAAATTCTACATTTCCACCTACCAAACTTCATGGTATACCCACCAGGCATGGGGCAAGGCCAGGTCTACGATCAACATAAATCAATGCCTACCTCCCACTACGAATTTTTCTTTGAGCATAAGACTGACAGGAAACAAATGATATCAAAGAATACCAGGATCGATGACGGGCCCACTATAATCTCATGAGACCCTATCTCTCCATTATTACTCAATTCATTTTATCATATGGATAAGGACTGAATTCAAAAGTCTTTGCAGGTATTTTGGAATCAAGTATTCGATGTGATCGAAGCACCTTGTATAGAAAAAAGTCCGCTCTACCGATCAGAGCACCTTGTACATACCGACCCACCAACCCCATCAATTGGAGCCCTGTATATATCAAACCGTCTACTCTACCAATCGGAGCACCGTGTACATATCGAGTCCTCGGCTTCACCAATCGGAGCCAGGTATATCGGAAATTTTTCTCTTTCTCAAATTGTGCACTTTGCACTAATCGTATTGTCACTCCGCCATATCGGAGATCCCGAGTAGATAGTTGCAAACTTCTTGGCCGATTTCGTCAATCGAAAGATAGACCATCTAGTTCCACCACTGTCACGACACAAAATCCCAACCTGTCGTGATGGCGCCTAACACACTGGCTAGGCAAGCCGAAACATGATAATGAAGGCAGCAAAATAACGAAATCCATAGAATTAGCATAAGTGTGAGGTTTCAATGCAATAAAACTACTAATACAAGGTAAACCCCCAGAAACTGGTAAATAAGGAGTCATGAGCTTCTACAAGGAATATGTCTGAAACTGAACAATAAATACACTATCTGAATTGTAACAACCCTATGAAACGAAAAGACAAGTCAAACTGCAATCATGGATGCAGCTTTAACTCGCCTCTAGCAGATAGTCCAACAAGCAAACCTACTGCTAATAACTGGTCCCACACCTAGATTTTCACAATTAAGTGCAGAGTGTAGTATGAGTACAACCGACCTAATGTACTCAATAAGTATCGTACTTGTGTAGTTTCATCTTTAAACCCGATAGAGAAAAATAGTGGAACCAAATTGTAAGTTCAGGTAGAAAACATTCGTGTGTGTAAGTGTACAGTTTTTCTCAAATACTCATCTCAGTCAATATCTTGGCATAGAGATGATATGTAGCTGAATCATATAAATGATCAAGGAAATCGCAAGTAAAGATGAAATGCAAAATCAGAACAAACACTTGCTAGACTTGCTCGACTTTTCCATATCCGTACCAAACCACTGATCAGTTCCTCAATAACCGAATGCACACCATCAAGAGAGAAACATGAGAGGGTGAATCTAGGGGAATGGATCTGTATCCACAAGCTGCATGGACAATTCACGTGCTGTGCGGACAACTCACATGCTAATAATAGAACCCGCACGGACAACTTACGTGTTGCACGTACAACTCACGTGCTAATAACATCAATATCTGGATTCGCACGGACAACTCATGAGCCAACAAACACAATTCGTGCAGCATGGTCATCGGCACAACAAAACAATCCGCCCGGCGTGGTCACAGGCACCCGGTCCAATCATATCATATAGGATCAAATAAACAAGTAGTCATGTATGTAATGAATGCATAACAAATCTCATGTTCCTAGACTGGGATAAATGACATATTAAAGTGTAGGCATGTGAAAGGTGTACTATAATAGCTCAAACCGACAATTTCCACAGAGAATAACATTTATCTGTTCTTCGGGGATTAAAACCCTGTGTGGCCTCAAAAATAGCTCGAATATCTCACAACAATGTCACAAATGTGCGAAGCATCATAGCTTAAGGCACAACAGTCAAATTCTAGGCTTATAAGAGCCTAAGCACAACCCAAACATGAAAAAATAACCCTGGTGTCCGCACATGGTTTCAACCCCACGCATGTGCGCATTCAGTATCATGTAGCAATCACCATAATTCAGGCAACTAGTGCCTCAACCGAGTATAGATAAGATACTTACCTCAAGCAAATCAAATCACTCTGCTAGCAAGCCCTTCCCACGTGTATCAATCTCCGGGAGGCTCGAATATAGCCAAAAATTACGTGATACCATTAATAAAAGCTATAGGAATTGATTCCAAATGATAATGCCAATATCTTTAACCAAATTCAAGAAGTAAACCCAGGGCCAATGTCTCAGCACCCGAAAAAATTTATAAAATCCAAACACGCATTTAGTAACGAGTCCAACATACCAAATCATCCAATTTTGACACAAACATCAACTCCGTTACTGAACTTAACATCTTCCACAACACGGTAAACAGTGTGAAATGGTCCAAATCATTGTTGCAGTTGCAAGGTGTGGTATTAGCACCCTGGGTGCTTAATCTGTTGCAACTACAGCAATCATCATGGACTTTTGTTTACACAATGCCTCACTAGAGACTACACCACATACAACAACACAGCAGCAGTATTCAAATGAAACAGCAGGAATCAAAAGGAGACAACACCCCAACAGAAGCAGCAAGACAACCAGACAACCTAAAAGAGAACACAAGATGCAAGCATACTCTCAACAATAGCAACTCTACCACACAGGATCCCTTCTCACCTTCAGATGCAACAGCAGCAACCAGATTGTTGCAAACTCAACAACACAAACAACACTGCCACCTAACTATAAGGCAGCTCAGATAGCAACCTTCAAATTGGACTCCCCCAAGGCCAACAGCAACAACAGCAGCAGACTCAGCATACAAGCCATCACCCTAAATACAGAACCTCCAGCAGCAACCAGAACACTGCTCACTCAACATCACTAACACTGCCATCCAACTACAGGGTGGACTCAGATTGCCATCTTCAACTTGCCTTTCCTTACTCACAAGGCCAAAGCAAAATTGAAGATTGCTCGCACATTTTTTTCCACACTTTTGAGAACTCTAGAAATCACAGACAGATTTCAGATGCACATACAAGGGATCACATCCCTAAATCACATAATAGAAGCAGGAACATGTGTACTTTTTTTTATAGCTAACCTAAAACAATCTCACTTTGTTTTTTATATGCTATTGTCTATCACTATAAAATAGACAATCGCCACATCATCATAGGTCTAACACCTTGCTACATTATAGGTACATTTAGTTATCACATTAGGATGACTATGTGTACATTTACACTTTTATTAGAGGTAAGGTTTATGTCTCCCTCCACTTTTGTATTATGCTTCTATCAATAAAATTTCTATTTAGCTGGAAAGAAAGGTGTAAACCTCTCCAAAAATCGCGTTAGTCTGCACTCCAAAATTCTCAAAACGAGAGAACAACTTAAACCCTTTGTTTTTAATGACACTGCCACATTTTCCCTTCTGCGGCTAGGAAGTCCGCTTCTGCGAAGCCACACGTGGGGAAAAAGGAGCGCACTTGCGCAACCTACTAAGTCCTGCCGCTATGGGGAAGATCACCCGCATCTGCACACGCATGCCTGCGGAGAAAGTATCACACCTGCAGTCTATCCCGCTCATGCGCTTCACTTCATCGCATAAGCAACCTCGCTTTTGCAGAGACTATTCTCTCTTCTGCGATCCCATTATCCCCATTCACTTCCGCACCTATACTCATAAGGCCGCACCTACTGTGTCGCATATGTGGCCATTCTCACCGCTGTTACGAATGCACCAAAACTAGAGCAGATCAGAAATTTCCTTAAGTCAACAATTTAATTCGATTTCAATCCAAATCACACCCGAGGCTATCAAGACCTAGACCACACATACCAACAAGTCCTGAAACATGTTACCAACATAGTCAAAGCCTCAAATAACATCAAAAAACATCAAAAACACGAATCACACTCCAATTTGAGGCTATTGAAACTAACGGATTTCCGACTTCTACAATCGATGCCGAAACCTATCAAACCAACTCCGATTGACCTCAAATTTTACACACGAGTCATAAATGAAACAACTAATGTATTTCGACTTCCGGAACTAAAATCTGAGTTCTATATCAACAAAGTCAACCCTCTGTCACACTTCTCAACTTTTCAACTTTCGCCAAATCAAGCCAAAACGACCAGTGGACCTCCAAATTAAAACCCGGACATACTCCTAAGTCCAAAATCACCATATGGAGTTATCATAACTATCAAAAGTCCATTACGGATTCGTTTACACATAAGTCAATATCCAAATCAACTCTTTCAACTTAGGCTTCCAACCTTGGACTAATTGTCCCAATCCATTCTGAAACATCCTCGGAAGCTAACCAACCACCTCGGCAAGTCACATAACAACAAACAAAAATAAAATAAGCAATAAATGTGTTAACGGGGCCATAATACTCAAAATGGCC
>MCJB01010487.1:3860-99559 GCA_002018475.1 Nicotiana obtusifolia | reverse complement strand
CATGACCTTAATGGTCCAGACTTAGTATTTCAGACGTTGTGCTGCCCGATCTGTTGGCCCCCAGTTTAATTAGCTAGTATGTTTAGTGGCTAACTCGATAGAATACAGTATCGAGTGCCAGTCGTGCCTCCCCTAGTTCGGGGCGTGACAAGAACTTTCATTAGCTGAAAGAAAAGAAAGTAGTTTGGTCCTGAGCTTGGAGTTCAAACCCGAGCCCAGGTATACCTTCCGATCGGGCGCGTCATGGCGGATCGAGATTTGCTCCAGCTCCTCGATTGTTGACTTGGTTGCGTCGGTTTCATCCAGGACGACAAAAGATCGGGGTATCCCATAGTTATCTTCATCAAGCTGATCTTGCTCACCCTCATCTGTTGAAGGCGGATTTTCTGATTGCTATTTGGCCTTCTGTTAGGGAATAGTAGATTTTGGTGTCGCTTCTTCTACTGCAAACATTTCCCTCGCCGCATGTTGTTCTCCATAGACGGTGACAACTCCCTCGGCCGATGGAAACTTCAACATCTGATGCAAGGTCGAGGGTACGGCCTTAATATCATGTATCCAGGGCCTTCCGAGCAGGGCGTTGTATCTCATATCGCCCTCGATCACACAGAATTTTGTTGCCCTGGTAGTTCCAGCGATGTTTACCATCAGCGTTATTTCTCCCTTGGTTGTCTCCGATGCCATGTTAAAATCGTTGAGCACTCGGACCTTGGAAATGATCTGGTTTGTTAGTCCCAGTTGTTCAACGACCCAAGATCAGATTATGTTGGCTGAACTCCCAGGGTCAATAAGTACGCGCTTCACTCGAGTGTCGTATATTAACATCGATATCACCAGTGCATCGTTGTGAGGTTGTGTAAGGCCCTCGATATCTTTGTCGCTGAAGTACAGAGTTCCTTCCATTGCATAGTCTCGAGTATGTTTTTCTCGGGTAATGTATATTTTGGTATGTTTCAGCACTGATACTTGAGGCGCATCTGTTTCTCCAATTATTCATGTTGATTGTATGCTTTGGCTCTTTTTGATCTGCCAACCTGTCCCTATTTTCATAGTGATTTGTTGCTCGGTCGCTCAGAAATTCCCGAAGATGCCCGTTCTCGAGCAACCAGGCTACCTCTTCTCTCAACTGTCGGCAATCTTCCGTTCTGTGCCCGTGAGTGCCATGATACTTGCACACAAGGTTGGGTCTCTCTTGGCGGAGTCTATTTGTATCGGCCTTGGCCATCTGGTTTCCTTGATGCGTCCGATTGCTGAAACGAGAGTTGCCGAGTCGACATTAAAATTATATTCAGACAATCAGGGTGCTTCTTGGCGATCACTGGTTTTCTCGAAGTTTCCTTTTGGCAACGGTCTCTTGTTCCTTTGGTTGGCGTCGTACCTGTTTTCGTCTCGGGATTTTATGTCCCCTCGATACAATCCTTCGATCTTCCGGGTATGGCCGGTGCCTGTCTCGATTCGACCTTGGCTCTCGAAAATTGTCCCTTCGAGGTCGATCAAAAGCTCTAACCGGATAAGAAGAGCCTGATGCAACCCCGATCTGGTCATCCTCTACCCTGATCTTCGACTGATATCGGTTGTGGATGTCTGCCCAGGTGACGGCCGGGTATTCAATCAAACTCTGCTTGAGTTGTCTAGATGCCGCAGAACTGCTGGGATTCAGCCCTTGGGTGAAGGTTTGCACGGCCCAGTCGTCTGTAACCGGTGGCAGGTCCATCCGCTCCATTTGGAATCCAGACACGAACTCTCTCAATGTCTCGCTGTCTCGTTGTCTGACTTTGAATAAGTCGGATTTCCTCGTCTCGACCTTGGTGGCGCCTGCATGGGCTTTGACGAAGGTATCAACGAGCATGGCGAAAGAGTCGATGGAGTTTGGAGGTAAATTGTGATACCACGTCATCGCTCCCTTGGATAGAGTTTCTCCAATTTTTTCAGGAGGACGGACTCGATTTCGTCGTCCTCGAGGTCGTTCCCCTTTATAGCACAGGTGTAGGCTGTCACGTGCTCATTTGGGTCCGAAGTTCCGTTATATTTAGGAATTTCGGGCATGCGGAACTTCTTCAGAATTGGCTTTGGAGCGGCACTGGACGGGAAAGGCTTCTGCACAAACTTTTTAGCGTCCAAACCTTTTAACACTGGAGGCGCTCCCGGTATCTGGTCCACCCTCGAATTGTATGTTTCGACTTTTTTGTCGTTGGCCTCGATTCTTTTTTCTCCTGTCTCGACCCGCTTAGTCAACTCCTCGAGCATTTTGAGAATCCCGGAGTTGATTCCTGAAGGGTTCTCATCTGGTTGTGCCGTGATTTTCTCATTATGCTCGGCTGCCACCTGAGGAGGAACGGTTTCGGCTCAGCCCGGGTTCTGACTGCGGCTTTGCAATTGGGCTATCGCCGCTTGCTGAGCTTGTAGCATATCAAATATCACTTTGAGGCTGATTTTATTTTCCCCACTTTGATGCATCTCCGAGTGGTTCTCCCCCCGAACGCTGTGCGATGGGCTGGGGGCTTGATCGGTATCGACTGCTATTTGAGAGTTGGCGTCGATTGGGACCTCGTTTCTAGGCATATCGTTGTTTTCGCTTTGGTGGTTGAATTCGTTGTTGACGGGAAGTGAGTGAGACATGATTAGGCCATAACCTGAAAAATAGAAGATTCTGCAAAGAGCAAGCGTAAAGTAGTGTGTCAAAAAAAAAAAGAATTGTATCAAAATTCGCTAATATCCTTAGCCCCACGGTGGGGCCCAAACTGTTTACCCTTAAAACCGAGTAACAATTGAATTTGTTCGTAGTGCTAAGGATGAGAGAATAAATTCGATACAATATAAAATATAAAGCAAATAACTTAGAAATATAATGGATAAAAAGTAGTAATCAAACCACAATGATTGAGTAGCCGATGACAAAATATAAATGGTAGACAGAATTTGATGAACTGTAACAATAAGCAGTAACAATTTCTAGTATTTTCTGTGGTAAGTATTGTGCGTTACAATGAAGGTCAAATACCCTTCTTATAGGTAGATAAAAGAGTCCTAAACATGGTAAAAGTCTAATTACAGGGTAAATTCCTTTAATTACGGGATGGAATATCCTAAAATGGGGGCTTAACGTCTATAATGGTTGAGATATTTACTCCTGGCGAGATATCAGGAATCCACGAAATACCCGGTTGAAACCGACCTTCTGTTACGAGATGTGTTTTTGGTCGGTCAACATCGGTCACCCTGTTTCGGTTGCTCCATTTTCGTGCTCGACTTGCTGACCTCGGGTCAAGGCAACCCGGTCTCGTATCGAATCCGGGCTCGACCCTTCTCGAGCAGTTGATCATGTTTGATCCAATACGGATACCGATCATATTTGACCCAATACAGTGATATTTGAGTATTTTACTCAAGGTTGATAATAGGAATGATGTAATCTCACTAGATAGGCTGCTACGTTTTGTATTCTCATTGACACTATGCTTTTTTATATTTGATATATATATAAAACTAACCCTAGGAATCTTGTCTAGTGGTTTTGTTAAAAAAAAAAAAAAAACTACTTTGTTTTAAATTTTATTATTATATTATTATTGTTAGTACTAACATCTATATAATAGTATAATATAATAGTTTTGTGATTCACAATCTCACTATTTTGCATTCTTTCTTTAGTATATTTAATTATTTGTGTTACTATTATAATTGTAAGTTCTTGTTTTTACTATTCTACTTCTAAAAGTATCCTTAGTACTATTCATATTACTATTAATATAACTATTACTTGTACTGTATTTTTATAGAATAATATTTTATTGTGTCAATCTTTTTAATTGATATTACTTCAATCCTTCAGGGTACTTGATATATTATTGAAGCCTTTATTATATTTTATAAATTTATTAAATTACTACTATACTTTTACTTACGAATCATTGTACTTTCTTTCTAATCACTATTATTTATTAGTTCTTTTCTCATATAATATAATTAGTATTTATATTATTTCTTTTGGTGGTTAGTTACAACTTACTGTTTTAGTTAATTATAATATTACCGTAATATTTTTTTAAAAATTACCTATTACTATTTTAGGAATTGTCTTTAATTTACTTTAATTTCATATACTTTAGGACCCGCTCTTCCACGAAAGAGTTGGTCAATTATGATCCTGAAATTGAAAAAAAAAAACTTTGTGATTGTGCAGGAAAAGACAAATATGGTCTCAAAGCATAACTTGTGACAGAATGGAGCACCAATTAGAAGATGATAAGAATCCGTTAGAAATTCAACCACCAGCTCATGTAGAGGAGCAGTTTGATGAAGTGGCACCAAGACCAGCAAACAGAATCCTAAAGGATTATGCTAGACCTGATCGCTTTAACTGTGAATCTAGTTTTGAGGAAACCCCAAGTGGCAACCAACAACTTTAAAATTAGGACAAACCTGATTCAAACAATTCAACAATCTTGCATCTTCACTAGTGATCTAAGTGAAGATCCACATAGTCATTTAATTGACTTTTTAAAATTGGTTGAAATTGCTAAGTACAATGGAGTACCTCCTGAAGTAATTAAGTTAAGGCTATTTCCTTTTTCTTTAAAAGGAGAGGCCAAGACTTGGTTACGAAGTTTGCCGCAAGGGTCTATTACCACATGGGACCGAATGACTCAGAAATTTCTTAAATAAATATTTTATCCTTCTAAAACAACAAAGTTAAGACAAGATATATCTAACTTCATGCAGACTGATACTGAGTTAGTTTATCAAGATTGGAAAATATTAAAAGCAATGTGAAGGAAATGTCCACACAATGACATTCCTGAACATATGTGGTTGTACATTTTCTATCATGGGTTAAAACCTTCTTCTAGAAATGTAATAGACACAGCTGCAGGAGGTTGCATAATGGGAAAGATCAGAGAAGAAGCATTGCAATTGCTTAATGAAATTTCTAAAAATGCCACCCAGTGGCCATCTGAGCATATAATCATCAAGAAGGCTGCTATGGTAAATCAGGTGGATGCTTTAAATACACTAATACAACATTTTGTTTCTTTGGCACAAAAGTTTGAATCTTTTCAGGTAAATAAATAACAACCAAGCCAGTCTGAGGCTTGTGACATGTGTGGAGGAAACCATCTAAACCACGAGTGTCAAGCAACCAATCAAAATGATGAACAGGTCAATATCATCGGATACAAGCCATATCCTTTTGAAAGTCTATTAGCACAAAAACATCCAAGATTTTAATGGAGCAATAAGAATGGTGCTGAAAACTCTAAAAACTACCAAAAACAACAGGCACAGAGTCCATATGGATATCAAAATCAAAATCGTGGACAACAAAATTTCAGGCCTTATCAGCAAGTAACTCCATATCACGAGAGGCCTCAACAAATGCCATCCATGTCACGACCCAAAATCCACTATAGGTCGTGATGGCGTCCAACGTCGCCATTAGGCAAGTCAACGGTGAACTACCAACTTAATTATTTATTTTATTATTTTTAAAATAATGAATCTTATTAGAAAGAGAGATAGATGCATCAAAAATCGTAGATACAGATAATTTAAGTAAAATATAAGTTAAAAGTGTCTCAACGGAAAGCAAAATCATAAAGAGATTCTGGAACACTCCAAAACCCGGAGTCACAAGTGCATGAGCCTCTACTAGGAAGAACAATTACAATACAACATCTGTCAGGAATAAAAGATAGACAGGATAATGTAACTAATTATGATGGAGACTCCATATACTGTGGATCGTAACATGGGATGCAGCCCACCGTAAAGTCCCCGCAATAGCTGCGCCTTTGCGCCCAAAAGACCACCAGAAATATATACTTGCACAATAAGTGCAGAAGTGTAGCATGAGCATATAAATCAACGCGTACCCAGTAAGTGTCTAGCCTAACCCCGGAGAAGTAGTGATGAGGGATCGACAATAACACTTACTAGTAGTCCAATAAATCAAGTACAGTAGAAAGTAAACAAGTATGAAGCATGGTAATTAAACAGGGAAAACAAATATGGGTACATGATACAATCTTCTTCTGAACAGAAAACACAAGTCCTCAAATATCAGTTACCTCCTCAAATGGAGTATATAATGTGTTCCCACCGAAATAGGTCATCACAACTCAAGTCCGGAAAATATCACGGATACACTAACTTCTTGTCAAATATTACGCATGATTCTACCAAGGCGATTGGCCCGATCCTATAAGAGTATTTCATGAAGTTGCCGAGGTGAACGGCCCCATCCCATAGGAGTGTGATACATGATACTATTGAGGCAAACGATCTGATCCCATAAGAGTATGTTACATGACACTGCCGAGGCGAACGACCCCATCCCATAAAAGTGTGTTTACATGATACTGCCGAGGCGAACAGCCCGATCCCATAAGAGAGTAATACAATATCCTGCCGAGGCAAGCAGATCGATCCCATAAGAGTATTTCATGAAGTTGCCTAGGCGAATGGCTCGATCTCATTAGAATATAAAGCTTTTACGGGTCTTTGACCCCACTCACGAATATACGTGTGATTTATGAGATTCATGAAAACCTTCCGAAAGATACGCACAAAGCGAAAGAAATCAGTAAGGGAAGTACAATTTCTCCTGCTAAACAAATAGCTCGTCAAGTATCTAAAATAGCAAGTCCATTACTTTACGCGAGTCTAGTCTCAGGTCATAATGTGAATTAAAGCAGTTGAACAGGCAAGAATAATGCAAAAAATACAACTAAAGCATGGCGTGAGTCTAAGTCTACTTGGACATAATAAGGAATTCTAGCATACGCATGGATACTCGTCACCTCATACTTGCGTGGCTCCCACAACATGTTGCACATAACAAATATAAAACCTACGGGATAATTTCCCCCTCACAAGGTTAGAAAGGAAACTTACCACGCTCCGAAGTTCCATAACCGTCTCCAACGCCTCTCTAGCATCTCAAACCGATGCTCATCGACCCAAAACTAGTCAAACAACGTGAAAACTAATAAAAACATACTCCAACACTCATAATTAATCAGCTCATAATTAATCAATTTATATCAAACTCCCAACTCCGCTCGAAAAGTCAACAAAGTCAATCCTCGGGCCCACATGCCTAGATTTCGAAAAGTTTTATAAATAAATGATATCCATAACCTCACGAGTCCATACATGCATTTTGTTTAAAAGTTTGAGTTCAAATCAACTCTCAACACTCAAATTCTCATTTCTCAAAACATAGCTAATATTTCTTAAAATTTCACTTTGATTCTCCTAATTTTGATGTTAAATCCCATGTATAATCATGTAAAATAGTTGGAAACTGAACCAAATCACTTACCCAAAGATTGTTGATGAAAATTGTCAGCCCCGACCTCGGGGAGCGCGACTGGCGCTCAACAGAAGATACCTCGGCCGAGCAAGCCTGTGCAACACCTTCTACCCAACTCGCCCATGAATAAAGAGAAGATACATTTATATTATTAATTAAACCTTGAGTGGTTTTCATGAATAATGCCAATTCCATTACCATTAGTCACTTCATTTTATAGCCTCAAAATACATACACAATCATAGTTAAAGTGCAACAAGTGATTCAAATACAACAATGCTAGTTTGACTTTCCCAACACCCATATACAACCCACACTATGTCTATGGAGCCTCTAACAGAAACAAAAGAGTACTACGACAGTGCCGGCAACAAGGCCCCCGCTATACCTCAAAATACTATGTACATGGAACAAGAGATATAGGACCCCGGAATGAAGTGGAGCTCACCAAGTCAGCTGAGGAGAGGGTGTGCTGCTATCACTGATCAATACCACCTGCTATGGAACCACCTGCATCAATTAAAGATGCAGCGCCCCCGACAAAAGGGCCGTTAGTACATGTCGAATAGTACTAGTACGAAAACAAAACACCTATACAAGGACTTGGAAATACAACCTGAATGTGATGAACCATGGTAACTACAAAAGGCTAAGTTGGCCGTTAAAGTCATAACAAATTTATTAAGAGCTTTCAATAACATTTATAAATTCTTAAATCGGGGATTCTCTACAACTACCTTTACACAAAGCAGCCCTGCCGCCTCACCCCACCATATGCGGGTGGAGGTGCAATCACAATACCAGAAACGCTACACAAAGCGGCCCTGCCACCTCACCTCGATGTATCCAGGTGAAGGTGCATTCACAATGCCACATTTCGGACTCCCAACACAATAATAGTTTATACAAAAGAGTTCCTTTTTTAAATCAACCATTTGGCACCTTTGGCCTCGGCAAGTGTAAGTTCACAAGGTCTCATCATATGAGAAATGAGTGCTTAATTCCATTGAGTTCATATAAGATCTTCTTCCCAAAAAGAGGTATAACATAATTAAGTGAAAAATGGAGAATCATTAACACACGAGGATTCTAACACATTATGCCAATCGATAATCAATTTTACTAGTTTGAATACCCCACATCAATAGTGTTACAAGTTCGACTAGACATGATAGAATTTTTCAAGGATTCGGGAATTCCGATACTAGAAGAAGAGTTTAGCCTTCATACCTCAAAAGAGCTCTTTGTAGTGCCACAATAATGTCCCAACACTCTTAACAATGCCAATCTATAGAGGATGAGAGTATTATAAGCACGATTAGAGGAATTCGCATGTGTTACGATTATGACCCGACCTTTCCCCCAACTAATTTAAGAATAAAACCACCCAAGATGGTTCAACAACCTCCCCACAGTCTCTATTAGCTCATGCATGTGATAAATCTTCCCTCATCAACCATAATCAACCCAAACCCGAAATTGAAGAATTGGGGGAAGAAATCCTTACCTTTTTGAAGCCCTAGCAAGTTCCTTTTGATGGAATTCCAAGGTTTGATCAAAGTAGAGTAGTGAAATCATTAGTCCTCCCTTCCCTCTCTCTATAATAGCTCTCTCCTCTCTCTAAAATGTCAGGTAATCCCCCAAAAATGAACCCTTATGCTAGATAAATGAAATGGGGGTCGGGTTATAAAATTGTAAAAATGAAGCCCCGACACAGAGCTGCGGTCACATATGCGACCGCACTTCTACGGTCCGCAAAATGGACCGCATAGTGGCCCTCCGAAACTGACCACAACTGCCTCACTCTGCGACTGATCTGCGGTCGCACAATGCACCGCAAAACTACCCTCCGAAAGTTTTTTGTGCTGGGTCGGCGATGGGTTATACGGCCCGCAAAATTATTATGCGGCCACATAATGGACCGCAAAATGGTCCAAACATTTGCCTAGATTTTCTGTCTCAGTCTACGGCAAATCTGCGGTCACAGATCAGTTCTGCGACCGCAGAATGGGCCACAGAAACACCATGGACTTCCAAAAATTTTCTTCAACGGCGAGCTAAGAATCTCTACAATCCTTAATGCTTAAGTCTACTTCGGCACCACGAAACCCCGAGTTTTAGGTAAGATTTTACGAGGCCTTACAAAAATCCCTCTTCAAAATCCCCCCCCCCCCCACCAGGTGCAGATATTGCATTTGCGACATAAGGTTCGCATTTGCGAACCCTCGCAATTGCGAACAAGTGTTTGCAATTGCGAACCAAGGCAAAATGTACATGCTTTGCAATTGCGAACCAAGACAAATATCTACAGGCTTCGCAATTGCGAACCAAGGGAAAAATCTACAATCTTCTCAATTGCGAAGGGGATTTCTCAATTGCGATACTTGAGCATCATCAACAACAGCAATCTTTCCCGACACGGAAAGGGGTAACTCTCTCATGCGACATCGGAATTCGATGATTCTTGTTGCTATGACTCCGTAATTACGATATGGATCTAATGGTTCTATCAAATCACAAATCAAAGGTCTTTTGCTCAATATAATATCCTCTATACCCAAGAAAATGACGCCGAAACTTCAAATAACAGCGTGACATAACCAGTCTAAAAATATAACACGAACTCGCTTGCACGATCAAAACACCAAAATAACCTCTAGAATCACGAATCGGACGCCAACACGCATGAAAATCATCAAATCAACTCCAAATGACCAAATTTTGCAGGCAAGTTCCAAATGACAAAACGGACCTATTCCAAGTCTCGAAACAAAAATTCAAGTGCGATAGCCTTAAAGTCAAACCACGGTCAAACTTAGGAAATTTCAAACCTTTAAATGCCAATAAGCGCCGAAATGCTCCTGGACCAACCTATGCTCAACCCGAACACACGCCCAAGTCCGAAATTATCATTCGAACCTATTGGAACCTCCCAATCCCGATTCTGAGAATGTCTACTCAAAAGTCAAATCTTGGTCAACTTTTCCAACTTAAAGCTTCCGAATTGAGAATTATTCTTCCAATCAAACCCCCGAACTTCCCGAAAATCGAAACCAACCACACGTACAAATCATAATACATGAAGTAAAGCTACTCAAGGCCTCGAATAATGCGCTAGAGGTCAAAACGACTGTTCGGGTCGTTACATTCTCCCCCACTTGAACATGCGTTCATCCTCGAACGTGCTAAGAACCGCTCCGGAATTGTCCCAAACCACAAGGATCCTATTCATGACACATACGAGCAGTCGTCGAATCTGAAACAAACTTCCACCGTCCATAACTAAAGGAATAGAGTTCCTCTCAGTCATAACCTCTCCCATTTGCGAGAGTACCAAAATCTCCATATCTGATTTAAATCTCTAACAATCGAATGACTAACACGTCACACTTATACGATCCTCTCTAGGATATACCCCCAAAACGTTCTGCACCAGGTAGTGAAATGGCTATTGACCATGCTATTTCTATAGTGCTAGCAAGCCTCTGCATTTCAACACCCAACACTTTTTCCACCCAAACAGGCCATCCATAGGCTGCCCGAAAATAGTGATAGCATACTCCGAACATCTGAAATCCCCCCCATCTCCTCCGAGCTCATGACATTCTTATTAAAACTAAACCATAACCTTGATCCTCAACTTCCAATTTCCATACTGCTCACTGCACCTATCATACTGCTACGCGAGAGCCCAACGATTTCATCCTAAACCCTGAACTACTAGTAGAATAAACACTTAATCGGCTAGAACCCCTTTCACTCCACTTGTTTCAGAAGAACAATTGAAACACTCAACCGAATTCCCATAACCATAGAAGATGCAAACCTCAGGTCTTAGTCTAAATTGCCATAACTCTTTCGGGATCCATTTACACATCACTTAACCATCAGAATCAAATACCTCAAAATCAATCAAATCATGGAGGCTGTCAAGCCTGCACAGATAGCCACAAATCACCTGTATAGTCTTACCACACCGAAGGAACCGACCCTTCTCATAACCATGCTGATTCAACCCACTATTAACTGACTCAACTTCTTCCAATTTACTCTTGACTTGCCTTTGAAATAATAATTCCATTCAAACACATAACGGACCCCAAACAACACTCATCCCGAGTGACCCAAATCACAAGACTACCGCGTCTCCATATCCACGAGCCATCTCATACCCTCCTCATGCACTCAATAGTATTTTCAATTGATACATCTGTTCTGAAAGACCTCCTGTGAATTCAAAATTGTTTCCTCCATCTCTCAAACATCGCACCGCTTACCCCGTGACAGTCATAGAAATAATCCAAGTCTCTTTCATACCTCGCTACAAAACTAATTCCTTAGCCACACGACAAACTCGAAAATCCTTAGGCACCGCACTTTACTTCTGGAACCCACTAGAACCATTGTTAAGAGTCACCCACTCTGACTTGGTCCCGAGTACATAACCAAACACTGGTGCTCCGTTAGCACATGAACACTTCCAAAGAAGCAACCTGATGAATTCTTTTCATCAGAACACCAAAATAACCTCTATAATCACAAATCGGATAAACACATGAAAATCGCATTGAACTTCAAGAATTTCTAGAATTGCAACCAAGCGTCTGAACCATATCAAATCAACTTTAAATGAAACGAAATTTTGCATACAAGTTCCAAATGACGAAATGGACCTATTCCAAGTACCGAAACCAAAATCCAAGCCCAATAATCTTAAAGTCAAACCATGGTAAAACTTAAGAAAATTCCAAACCTTTAAATTTCAACTTTCCATAATAAGCACCGGAATGCTCTCGGACCACCCGATACTCAACCCGAACATACGCCCAAGTCCGAGATCATCACTCGAGCCTATTGGAACCTCCAAATCTCATTCCGAGATCGTTTAATCAAAAGTCAAATCTTGGTCAACTCTTCCAACTTAAAGCTTCCGAATTGAGAATTATTCTTCCAATTAACCCCAAACTTCCCGAAAAGCAAAATCGACCACACGTACAAGTCATAATAGATGAAGTGAAGCTGCTCAAGGCCTCAAACTGCCGAACGATGCGCTAGTGTTCAAAACGACCGATCGGTCGTTTCAATCCAAGTTTTGATGACCTTTTGTATAAGTACATGAAGGTTACTGATAAAAAAATGGAAAGTCAAAATTCAGCCCTAAAAATCTTGAAATTCAGTTAAGCCAATTGGTAACTCTTGTGTCTGAAAAGATTCAAGGTCCTTTACCAAACAATATAGAGAAAAATCCTAAAGAACACCTTAAGGCCATTGCCGTACGGTCAGGTACAACTTTTGATGAACCTTATACAGACAAACAAGAAAAGAATAAATCAAAACAACAGGTAGACAAGGGTGAGAATGTTGAGACACCCTCTCAACCATCAAAAGAGAAAGAAGCCAAGAAAAAAAATACTAAAAATTTGATTCCTTTCCTTGTTACAATTCCTTTTCACAACAAATGAAAAAAGAAAAGCTTGATGAATAAATAATTTTCAAAGTTTTTGGAGATCTTAAAACAAATTCATATTAACATTCCTTTTACTAATGCCTTTCTGTAAATGCCTTCATATGCCAAATTTCTAAAAGAAATTTTATCAAGCAAAAGGAAATTGGAAGAAGTTTTTGTGGTAATACGTACTGAAACATGCAGTGCTATACTTCAAGATAAGCTACCATAAAAACTTGGTGACCCAGGTAGTTTCACCATTCCATGTACTCCGGGAGGAGTATACATTAAAAAGCACTTTGTGGTTCTGGAGCTTTAATAAATGTGATGCCATTTTCTATTTTTAATAGATCTTGGTGAAATAAAAGACGCTTGTGTTTTTCTTCAATTTGATGACCAAAGTACTAAGAGACAAGAGGGAATAATTGAAAATGTGCTTGTAAGAGTAGATAAATTTATTTTTCCTATAGATTTCATAGTACTTGAAATGAAAGAGTGTCCTCATGAACTAATTATTTTGGGTAGACCATTTCTTGCAACAGGCAGGGCTCTGTTGCAATCATAGATGTCAATCAAGGACAACTAATTTTAAGAGTTGATGAAGAAAGAGTTATTTTTAATATGCAAAAGATACTAAGATTCTCAGAAGATGATACATCATCTTCATGCTTTTCAGTAGACATGATTAATAATCTTGTAGATGAATTCAAAGATGATCAATTATTTTTTGACTCAATGGAAAGATGTTTGGCCAAATCTGACACCACAAATGAAGATCCGACTATCAAAAGAGAAGCAAAATTATTGAAAAAAGATTATAAGGAAGGATGTCACGACCCAATTTCTTCTAAAGGTCCTGATGGCGCCCAATATCACTGCTAGGCAAGCCAACGATGAACTAGCCATGTATTTGTTCTTTTTAATAATTTCAAATTAGGTGATTTGTATCTACTAAGTGAATGAGAAGTGGAAAGTTTAATAAAGTAAGCGTAATCTCATAAAGGAGCAAGTATAGTGATATAAATACCCACTAACCATCAAATGTCTACTAGCATGCTTCCAAGATCCGGTGTCACAAGTGAATGAGCAACTAGTAGAATATATAAAACACTAAACTACTGTCTGAAATAGAGTAGACAGAAAGTAAATAAAAAAGAGTGACTTTGGGTGCTACATAACGGACTTAGAAGCAGCTCGCCACTTAGCCTCGGGGTAACAGGGGTGCACGTCTGACTGACTGCTAGATGCACCTGCCTCAGATCCTACACGATTAGTGCAGAAGTGTAGCGTGAGTACATAAATAACATGTACCCAGTAAGTATCCAGTCTAACCTCGAAGAAGTAGTAACGAGGGGTCGACATCAATACTCACAATGGGCCAACAATAAAATATAGAAATTCTAAATAGACATGAGATATGTGAATAATAATAATAACACGATAGCAACCAGTGAATAAATGATTCTTTAATTGATAGTAAATTCCAAAAACATTCAACTAACACATACTAACTCCAGATAAAAATTCGGGTTAATAAATGAGTTATAACCCCTCATTTCATAAAAATATAATATCACCCAAGCATTAACACGCATGATTTATGTCAAGGTCGTGTGGCCCGATCTAAAATAATGTGTATACTACCGAGGGTCGAGCGGCACGAACCATAGATGCATCTCTTATACTGCCGGGGCGTTCGGCCCGCTCCACAAGAAGAGAGAATACTCTATGAACATCCGATTTAAAAACTATTATAAGACTAATACACAAGGAAACACAATTTTCATTAACTGTCAAGTAACTCGCCAAAACTCAAAGTAAGTGCAATGCGGTCTTTACGAATCCTTTATCAAGTTTCAAGATAACTTATGCACTTAAATTAACAAGTAGAGTGCAAAACATAAAAGTATTTTATGATTTGGGTCCTAAAACTACCCGGACCTAAGTATAATTAGTAGCTACGCACAGACTCTTGTCACCTCGTGCGTGCGTAGCCCCCACAATTAGAAGCAAAAAACACCTATGGGGTAAATTCCCTCTTACAAGGTTAGGCAAGAGGCTTACCTTGTCTCAAAGATCACTTTCCTGCCCACGAACTAACTCTAAAGTCTCAACTTGGTGCTAAACAATCCGAAGCTAGTCAAATATTATATAAGTTAATCAATATACATTCACAAGTTTGTAATTTAGCTATTAGAGTAATTACCCAACCCAAGTTGGAAGATTCTTAAAATTCACCCCTAGGCCCTCGTCCCCGGATTCCGGAAATTTTCGAAGATAAATGCTACCCATAACCTCATGAACTCAAATATATAATTTTCACCCAATTCCATTATCATTTTCGTAGTTAAATCCCATTTTTATCAAAACCTAAGTTTTTCAACTAAACCCACAATTTTTACAATTTATTTGTTAAGAATCTACCCAAAAATCCATATATTAAACTCATCTTGTATACGAATTACTTACCTCAAAGTGCAAGGTGAAAATCCCTCTTCAAGAGCTCCAAAATCGTCCAAGAAGTGAAAGAAATGAACCAAAATAGCCTAAGTCCCGACCTTAAATGAACCTCACTATCCCAATGATTTTCACTTCTGCGGGTCCAGGGGCGCACCTGGGATGCTGTTCCTATAGAAAATCCATCGCAGGTGCGGTCCTAGCCCAGGCTGCCTCCCTTTGCTTTTGTGGACGGGCTCCCACTTGTGCGGAAGATCTGTCGCACCTGCGACCTTGGCCTGGTCGGCCTCCATTTGCATCTGCGGCCCTTTCATCGCAGAAGTGAGGCTGCTTCTAGGGAACGCTCTTCGCTTCTGCGGGCCACTGACCACCAATCCAAAGCTGCTTCTGTGATCAAAGCTCGCACATGCGAGCTCGCTCCTACGGCCAAAATCTCGCAGGTGCGGGCGCACTAGAACTGGTGCACCATCAGTCCTTCATGCAAATTTTTGAGTCCGATTCTAATCCGTTTCTCATCTGGTGCCCCTGGGACCCCATCCAATAACACTCACACATCCAATAACATAATAGAGACCCGCTCGTGAGATTGAAACACTAAAGTAACATCTAGAAATACGAATCAAAAGCCAAAACACATGAATTAAATTATCAAACTCAAAAACTTCTAGAAACACTTCCGCGTGTCCGATTCCTATCAAATCAACTCGGAATGACGCTAAATTTTGCGTGCAAGTTAAAAATTCACCATCAGAGCTATTTTTAGTCTTGGAATCCCAAACAGAGCTCGATAACACAAAAACCTATTTCAAACCAAATTTAAAGAACTTGAAAACCTCCAATGCGCAACTTTCAATATTAAGCGTCGAAATGCTCCCCGCTCATCCGAAACCCGATCCGAACATACGCCCATGTCCAAAATTATCATACAAACCTATTAGGACCATCAAATCTCAGTTTCAAGGGTATTTACTAAAAATGTTGACCCAAGTAAAACTTACCCTTTTTAAGCCAATATTAAGTAATTAAGTGTCCCAATTTCAACCCGAACCCTTCCAAACCCGAACTAACCATCCCCGCAAGTCATAAAATAGTAACAGCACATACGAGGAGTCTTATTTAAGGGAACGAGGATCTAGAAAGTAAAACGACAAGTCGGATCTTATAAAGGAGGCATGCAATTAGAAGAAGTTCAACCAAAATTGAACTCAAAACTCTCCCTTCTCATTTGAAATATGTCTATATTGAGCATGAGTTATTTTCAGTAATTATTTCATCTTCTCTAACTACAAAACAGGAAGAAAGATTGATTGAAGTAGTGAAAGCACACAAAGGAGCCATGGGATGGACTATAGAAGATATCAAAGGGATTAATCCAGCAATTTACGCACATAATCCTCATGGAGAAGAGCTACAAACCGATAGTCCAACCCCAAAAGAGTTTGAATCCAGCAATGCAGGAAGTGGTGAAAAAGGAGATTGTAAAGCTTCTGGCGGTAGGTATTATTTACCCTTTTCAGAAAGCCCTTAGGTAAGTCCTGTTCAGATAGTACCAAAAAAAATGAGGTATGATAGTGATAGAAAATAAAAACGATGAACTAATACCTACAAGGACCATCACAGGATGGAGAGTCTATATAGATTATAGACGTCTCAATGATTCCACTAGAAAAGATCACTTTCCTTTGCCATTTATTGATTAAATGTTGGAAAGAATTGTAGGATATGATTTTTACTGTTTTCTTGATTGCTATTCATGGTATAACCAAATACCAATCGCACCAGAAGATCAAGATAAGACAACTTTCACATTTCCTCATGGAACATATGCCTATAGGAGAATGCCATTTGGTTTGTGCAACGTCCCTGCTACATTTCAGCGTTGCATGTCAGCAATTTTTTCTGACATGACTAAAAAAATTTCTTGAAATTTTTATGGATGATTATACACTCCTCGAGCGAAGGTTTTGAGGATTGTCTTCACTACTTAACCTTAGTTCTTAAGATATGTGAAGACAAACTTATGTCTTAATTGGGAAAAATATCATCTTTGGTTACTGAAGGAATTATTTTAGGACATAAAATCACTACGAAAGGGATAGAAGTTGATAAGGCTAAAATTGATCTTAAAGAAGAATTACCCCCTCCCACAACAAGGCATTAGAAGCTTTCTAGGTCATGCAGATTTTTATAGACGGTTCATAAAGAATTTTTCAAAAATTTCAAAACCTTTGACTAACCTTTTGATGAAAGATGCTATGTTTGAATTTTCATGTGATTGTATGAAAGCCTTTGACACCCTTAATGAAAAATTATCAACAGCCCCTATAGTTGTGTCCCCTTATTGGAACCAACCTTTTCAGGGTCATGTGTGATGCTAGTGATATAGCAGTTGGAGCTGTTTTAGGCCAGAGAAAAGATAAGATTTGTCGTCCAATTTACTACGCCATCAGGACAATAAATGAGGCTCAACCAAATTATGCTACCACTGAAAAAGAATTATTGGCAATGGTATTTGCATTTCATAAGTTTCATTCCTATCTGATAGGAATCAAGGTCACTATTTTTACTGATCATGCAGCTCTAAAATATCTCTTAGCAAAAAAAAATGCTCGACCTAGATTGTTAAGATGAATTTTACTTCTCCAAGAATTTGAGCTCGTGATAAAAGATAAAAAGGGAACAGAGAATCAGGTAGCTGACTATTTATCTAAATTAAAGGACCCTCTACTTGAGTTGTGTGATATAAAAGAAGAGTTTCCTGATGAACATATTTTTTCTATCAACTCAGTTATGACTCAACCACCTTTGTTTGCAAACGTTGCAAATTACATGATTGGAAAATGGACACCTCAAAAACTCACTTACCAACAGAGGAAAAGGTTGATATCTGATGCTAAATATTATTTGTGAAATGGCCCTTACTTGTTTAAACTTTGTGCAGATAATATTATCAGAAGGTGTGTGCCAGAAGAAGAAATGACTAAAATTTTGTATCATTTCAACGATGGAGCAATTGGAGGACATTATGCAGCAAATCGAACTGCCTTTAAAGTTCTGGAGGTTGGATTTTTCTGGCCAACGCTTTTTAAAGACGCTCGTGCCTTGTTGCACAGTGTGACAGGTGTCAAAGAGCAGGTAATATCACTAAGAGAGATGAAATGTCATTGCAATCAATATAGGTGTGTGAAATATTTGATGTGTGAGGAATAGATTTCATGGGTCCTTTTCCTTCATCTCTTTCTTTTGAATATATCCTCCTGGCTGTGGAATATGTTTCAAGATGGACCGAAACTACAGCAACAAGGAAAAATGATTCTCAAACTGTCTGTAATTTTTTGAAGAAAAATATTTTTACCAGGTTTGGTAAATCCAGTGTCATCATTAGCGACCAAGGGTCTGATTTCACGAATAGACAATTTTCGGCATTGTTATCAAAATATGGTGTGACCACAAAACGGGTACACCATACCATGCTCAAACTTTTTAATTTTTTTTCCATATATATCATATATTTTTATATTTTTTAAAAAATACTAAGAAAGATAACATAATACAAAAAAAAAAAGAAAAAAAAATAAAAGAGGGAGGAGAGATAGAGTGAATCTTTTAACTGTCACAATGATTTTACTATCTACAAAGAATTTTGGCGCACGAAATCAATTCAAGATTATAAAGGAGTACTTTTACTCTACACTTTTCACCACAACCAGACAATCACTTTTTTCTCTTCAGCCATGTTACCTTAACAAAATGTCTTGTTCTCTTTCTCTCTTCTTTTATTATATTCACCTTCTTCTCTGTCTAATTAAGTCTCTTTTACATGGCTCTTAACTCTAAATTATCTTTAGAATATTGGGCTAATGAAAACTCTTTTTGTTATGAAATTCCAGAAAATGAATTATTTTTTAACAAAGAAGATGGGAGGGAAGAAGCATTTATTGTGCAGACCACTAAACATTTTAAATGTAGTAAATTTGCAAAACCACCTAGGGCATATAACCTCACCCTTCTTGGAGAGTTTTATAAAAATTTAGATGAGACCAATAATGTTTCTAATGTTTTAGGAAAATTTCTCTCCAACAACTATTAACAAGTTGTTCTCTTTGCCTTACAGTTGATGATAGTGTTACAATTAAACTTCTCGATAATCCAAATTTATATTGATAGAGAAATTTTTATGTCCTTATGGTGCTGATTGGAGCTATACATCAATCGGTAATAAACTTTACCTCAATGAGAAGAACATAAGAAAGGAGGCAAAGCCATTATTTTCTTTTCTAAGCAGTAGATTAATTCCAGATACTGATTTCTCTATGGTTGATATACCTGGACTCTCTCTACTCTTTGATCTTTATTATAGAAAACTTATTGATTTTGGTAAGCTGATCAATACCAATATTAAAAGGTGTCATCATGAATCTACTGTTCAAAAGTGATGGTTCCCTTCAAAAATCACTTTGTTGATAAAAAATAAAAGCTAGTATTGTTTCAAGTTTAGATCTAGTGTTGAATCTAACAATTCATAAGTAAGAAATTATGAAAAAAATGAGGAGAGACTGAAGAGCCAAGAAATAGAAAAATTTATGAGATAAATTTGCAAGCTATGGAAAAAGAAAATACTGTTGGGAGTTGCTGAAATGGAAATAAAGTGGCAGCAACAATGATGGTACAATTTGAGAAAATAAAGACAAATTTAGAAGAAAAATTGATGAAATGAAAAAACGGTGGCTGGAAAAGTTTAATAAAAAGGAACAAATGGAATTGCTAATGTAATGACCCGATAGGTCATTTTAAGTTTTAGTCTTTATTTCCGTATTCCAAGACCTCGACTCGCTCCGTTTAGCGTTCTTCGATTTGCGTGCGCAATTCGAGTCTTTTTCCGAAAATTTTTTATGTGAAAAATCTAAGAAAACTTGAATTTTGTCTTTAAAGTAACTTGAGTTGGCTATGCTCAATGTTTTGTGTAAACAAATCCGGATCAGTATTTTGACGGTCCCGGTGGGTCAGTGTCGTAATTTTGGACATGGGCGTATGCTCGGAATTGAATTCGGAAGTTCCTAACTTGTTTTGACTCATTTTTTCGAAAACTAAAATTTTTGAATGTTGAAGGATTACAAGGTTTGACTAAAAGTTGCCTTCTTAGCTAAAGGGTTCGAATTTTGATGTTAAGACTTGGAATAGTTCCATATTTCTATTTTAAATTTTTTTGCAAAATTTGGTTCATCGGAACTCATTTGACATGATTCGGACACTTAAATATGATTCTAGTGTTCTTGAGTTTCACTTTGCAAGTTTATTCGTTTTGAGGATTGATTCATAGATTTAGGTGTTATTTCTGTTAATTGATTGCGCGAGCAAGTTCATATAGTGTTATTACACCTTTGTGCATGTTTAGTTTGGAGCCCGAGGGACTCGGGTGAATTTCAAACGTGTTTCGGATGAGTTTTGCTTAGGAAAAGTCTGTTGTGCAATACTAATGCTGGTGCTTTGTTGCAGATCTCGCAATTGCGAGGTCTGGCTCGCAAATGCGAGCCTCGCTTTGAAGAATATTTCCCATTTGCATTCATGGGTTGGGTTGGGTGAATCTCGCATTTACGAGAAATAGTTCGCGTTTGCAGACAGTGGACCTTCGCATTTACGAAGGAAGTAGTCGCAAATGCGAACATTGACCACCAGTGTACTGCTTCGCATTTGCGAAGTTATGGGTCGCATTTGCAATGGTTCTAGGTTCACATTTGCAACCTCAATGTCGCATTTGCGACTTTTTCTCTTATGTGATAGGGTTCGCATTTGGGACCCTTGTCTCGCAATTGCGAACAAGACATTGCAATTGTGACATCTGCAGCTGTTAAAAGAGAGGAAAAACGAGATTTAGCTTATTTCTCACTATCTCTCAACCCTAAACACCCTAGAGGCGATTTTCTAAGGGACATTTCTTCCTTCACTGGTAAGTGACTGTAATCCATTTCTTTTCAATTACCAATTACATTTCATGAGATTTCAACACCAAATTTAGGATTTTCATAGTAAAAATTAGTGATTTGGGTAGAATTGGGATTTGTAAAATTGAGATTTAAATCTCGAATTGGGGTCAGATTTCAAAACTGATCACATAATCGAGCTTGGGGGTGAATGGGTAGTTAGGTTTGGTCCGAATCTCGGATTTTGACCAAGCGGGCCCGAGGTTGACTTTTGTTGGCTTTTTGAAAAAAGTGTAAAGATCTTTGATTTATCAATTGTATTAAATTTTCCTAGCATTGTTTGATGATATTAAGTCGATTTTGGTTAGATTCAATTGGTTTGGAGGCGAATTTTAGAGGAAAGGCTCTGGTTGAGCTTTAAAATGGTTGCGGAACGAGGTAAGTATAGGGTCTAACCTTGATTTGAGGAAATTAGAAACCCTTGAACTAAATGTTATGTGAATTACGTGTGTAATGGCGTATATGAGAGGTGACGAGTTTATATACGCCGTCAAAATGATTGTTTCCATGCCTTTCTCGTATTTCATGAATTATCTAGCCTCATGCCTTAACTGTTACATGTTTTAATTGCTTTCTATGCCGTAATTTGTTGCTTTTCAGTAATTATTCTTGTATTTAATTATTTATTCCTTTCATGACTCCGTGATTAATTGCTACTTGCTTTAATTATCTTACTTGCACGCCTTAATTGTCACGTACTTGACTTGCCTTTTTACTTTTGCATTATTTGTAGAATTCCTTTGATTAGTATATGGTTCATTTATTGCCCTGCTTTCATATCCTTAATTGTAGAGATTCTTGTAAATTGAACTATTGGATTGGTTACATTTACTGAAAATATTTATGGATCGGGTTGCACGCCGCAACGGTTGTAATATGGTGGAATAAGTGAGGATTTTGATATTGATTATAATGATATGGTAGGATTGGGTTGTGCGTCGCAACGGTTGTGTACGTAATACTTGATATTGATAAATTATGACATACTGAAATAAGGGAAGATTATGACATTGATTACGATGATATGATGGGATCGGGTTGCGTGCTTCAACGGATTTTATATGTGATTCTTGAAATTAATAAATGATTCTATGGTGAGATAAGGGAGGATTGTGTGTGTATGGTGGGATCGGATTGCGTGCCACAATGGATTGTGTTTGTTGTATTCGTTGTTGTTATTATGTTGGTTTCCATCATTATTACATGAAATTATGAGATCGGTTATTCTAGGTTCTCTAATTGTAAAGATTGAGTTCTTTTTCATAAATTAACTGACTTACTTTCATTTCCAGTTTTCCTTCCAGTTATGATTATTATACTACGTATAGGTTATTGTTAGTGGTCAACCTTAGCGTCGTCGCTACTTCATCGAGGTTAGGCTCGGCACTTACAGAGTACATGAGGTTGGTTATACTCATACTACACTCTGCACTTCTAGTGCAGATTTCGGAGTGGGTCCTAGAGGCGTTAAGTAGATCTGCTCGGATTCGGTTCTTGACGGAGACTTGAGGTACAGTTGCACAGCGTTTGCAGCCCTGAAGTCCCCCTCTCTACATTACCTTAGCTGTTTTTTTTTTATTCAAAGACAGTTATGCTTTTATTCTGACTATATTTGTAGTACTCTAGACGCTCGTGTATTCGTAACACCAGTTCTGGGATTGTATTTGGATATCATCGTTTATTAGTTTATCTACTTTATTTCAGTTTATTCAGCTTAATGGTTTTCATTTGACTTGAATTGTTAAAAATGTTTAATAACTATATTTAATGCCCAGTAAGTTAAATGTTATGTGCCATCACGGTCCCGAGGGTGGGAATTTCGGGTCGTGACAAGTTGGTACCAGAGCATACCTAGGTCTCACGAGTCATAATCAAGCTTAGTAGAGTCTGGAGGATCGGTACGGAGACGTCTGTACTTATCTTCTAGAGGCTATGGAGTTTAGGAAAAATTTCACTTCTTTCCTTCTCTATCGTGCGATTTTATTCTACCCTTGATGATTGAACCATTCTATTCTTGTTCTCTTGCAGATGGCAAGCACATGCACAGCATCTGCAGCCGAACAGGAGACAGAACCCCCTGTGGTAGCTACTACCAAGGGTAGAGGCCGAGGCCGAGTTCGAGCTAGAGGCAGAGCTCTGCCTAGAGCTCGGGCAGCAGCACCTGCAGTGGAGCCTCAGGTGGATCATGAGGAGGAGGTCCCAGCTCAAACCGTACCCGTCGGAGCAGCTCAGGTCCCGGAGAGGTTCATAGCCACTATAGTGCTTCAGGACGCTCTAGTCCATTTGGCGGGCCTTATGGAGAGTGTGTCCCAGACCGGTGCATTTCCGGTGGCACCAACCATCTCTCAGGCTAGGGGAGGAGCATAGACTCCCGCTACTCACACCTCGAAGCAGGTGGCTCCCTATATTAGACTCCAGCAGCTCAGCCAGTTGGGGTGGTTCAGTCGGTTGTTGCATCACAGGCCGGTGATAGGCCCGTTATGTCTTCTGAGGCTTTGTTGAGGCTGGATAAGTTTACCAAGCTCTTCCCTGTTCCTTTTATTAGTGCACCTTCTGAAGACCCACAGGATTACTTGGACTGTTTCCGCGAGGTGTTACGCAACATGGGTATTATTGAGACCAATAGGCTCGACTTCGTAGTGTTCAAAATGACCGGTTCTTCCAAGAGATGGTGGAGAGACTATGTGTTGACTAGACCAGCTGGTTCACCTGCACTTACCTAGGATCAATTTTCACAGCTATTTTTAGAGAAGTTCATTCCTGTCACCCTGAGAGAGGATTACCGCAGGTAGTTTCAACGTCTACAGCAGGGTAGTATGACTGTCACCCAGTATGGGGATCGATTTGTGGACCTAGCTCATTATGCTATTGTTTTACTCCCTATTGAGAGGGATAGAGTGAAGCGATTCATTGATGGGCTCACTTTCTGTATCAGGCAACAGATGGCCAAGGAGAGTGGAGATGATATTTCTTTCCAGAGAGCCGTAGATATTGCTAGACGGATTGATATGGTTCGTGGCCAGAAGAGGGGGCCGGTGTCTGATAAGATGCCTCGTCATTCCGTTAGTCTCAGTGGTGCTTCATCTGGAGGCAGGGGTACTTTTGGTAGGTGCCATTCTCCTAGTCCATTTCAGTCAGCGATTTAGGCATCTTATAGTGCTTTGAGGAGTCATGGTTCTTATGTATCTCATTCGGCACCCTGCCTACAGTGCACCATCAGCTCCTATTGGTGCGCCTCTAATCCAGAGCTACCACCATTGTTATCCTCATCATTTGAGTCAGTTTCAGCTTCAGTATCCACAACAGCAGGATGGGTATTTTGAGAGTGGGGGTACTTGACATATCAAGAGTTTATGTCCGAGATTGTTGAGCAGCATGCCACAGCAGAGTTCTCGTGCCATGGTTCCGGCACTGGTTGCTTCATCACCCGCTCAGCCAGCTAAAGGCGGGGGCCAGGCAGCCAGAGGTGGAGGTCAGGCCGTTAGAGGTGGAGGTCAGACCATTAGAGGTGGAGGCCAGCCAACTAGAGGCCGTCCGAGAAACGGAGGTCAGGGTGGTGGGGCCCAACCCCGATTTTATGCATTCCTAGCTAGACTTGAGGCCGAGTCATCTGACGCCGTTATCACAGGTATAGTTCCAATTTGCCATAGAGATGCTTCAGTTCTATTTTATCTGGGCTCTACTTATTCCTACATGTCATCCTATTTTGCTTCATATTTGGTTGTGCCTCGTGATTCTTTGAGTGCTCCTATGTATGTGTCCACGCCTGTGGGAGATTCCATTGTTGTAGGTCGTGTCTATCGCTCGTGTGTGATTACTGTTAGGAGGCTTGAGACTAGAGTAGATCCCCCACTTCTTGATATGGTAGACTTTAATGTTATTTTGGGCATGGATTGGTTGTCACCTTATCATGCTATACTGGATTGTCACGCCAAGACGGTGACCTTAGCCATGTCGAGGTTGCCTAGATTAGAGTAGAGAGGAACTCCTGGCCATTCTACCAATAGGGTTATTTCTTATGTCAAGGCTCGACGTATGGTCGAGAAGGGATGTCTAGCTTATTTGGTCTATATTTGCGATTCTAATGCAGAGGTTCCTTCCATGGATTCAGTACCTGTGGTGCGTGAGTTTCCAGAGGTGTTTCCTGCAGATCTGCCGGGGATACCACCGGACAAAGATATTGACTTTTGTATTGATTTGGCTCCGGACACTCCGCCTATTTCTATTCCACCATACCGTATGGCCCCACCAGAGTTGAAGGAATTGAAGGAGAAGTTGCAAGATTTGCTTGATAAGGGATTCATTAGACCTAGTGTCTCGTCCTGGAATGCGCTCGTGTTGTTTTTGAAGAAGAAGATGGTTTGATGAGGATATGTATAGACTATCGATAGTTGAACAAAGTCACTATCAAGAACAAGTATCTGTTGCCGAGGATTGACGACTTGTTTGATCAGCTTCAAGGTGCCAAGGTGTTTTCAAAGATTGATTTGAGGTCTAGCTATCATCAGTTGAAGATTAGGGCAACGGATTTCCCTAACACGGCTTTTCGGATTCGCTATGGGCATTTTGAGTTCCTAGTGATGTCATTTAGGTTGACAAATGCCCCAGTAGCAATTATGAATTTGATGAACCGGGTATTCAAGCCCTATTTGGATTCTTTTGTGATCGTACTCATTGATGATATCTTGATCTACTCCCGCAGTCGAGAGGACCATGAACAGAATCTTCGGATTTCACTTCAGACTATGAGAGATAGTCAGTTATATGCCAAGTTTTCAAAGTGTGATTTTGGTTGGACTCGCTTGCCTTTTTGGGGCATGTTGTATCGGCCGAGGGTATAAAAGTTGATCCTAAGAAGATTGAGGCAGTTCAGAACTGGCCTAGACCTACTTCAGCTACAGATATTTGGAGTTTACTAGGTTTGGCGGGTTATTATTGCTGGTTCATTGAGGGGTTTTCATCCATAGTAGCACCATGACTAGATTGACCCAGAAGGGTGCTCCATTTAGGTGGTCGGATGAGTGTGAGTTGAGCATTCAGATGTTCAAGACTGCTTTGACTATGGCGCTCGTGTTGGTGTTGCCCACAGATTCAGGATCCTACACGGTGTATTCTGATGCATCGCGCGATGGGATTGATGTAGTATTGATGCAGAATGGCAGGGTGATTGCATAAGGCGTCGCAGCAGTTGAAGGTTCACGAGAAGAATTATCATGTTCATGACTTGGAGTTGGCAGCCATTATTCATGCATTGATGATTTGGAAGCATTACCTCTACGGCGTGTCATATGAGATGTTCACGGATCATCGGAGTCTTCAATATTCTTCAAGCAAAATGATCTCAATTTAAGGCAAAGGAGGTGGTTGGAGCTGCTAAAAGACTATGATATCACCATTTTGTATCATTTGGGAAGGCCAATATGGTTGGTAGATACCCTGAGTAGAAAGGATGTGAGTATGGGTAAACTTGCATATATTCCAGTTGGTGAGAGACCGTTAGCATCAGACCCTTGGCGAACCAGTTCGTGAGGTTAGATGTTTCGAAGCCTAGTTGGGTTCTAGCTTGTACAGTTTCTCAATCTTCCTTGTATGAGCGCATCAGAGAGCGTCAGTATGACAACCCCTATTTGCTTGTCCTTAAGGACACAGTGCGGCACGGTGATGCCAAGCAGGTTACCATTGGATATGATGGGTTTTTGCAGATGTAGGGTCGTATTTGTATCCCCAATATGGATGGGCTTTGTGAGTTGATTCTTGAGGAGGCCCACAGTTTGCGATATTCCATTCATCCGGGTGTCGCCAAGATGTATCAAAACTTACGGCAGTATTATTGGTGGAGGTGAATGAAGAAGGATATAGTTGCATATGTAGCTCGGTGTTTGAATTGTCAGCAAGTAAAGTACGAGCATCAGAGACCTGGTGGTTTGCTTCTGAGGCTGGAGATTCCTGAGTGGAAGTGGGAGCATATTACCATGGATTTTGTTGTTAGGCACCCACGTATTAGAAGAAGTTCGACGCGGTATGGGTCATTGTGGACAGGTTGACCAAGTCGGCACATTTTATTCCAATAGCAGTTACCTATTCTTCAGAGCAGTTGGCTGAAATCTATATCCGCGAGATCATTCGTCTGCACGGTGTGCCGGTGTCCATCATTTCGGATTGAGGTACGTAGTTCACCTTGCACTTCTGGAGGGCTGTACAGCATGAGTTAAGCACAAGGGTTGAGTTGAGTACAGCATTTCACCCCAGATGGACGGACAGTCTGAGCGCACCATTCAGATATTGGAGGATATGTTTCGCGCTTGCATTATGGATTTTGGGGGTTCTTGGGACCAGTTCTTGCCGCTTGTGGAGTTTGCCTACAACAACTATCAATCGAGTATTTAGATAGCTCCCTATGAGGCATTGTACGGGAGACAGTGTCGTTCGCCAGTTGGTTGGTTTAAGCCGGGAGAGGCTCGGCTGTTGGGTACCGATTTGGTTCAGGATGCCTTGGAAAAGGTCAAGATGATTCAGGATTGACTTCATAGCTCAATCTAGGCAAAAGAGTTTTGCCGATCGTAGAGTTTGTGATATTGCATTCATGTTCGGAGAGAGGGTTTTACTCCAGGTTTCACCCATGAAGAGTGTGATGAGGTTCGGAAAGAAGGGCAAGTTGAGACCTAGGTATATCGGACCCTTTGAGATTCTTGAGAGAGTGGGGGAGGTGGCCTACCAGCTTGCATTGCCACCTAGCTTATCAGCAGTTCATCCGGTGTTCCATGTCTCCATGATCCGGAAGTATCACGGTGATCTGTGCCATGTGGTAGATTTTAGCTCGGTCCAATTGGACAAGGATTTGACTTTTGAGAAGGAGCCGGTGATCATTCTAGCCTGGCAAGTTCAGAAGTTGAGGTAAGAGTTATCCTTTAGTTCGAGTGCAATGGAGAGGTCAGCCGATCGAGGCAGCCACGTAGGATTCTGAGTCCGACATGCGAAATAGATACCCACACCTTTTTACCAGTTCAGGTACCTTTATATGTCCATCCGAGGATGAACATTTATTTTAGAGGTGCAGAATGTGATGACCCGATAGGCCATTTTGAGTTTTAGCCTTTATTTTTGTGTTCCGAGACCTCGACTAGCTCTGTTTAGCATTCCTCAATTTGCGTGTGTAGTCTGAGTGTTTTTTTAGGAAATTTTTATGTGAAAAATTAAAGAAAATGTGAATTTTTGTCTTTAAAATAACTTGAGTTGATTACGGTTAATATTTTGTGTAAACGGACCCGGATCAGTATTTTGACGGTCCTAGTGAGTTCGTATCGTGATTTGGGACTTGGGCATATGCCCGGAATTGAATTCGAAAGTCCCTAACATGTTTTGACTCATTTTGCCGAAAACTAGCATTTTTGAAAGTTTAAGGATTACAAGGTTTGACCGAAAGTTGACTTCTTAGCTAAAGGGTTCGGATTTTGATGTTAAAACTTGGAATAGTTTCATATTTCTATTTGAAACTTGTCTGTAAAATTTTGTTCAATTCAGAATTCATTTGACATGATTCGGACGCTTAAATATGATTCTAGTATTCTTGAATTTCACTTTGAAAGTCGTTTTGAGGATTGATTCGTAGATTTAGGTGTTATTTTGGTGAGGATTGTGCGAGAAAGTTTGTATGATATTACTACACTAGTTTGCATGTCTGGTTTGGAGCCCAAAGGGCTTGGGTAAGTTTCGGACGTGTTTCAGATTAGTTTTGCTTAGGAAAAGTTTGTTAGTGCAATACTAGTGTTGGGCTGGGTGAATTTCGCATTTGCGAGAAATAGTTCGCTTTTGCGGATAGTGGACCTTCGCATTTGCAAGGGAAGTGGCCGCAAATGCGATCACTGACCACCAGTGTGCTACTTCGCATTTGCGAAGTTACGGGTCGCATTTGCGATGGTTCTGGGTTCGCATTTGCGACCTCAATGTCGCATTTGCGACTTTTGCTCTTCTGTGACAGGGTTCGCATTTGCGACCCTTGTCTCGCAAAAGCGGTGTTCGCAATTGCGAACAAGACATCGCAATTGCGATATACGCAGCTAGGTAAAAGAGGGGGGAAATGGGATTTAGCTCATTTCTTACAATCTCTCAACCCTAAACACCCTATAGGTAATTTTCCAAGGGATATTTCTTCCTAAATTCATTGGTACATGACTTTAATCTATTTCATTTCAATTACCCATTACATTTCATGAGATCTCAACATTAAATTTAGGATTTTCATGGTAGAAATTAGAAATTTGGGTAGAATTGGAGATTTTTGTAAAATTGAGATTTAGATCTCGAATTGGGGTCGGATTTCGAAACTAATCACATTGGGCTTGGGGGTGAATGGGTAGTTGAATTTTGGTCTGAATCTCGAGTTTGACCAAGCGGGCCTGGTTTGACTTTTTGGAAAAAGTGTAAAGATCTTTGCTTTATATATTGTAATTGATTTCCTAGCATTGATTGATGATATTAAGTCAATTTTGGTTAGATTCGATTGGTTTGGAGGCGAATTTTAGAAGAAAGGCCCCAGTTGAACTTTGATTTGATTGTGGAGCGAGGTAAGTGTTGGGTCTAACCTTGATTTGAGGGAATTATGAATTCTTGAACTAAATGTTATGTGAATTACGTGTGTAATGGCGTATATGAGAGGTGACGAGTTTATATACGCCGTCAAAATGATTGTTTCCATGCCTTTCTCGTATTTCATGAATTATCTCACCTCATGCCTTAACTGTTACATGTTTTAATTGCTTTCTATGCCGTAATTTGTTACTTGTCATTAATTATTCTTGTATTGAATTGTTCATTCCTTCCATGACTCCGTGATTAATTGCTACTTGCCTTAATTGTCTTACTTGCACACCTTAATTGTCACGTACTTGACTTGTCTTGTTGCTTTGGTATTATTTGTAGCATTCCTTTGATTAGTACGTGTTTTCTTTATTGCCTTGCTTTCATATTCCTTAATTGTAGAGATTCTTGTAAATTAAACAATTGGATTAATTACATTTATTGAAAATGTTTATGGATCGGGTTACACGCTGCAACGACTGTAATATGGTAGAATAAGGGAGGATTTTGATATTGATTATAATAATGTGGTGGGATCGGGTTGTGCGCCGCAATGGTTGTGTACGTAATACTTGATATTGATAAATTATGACATGGTGAAATAAAGGAGGATTATGACATTGATTACGATGATATGGTGGGATGGGGTTACGCGCTTCAACGAATTTTATGTGTGATTCTTGATATTGATAAGTGATGCTATGGTAAGATAAGGAAGGGTTGTGTGTGTACGATGGGATCGGGTTGCGTGCCGCAACGGACTGTATTTGTTGTATTCATTGTTGTTATTGTGTTGGTTTCCAGCATTATTGCATGAAATTATGAGATCGGTCATTCTAGGTTCTCTGCTTGCAAATATTGAGTTCTTTTTCATAAATTAACTGACTTACTTTCATTTCCTGTTTTCCTTCCCTGTTATTATTATTATACTATGTACAGGTTATTGTTAGTGGCCCGCCTTAGCCTCGTCACTACTTCGTCGAGGTTAGGCTCGACACTTACAGAATACATGAGGTTGGTTGTACTCATACTACACTCTGCACTTCTGGTGCAGATTTCGGAGTGGGTCCTAGAGGCGTTAAGTAGATTTGCTCGAATTCGGTTCTTGATGGATACTTGAGGTACAGATGCACAGCATTTGCAACCCTAAAGTCACCCTCGCTACATTACCTTAGCTGTTTATTTCGATTCAGTCAGTTATGCTTTTATTCAGACTATTATTTATAGTACTCTAGATGCTCGTGTATTCGTGACACCAGTTCTGTGATTGTATTTAGATATCGCCGTTTATTGTTTATCTACTTTATTTCAATTTGTTCAGCTTAATCGTTTTCATTTGACTTGAGTTCATAAAAATGGTTAATAACTATATCTAACGTTGGCTTGCCCAACAAGTGAAATGTTAGGCGCTATCACAGTTCCGAGGGTGGAAATTTCGAATCGTGACAGCCACCCAATTTTAGAGGTGATATGACTACAAATTGGGGTTACATTAATCCATCAATGGATTTTTTGTCACCTACTTTTGATGAACCATCTACCAGTTCTTTCCCCAATTTTTTACTTGATGATGACTTCATAAATTTCAACACAAATTGTACCACCATCTTTACCAACTCACCCATCACTACCAGTTATTTTTTCAGATGTGAACGATTTTACTACTGTTGTATCTCATAACATGGAACCAGATTTGGAGAAAAAGGGAAAGCGACCACGAGATGGGGTTAGAGAAGGCAAAGAATAAATGAATGATGGAAGTGAAAGCATTTTCATCCGGAGGATGAAATGTCTAAGTTGGGGGAAGTTTTTGTTGTGTCTCAAACTTTTTGCTTAATTACTGCCTATGAACCATTTCTATGGTTTGTTTGGTCTTGTTCTTTATGCCACTGTTTACATATGTAAGAATTATTTGGATTACTACTTTTGCTAACTTTTGTGGCATGGGGGACCAAAGGAATAATATGTAAATATATGACTATTTCCTTCTGCATTAATGTTGGTTTTCACTTTATTATATTTATCTTACTAATGTTGTTATTTTGTTGAGAAACATGTAATGAGTTTTTTTTACCCTAAATTTCGGATAACAATTGAATTTATACGTGATTTTAAGAATACGTGTCCTAATTTGATACGAATGACGAATAATATAATGAAAGTTAAAATTAAGAGATAAATGAAAAAGAACGCAAACCATCCGAGTTAGATACTCTTGGCCGTTGGTTGATCCTTCTTGGGCAGAAACTGATTATAATGGAAATTGAAACAAGTTAATGATAAAATGATTCAAGAGAAATATATCACTGTTTTTTCTTTTTATTGATGATTCATGAAAAAAGGTGCCTGGTAAATAATTCAACTCTCCCTTTGTATAGTGGGGAGGTCATACATCTGGTGCAACTTTATACAAGGTAAAAATCTCCGCACAAGGTAAAAAATCTCCTTATTTGCTAATTAAGCGGTTCCATTAATTTGTGCCAAGATTCCTGCCGCGATGTTCGTCCCATTACGGATATTCCAGTTTTCCGTCATTTAGGTTTAATGATCTTCCCTTGGACATTTTCGGAGTCAGGATCGATTTTGGACCATGGGCTCGGTGTTTTCGAGGTTGGACATTCTGGCTTCGTGTTTCGCTTCGATGAAGCTTGGGTTTGATCTTTGACCTTACGCATTCCGAACCCGATTTGTCGTGCAATAGTTGAACTCGATGTTAACCATATGGAATCGAGCTCGATTTCGACCACATATAGATGGGCCCGACTTCGACCATATACAAATAGTCCCCTCGTTTTTTGGAGAGTAACGACAAGAAATAATATGAGCCTCAGATTCTCATTCTGATAAGTGACGATGAACTTATGACGTACGTGATACGGAAATCGAAAACATCCCATCAGAAAAGCCTTTTAAGCATTAAGTGTGTGTCAGTCGGCGTTCTGCCGCTTTGGGATGCGAACTGCCGTTTTGAGAGACTATAAATACCCTCATTCACTCTTTGTATTCAAATGGTCGTGCTCTTTTATAAAACTACATCATTCTTATCTTCAAGGCCTCCTGCCTTCTGGTTTTCTGAAAATACCTCACAAGCTATATTCATATTATATTTCCTTTGCATCTGTATGTTTTAATTTCTTCATCTGTTCAAAAACAATGGTGAAGACTTTGAAATCCGTTCCTCAAAGACAAATTTCCTCTTCTTCTCAACCTGCTGAGGACGTTTCGCCTGTCGTCATTGAGGAGCCTACAGCGGAGCCCCCTCTGAAGGCGTTTGTAACAACCGGGTGTTCAATGGAGCCGATTTCAAGGTCGATAAAGCTTCCTCAATACCGGGGCGATGCAAAACGGTCACGAGATACATCATTCAATCACTGACAGAGTTCTCAATAAAGTTAAGAAAGACTGTAACTGGGTCAACAAGTGTGTGGTGGTTCCTACGCCTGAAGAAGCAATCACTACCCACGTGGAGGGTTTTTTAAGTGTTTACACTTATCCCTTCATGTTGGGCCCTTTTGACCCGGTCATTATTGTCTTTTCCAAAAGGTACGAGGTGAGCCTAGGCCAAGTTCATCCTTCTTTCTGGAGAATAGTCATCCTTCTCTGTTTTTTTATAAACAAGATCGAGGGGTATCCTTTCACCGTCGATCATCTCATGCGTTTTTACAATCCCCGATTCTACCGAGGGGGATTGATAAAACTTCCTCGTCGGACAAGCAAAGCCCTGTTCTCAAGTATTGATGAGGATCGAGATCGAGGTTGGTTGGGTCGATTTGTTCAAGTGAAAACCTCGGACCTAATCCCGGCCGAGGATATGCCATTTCCTGAGAAATGGAATATAAAGCGTAAGTGTAGCTCTGCTTATCAATTTTTTTACCGTTCTCCCTTTCGCCCTTCCTCTTATCAATTTTATATGGCGCAGCTGTTTCTCGGATGCCGGATGCAATTCCTCATCTCAAATAATGGGTCGAGGGGATTGTATCCCAAAGACCATACTCCGAGCGCGCATGGCACGAGCTCTCGAAAGGCCGGTGGGAGGCCCGACTTCATGGTGAGATAAGTTTCACTCGAGCTTAATTCTTTATGCTATCGATTTCTAACTTGTTTTACCTTTCTTTTGTAGGTTTATCAAAGGATATTGAGATGAGACCTCCACCCATAGGCGATGATGTTCCCAGCAAGCCCCCTATTTCGAAGCAGGATAAAGAGAAGAAAAGAAAAGAGGCCCCAAGTTCCTCAGACCTCGGAAAGAAGAGACCGAGGAAAAGATTGGCTTGTAAGCCCAAGGGGAGTGCTAGTGATCGAGTATTATCTTCGGACTCGCTACGTCGATTGAGGGATGAGTCTGAGGAGGAAAAAGAGGATTTTGACCTTCTGGTTAGTGTGCCGCCACAATATGAAGGGCGAGGGGTCTCCGAACTAGGGGTTAGTGAAGCAGATCTTCGCCAAGTTGGGGGACCCGAGATGGAAAGAAGAACTGGGGCTTCCCCAGATACGAATAGAGTACCACTGGGAGTCTTGGGTCCGATTGAGATGGTTGATTCGCCCTCTTTCTCGGAATCAACGTTCAACGAGGCCCAAATGGCAAAAGAACGTTCCTCGGATGGAGATCATAGATCGAAAGACCCTTTCCGTGGTTTTTTAGATGGTGTGGATTCGATGTCCGTGGAAGATGTTCTTGGGATAGGTAATTTAGAGGTACCGAGGAAGAACTCATCCACTGATACAAGCGGGATTTCCTTCAGTCCAAAATTGGTCGATCGATTTCCCGTGCCGAGCGCTTACCCTGATAAAAAACGATCCATATCTTTTACCATTCCTGAGGATGCCCAGGTTCTTTCTGCCCCCGTCGGGGTGGCCAGTTATTTTAGGTGCTTGGTGACCGAGGAGGATCAGGCAAAATAAATGAGGTGGATGCGCCCTGCCTGTTCAATGAAGTTCAACAGGCGCTGAATCGGGTAACTTCCGATAAGCTCTATTCGATGTCCTTTGTTATGTACTTTAAAATTTCAAGTAATCATAACATCTTAATTTATGCTTGTAGGCCTCGGTACTTCACCATGAAGCTTTTCTCCGATTATAAGAAGAGTCGAAACTTTACGAACGGCTCGAAGAAGAGGTGACGAACCTCCGTGCCGAACTGGAGCTTACCCGGAAGGATAATGCTGGCTTGGTCGAGCAAGTAAAGCAAAAACTTGATCAGATTAATCATCTTCGATCTGAAATAAGTGTGGTTAGAGCTGAGGCTGACGAGTGGAGGAGCAAGATGGATCAGCTGACCTCGGAAAAAGAGATATTTCAAGCATAGTTAGCTTCAGCAGAGGCTCAGCTTAGAGAGGCAAAGGATAAAGTCGAGGCTCAAACCAAGAATACCGACGAGCTCCAATCTCGGATCAGCACGGTTATTTCAGATCGAGATAATATGGCTAAAGAGCTAAAAATGGCCAAGTCGGAAGTTGCCGTGGTCAAAGCCAAAGCTGATGAACTGATGGCTCAATATAAGGCCGATGCTGAAGCTGCTCAAGATCAATAAAGGAATATGGTTGACCACATGAGGTGGCAATATCGCAGACTTGTCCTTGAAGAAATTCATGCTCGAGGCTTTGATTTATCGGTGGAGATCAAAGATGCCAAGATAGCCGAAGCCGAGGCCAGAAAATTAGCCTTTCCGGAGGAGGATGATTCCGAGGATTCAGTCAGATCTGAAGAATGAGACAACCTCGGAAATCCTGATATCAAGGTAGGATCCAGTTGAGGCCAGGTCGCTCCTGACCGAGTTTTATCTTTTCCCGTGTTTAATATTGTGTATCGAGGTTGCTCGATTTTGTGAAAGGGATTTTTGGTGTATATATGTAAAGCTTTCTTTTTGCAACTTTCAAAATACCTTAGCCCTCGAATACTATTATAAATCTTTCTTTTTGCAACTTTCGAAATACCTTGGCCTTCGAATACTATAAAGTCGGTATGGCCTTAACCTTTTAATTCGGGGGGTTGCCTAATAGGTCTTATAGTCCCTCGAGTTCTGCTAACTCAAAATACCTTAACCCTCGAATACTATAAACTCGGTATGGCCTTAACCTTTTAATTTGGGGGGGTTGCCTAATAGGTCTTATATCCCCTCGAGTTCTGTTAACTCGAAACGGCCTTAGCCTTTAAAGTTCGGGGTTTGCCTTAATAGTTCTTATCTCCCCTCGTGCTCTGTTAACTCGAAACGGCCTTAGCCTTTAAAGTTTGGGGTTTTCCTTAATAGGTATTATATCCCCTCGAGTTCTGTTAACTCGAAACGGCCTTAGCCTTTAAAGTTTGGGATTTTCCTTAATAGGTCTTATATCCCCTCGAGTTCTATTAACTTGAAACGGACTTAGCCTTTAAAGTTCGGGGTTTGACTTAATAGGTCTTATATCCCCTCGAGCTCTGTTAAATCGAAACGGCCTTAGCCTTTAAAGTTCGAGGTAGGTCTTATATCCCCTCGAATAAGTTTGTTTTTCGGACAAAAGTCCCCGAGTGAGAGAATGGTTATTCGAACTAAAGTTAAAGTGGCCCTTGGGCTTGTTTGATCGGAAGTAGTGTATACAAAAGTCTTTTCTTTATTCTTATTCATAATAGTAATGCATGTGTACAATTTTTGTTAGGGTTCGATCAATCTATTTGGGCAGGGTTCATTTGACCGTTTGGCCCTTACATTGAATCTTATTGATCTTTTATCCTTCAATCCTAAAATATCTTTCCAAGCTAAAGTGGCCCCCCCGTATTCGGGGTCGATTAAAGATAGGCCTCGAATATTGTCGTCACCGATTTTCTATCGGCTTTCGAATCTAAGTTAGCACGATTTACTAGTTGCCTTATTAAAAACCTTGCTGTAAAACCCATTTTGGGACAAAACCGGTTCAAGGGAAAAAGAGTGCAACGCGTGCTTTCAGACTTAATATCTCGTATCCCCCCATCCAGAGTACCTCATTTGATACCTGCAAATGTTGGTTCATATTGCAAATAAAAATAAAGAACAGGGTCATACCTTAGCAGTAATACCGTTTTAAGTGACTTATCTTCCAATTGTTTGGTAATTGCTTACCATCCACTGTTCCGATCTTGTAGGATCCCTTTCCGGTGATTTAAGTGATACAATAAGGTCCTTCCCAGTTTGGTCTCAGCTTCCCTTCGTTCGGACTCCGTGTAATTGGTGTAACCTTCCTCAGTACCAAGTCCCCGACATTGAAATATTGAAGGTTGGTCCTTCTGTTATAATACCTCTCGATCCTTTGCTTTTGAGCAGCTAGTCGAACAAGGGCGGCTTCGCGTGTTTCATCTAACAATTCCAAGTTCGTACTCATCGCTTCGTAGTTTGATTCCTCTATCGCATATCGGGACCTGACACTTGGTTCCCCAACCTCGACCGATATCAAAGCTTCAGCGCCATAAACCAGAGAGAACAGGGTGGCTCCGGTGCTGGATTTCTCGGTCGTACGATATTCCCATAGGACTTCAGGTAATATTTCCTTCAATCTCCTTTTGGCATCGGTTAATCTCTTTTTGAGATTATGAAGTATGGGTTTGTTGGTGGATTCGGCTTGTCCATTCCCACTGGGGTGGTAGGGTGTCGATAGAATCCTTTTGATCTTGTGATCTTCGAGGAATTTTGTCAGTCTGCTACCGATTAATTATTTCCTGTTGTCGCATAGGATCTTGGCTGGCATTCCAAATCGGCATATGGTGTGATCCCAAATGAAATCGAGTTCTTTTTCTCTAACCTTCTCATACGCCTGCGCTTCCACCCATTTAGAAAAATAATCAGTCATAAATAGTATAAATTGAGCTTTACCTGGCGTGTACGAAAGAGGACCAACGATGTCCATCCCCCATTTCATGAACGGCCATGGTGATAAGACTGAGTGGAGTGTCTCCCCGGGTTGATGGATCATCAGGGCGTGCCTTTGGCATTCGTCACATTTTCGAACGAACTCCTTTGCGTCTTTTTCCATGTCGACCCAATAATAACCGGCTCTGATTATTTTTCAAATTAGCGGCTCGGCGCCGAAATGGTTCCCCCAAGTACCTTCATGGATTTCCCTTAAAATGTACTCATTGTCGCCCAGGTCCCAGACATATTGCGAGTGGGCCGTCAAATGTTCATCTGAACAAGGTTCCGTCTTCGGACAAGCTGAACCGGGCCGCCTTCGTACGCAGGGCCCTCGACTCTTTTTGATCCGAGGGGAGTTTTCCAGAACTGAGATATTCCACGTATTTGTTCCTCCAATCCCAATTTAGACTTGTCGAATTGATCTCAGCGTGGCCTTCTTCCACTACTGACCTCATGATCTATACAACCTTTCCAGAATCGACCTCCTTGTCTTTGATCGATAACCCCAAGCTGGCGAGGGTGTCGGCCTCGCTGTTTTGATCCCGAGGTATATGTTGTAAGGTCCATTCTTTGAACCGATGCAACGTCACTTGCAGTTTGTCTAAGTATCTCTGCATTTGCCCTTCCCTGACCTCGAACGTTCCATTGACTTGATTTACCACAAGAAGGGAATCGCACTTGGCTTCGATCACTTCTGCTCCCAAGCTCTTGGCTAGTTCTAGGCTTGCAATCATGGCTTCATATTCTGCCTCGTTGTTAGTCAGTTTTACAGTCTTAATAGATTGTCGAATTATGTTACCAGTTGGTGGCTTCAACACGATGCCAAGTCTGGATCCCTTCGTATTCGAGGCACCATCAGTGAAAAGGGTCCATAATCCTAAAGGAGTTCCTGAGCCAGCTAACAACTCTCTTTTGACCTCGGGTATTAGGGATGGTGTCAAATCGGCCACAAAGTCTGCCAACACCTGAGATTTAATGGCGGTTCAAGGTCGATATTCAATGTCGTACCAACTTATTTTTATGGCCCATTTGGCCAATCGACCTGAGAGCTCGGGTTTATGCATCACATTTCTTAGTGGCAAGTTGTTACAACACATATGGGATGACATTGGAAATACGGTTTCAGTTTCGTAGAAGCGCTTAACAAAGCGAGCGCCAGTTTTTCCAAGTGAGGATACCTAGTCTCGGCTTCGCCTAAGGTTCTGCTGACATAATAAATCAAAAATTGTGTACCTTGTTCTTCTTGGACTAGGACTCCGCTTACCGCTATCTCTAAGACTGCCAGGTAAAGGTACAATTGTTCGTCCGTATTTGGTGTATGAAGCAACGGAGGGCTCGATAAATATCTTTTGAGTTCTTTCAAAGCATGCTGGCATTCCGGAGTCCATCAAAAGTTGTTCTTCTTTTTCAATAGAGCGAAGAACTGATAGCTTTTATCGGACGACCTCGAAATGAATCACCCTAAAGCGGCTATCCGTCCGTTCAATTTTTTTGCACGGCTTTCACATTATCTACGACCGTGATATCCTCAATAGCCTTGATCTTTTCAGGGTTGATCTCGATTCCTCGATTCGAGACCATGAATCCGAGGAATTTACCTAAACCCACACCAAATGCACACTTTTCTGGGTTCAACTTCATGTTGTACTGCTTCAACACACTGAATATTTCCTGCAAATGGTTTAAATGGTCCTCTGCTCTCAGGGATTTAACTAACATGTCGTCAATATAAACCTCCATTGTTTTTCCTAGTTGTTTCTTGAACATTCGATTTACTAAGCGTTGGTATGTGGCTCTAGCATTTCTTAACCCAAATATCATTACATTGTAACAGTATGTGCCATATTTAGTAATGAAGGAAGTTTTTTCCTGATCACCTAGATCCATCAGTATTTGGTTGTAGCCGGAGTATGCGTCGAGAAAACTAAGGGTCTCATGGCCGGCAGTAGCGTCGATCATGTGATCGATGTTGGGTAAGGGAGAAGAGTCTTTTGGACATGCTTTATTCAAGTCTTTATAATCTACACACATTCTTAATTTATTCCCCTTTTTTAGGGACTACCACTTCGTTTGCCAACCAATCAGGGTAGTTAACCTCCCGAATAGACCCTATCTTTAGAAGTTTAGTTATCTCATCCTTGATGAATGCATGTTTGATTTCGGACTGAGGCCTTTTTTTTTGTTGGATTGGATGGAACTTCGGATCCAGGCTCAGCTTGTGAGTGGTTATCTCCGACGGTATACCTGTTATATCAAGGTGGGACCAAGCGAAGAAATCTTCGTTAGTTGTAAAGAATCAAATAAGTTTTGTCCTAAGCTCGGAGCTCAACCCCGAGCCCAGGTATACCTTTCGTTCGGGCAAGTCTTCTCGCAGTGTGACTTGTTCCAGTTCCTCGACAGTCGATTTGCTGGCATCGATCGTCGGGGGTGATGAAAGATCTAGAAATTCCATAATCATCATCCTCGACATATACTTGTTTATCCACATTTGCCGAAGATGGTATCTGTGATTGCTATTTTGTCTTGCTCTTGACCCTTTGGTTAGGAACCGTTGGCGTTGGTGTCATTTCTTCCACCATGAACATCTCTTTCGTAGCTGGTTGCCCCCCGTAAACTGTTTTAACTCCATCGGGCGTCGTAAATTTCAACACCTGGTGTAATGTCGAAGGTACCGCCCTCATGTCATGGATCCATGGACTTCCGAATAGAGCATTATATCTCATGTCCCTTCCGATCACACAGAACTTTGTTTCTCGAATGGTTCCAGCAGTATTTATTGGCAACGTTATTTCACCCTTGGTGGTCTCACATGTCATATTGAACCCGTTAAGTACTCGGACTGTAGGAACGATCCGGTCTAACAGGTCGAGTTGCTCCACGACCCACGATCGGATTATATTGGCCGAGGTACCTGGGTTGATTAGCACACATTTTACTTTAACTTTATGTATAAGTACATATATTACCAGTGCGTCATTGTGGGGTTGTACAATTCCTTCTGCATCCTCGTCGTTAAAAGATAAAGTCTCCTCTGGCGTGTAATCCCGAGTGCGCTTTTCCTTAAGGATGGATATTTTGGTACGTTTTAACATCGGACCTTGAGGGGTATCGACTCCACCAATAATCATGCTGATTGTATGTTGAGGTTCTTCCTGGCCTGTCTGTTTGTTCCTGTTTCCGAAGTGATTTTTTGCTCGGTCACTCAAGAATTCTTGAAGGTGTCCGTTATTGAGTAACCGAGCTACTTGTTCTCTCAGTTGCCGACAGTCTTCCGTTTTATGACTGTGAGTGTAGTGATATTCGCATATCGGATTAGGATCCCTTTGGATCGGATCGAATTGCAATTGTCGAGGCCATTTAGTATCTTTGATGCGACCGATAGCAGATACGATAGTGGCAGCATCAACATTAAAATTATACTTCGATAATTGAGGTGCTTCTTTATGCCTGATGGGCCTTTCGTAATTGCTTTTGGTCATGAGCCCCCGGTTGTTCTGGCCTCGGTCATTTCTCTTTTCATGTCTTGGAGAGTTTTGTCCGAATACGTTAATTTTTCTGTCCCCGTAATACGGCCGATGTCGCTCTCTATTCAATCTTGGTTCGCGATAAACTTCCCTTCGGATTTTGTCATAAGCTCTAACGGGGTAAATGGATCCCGAAGGGGCTCCAAGCTGATTGTCTTCGACTCTGATTTTTGACTGGTACAGGTTATGTACATCAGCCCATGTGATGGCAGAGTACTCTATTAAGTTCTATTTTAGTTGTTGTGAAGCCGCCGAGCTTCGAACATTGAGCCCTTGAGTGAAAGCTTGAACAGCCCAATCGTCTATGACCGGTGGTAGATCCATCCGTTCCATTTGGAACCGGGACACGAACTCTCTGAGCATCTCGTTATCCTTCTGTTTGACTTTGAAAAGGTTCGATTTTCGCGTTTCGACCTTGATGGTGCCTGTGTGCCTTCACAAAAGAATCTGCAAGCATAGCAAACGAGTCAATAGAATTAGGGGGTAAGTTTTGATACCATGTCATGGCTCCTTTCAACAGGGTTTCCCTAAATTTTTTTAACAGAACGGATTCGATCTCGTCATCCTCCAGGTAGTTCCTTTGATAGCGCATGTATATGCAGTTTCATGCTCGTTCGGGTCGGTCGTTCCGTTGTATTTGGGGATTTCTGGCATATGAATTTTTTGGGTATCGGTTTCGGAGCCGCGCTCGGTGGAAAGGGTTTTTGCACGAACTTTTTGGAATCTAGGCCTTTAATACCGGGGGCGCTCCTGGGATTTGATCCACCCTAGAGTTGTAGTTTTCACCTTCTTGTTATTTGCCTCGATTTTCTTCTCCCCAGATTATATTCGTTTAGTCAGTTCTTCGAGAATCTTCATAATTCCCGAGTTTGCCGCCGATTCACACTCATTCAATCTTCCTACAACCGATCCATCCTTATGGGTAGTTTCCGGGGAAAGGCCAGGCTCAACCCTGTTCGAGATTTGGCTTCGATTTTGTAACTGAGCTATCGCTGCATGTTGGGCTTGCAACATTTTGAAGATCATCTGGAGGCTGATCCTGTCCCTTTCATCGTTTTGGGGATTTTGTGTCACCGATCAGACTCACCTATGAATGCTATTTGAGGGGCCAATAAGCTGATCTACATCGACTACCACTTGTGAATTAGCATCAATTGAAATTTCGTCACCAGGCGCTATGTTATTATTTCTGCCTTAATGATCGAACTCGTTATCAACGTGCAGAGGTGCCGGTTGAGAGTTTGAAATTTCTGTATTGCAACCTGGAATCAGAAACACTTCAAAGAGCAAGTGTGAAACAATGTGTGTGACGAAAAGTTGTATCAAGTATCCACTATTATCCTTAGCCCCACGGTGGGAGCCAAACTGTTTACCCTAAATTTCGGATAACAATTGAATTTATACATGGTTTTAAGGATACGTGGCCTAATTTGATACAAATGACGAATAATATAATGAAATTTAAAATTAAGAGATAAATGAAAAGAACGCAAACCACCCAAGTTGGACACTTTTGGCCGTTGGCTGATCCTTCTTGGGCAGAAACTGATTATCATGAAAATTGAAACAAGTTAATGATAAATGATTCAAGAGAGCAATATATCACTGTTTTTTCTTTTTATTGATGATTAGTGAAAAAGGTGCCTGGTAAATAATTCAACTCTCCCTTTATATAGTGAGGACGTCGTACATCTGGTGCAATTTTATACAAGGTGAAAATCTCCGGACAAGGTAAAAAATCTCCTGATTTGCTAATTAAGCGGTTCTATTGATTTGTGCCGAGATTCCTGCCGCGGTGTTCGTCCCATTACAGATATTCTGATTTTTCGTCATTTAGGTTTAATGATCTTCCCTCGAACATTTTCGGAGTCAGGATCGATTTCGGACACGGGCTCAGTGTTCTCGAGGTTGGACATTCTGGCTTCGTGTTCCGCTTTGATGAAGCCCGGGTTCGATCTTCGACCCTACGCATTCGGAATCCGATCTGTCGTGCAATAGTTGAACTCGATGTTAACCATATAGAGTCGAGCCTGATTTCGTCCACATATAGATGGACCCGACTTCGACCATATACAATATTCAAGTTCAAATAATTTTAATATTTGTTGATAAAATCAATTTATTTCAAAAGATATTTGACCAAGTCTCTATGCAAATTTATCATGTCGCCTTTTGCATGAAGATTTGTAGCTATATGGCTAAGCCATAAACAAGTAGCAATCATTTTTCATGCAATTAAACACTTGAAAATTTAAGATGACTCTTAACATCTGTATAAATAGCCAACTTGTTCATTTGTAAGAGACATCAACAAAAATTGGTCTTTTACTCTTTTCTTAGCTAATCATTGCTTTCTTCTTTAGCTAATCATTACTACAATTATTATTCCCATTAATGACCAAATCATTATCTCTTTTTATTACTTCTTCCCTCCGTTTTATTCCAAAACTTGCTGGTATTATTAAATTTTGTTGATTCCTGTATCTTCTAAATAAATAGAGATAGGCTTGTTTGATACTGGAAAAATATTTCACATTGCTGAAGTAGTTTCTTAGGACAGTGCCTCGCACGACTCAAGCTAATTCGTGTATTTCCTCTCACAAATAATATTATTGCAGTATTATTATTATTATTATTATTTCCATGTGTTATTTTCCTATAATCTAAGAAACTTTGTCAAGTAATACCACTACGAAATTTTTTTATGGTGCTACCAATTTTGGTATTGTCCTTGCTGCTACTGTTCCAGTTGTCCTGCCAGATATCCATGGTGTTGTAAATATGTTATTGCATTTACAACTTGAGTAGACACTGATATCAAAATACAGGTATGTAAATAGACATGATTACTAATCCGATGCTAATATTAAAACCTTTAAGAAAAATGCACCTCAATGCAAGAGAGTTGGGATAAATGACAATCTCGCTAAGTCAAAATTAAATTTGACTGAAGCGGATAATATTTTGATACTAGCAAATGAAAATGCATCTTCTTCTGCTTATATAGTTGAGTCTATTTCTTTATGGCATGCTAGATTAGGACATGTTAATATCGGATATATAAGAAAAATACAATCACTAAGCCTAATAACTGGTTTAGACTCAAACATATTGATAAGTGTGAAATATGTGCTGAAGCTAAAATTACTAGAAAGACTTGTCTTTCTATAAATAGAAAAACTGATTTATTATCCTTGATTCACACTGATTTAGATGATTTAAAGCAGACTATGACTAGGTTGGTAAAAGATATTATGTGACTTTTATTGATTATTTTTCCAAATTTACTAAGTTGTATTTACTTCTAAATAAAGATGATACCTTTAATGCTTTTATTTCATATAAAACTGAGGTTGAAAATCAACTTAGTAAAAAAAATCAAGAGAATTAGATCTGATAGAGGTGGAGAATATTTATTTTGAATGATATTTTTGAAAAGAATAGAACAATTCATGAAGTAACTCCACCTTATTCACCTAAATCAAATGGAATAGCTAAAAGAAAAAATAGAACATTAAAAGATATCATGAAATCTATGTTTGTTAGTTCTAATGCATCTGACAATTTGTCGAGTGAAGTATATTATCTACATGTCACTTACGAAATAGAATACCACATAGAAGAACTGGCAAAACTCTGTATGAATTGTAGAAATGTTATAAACCTAATTGGAAATATTTAAAAGTGTGGGGGTGCCTTGCTAAAATTCTTTTGCCTGAACCTAAAAAAGAGAAAAATAAGTTCTAAAACTGCTGATTGCATGCTTATTGGATATGCTAAATATAGTGTTGCATATAGATTTCTTGTTTTAAAAAGTGACGTGCTTGATTGCATTCTATAATTGAGACAAAGAATGCTGAGTTCTTTGAATATATTTGTCCACTGTCTGATAAAATTTCTCATACACTCATTGAAACAAATAATGAAATTACCTCTAACGAGGAATTGAGGAGTAAAAGGCCTAGAAGTTTTTTTCTTATGGAAATGATTTTCAAACTTTTCTTGTCAATTATGAACCATCAGATTATTTTGAAGCTATATCTTCTTCAAAAGCTAATTATTGGAACAATAAAAGTTAAAATTGTTTCTATTTTGAAAATAAAACATAGATTTTAACTGATTTACCTCTTGGTGCAAAACTTATTGGTTGTAAATGACTTTTCAAAGAAAATTTAATCATGATGGATCTTTAGATAAATATAAAGCTCAGTTAGTAGCAAAATATTTTTTTCAGAAGCAAAATATTGATTATCTTGATACATTTGCACCAGTTACTAGAATTTCTTCTATTCGAGTTTTAAGTCTTAGCTTCAATCATTAAGATTTTTATCCATCAAATGGATGTTAAAATAATTTTTTAAATGGTGATTTTGAAGAAGATGTTTATATGGTTCAATCTGAAGGCTGTGTCATTCCTGGTAAAAAAATAAAATTTATAAATTAATTAAATCTCTTTATGGTCTTAAACAAGCTCCTAAGTAGTGGTATGAGAAATTTTAACAAGTCTTACTGAGAGACGATTTTTCTTCTGTGGAGATGGATAAATGTGTTTTAATTATGTGATAATTTATCTGTATGTTGATGACATGCTTATATTTAGTACAAGTTTAAATATTATGCAAAGTACTAAATTATTTCTTTCTGCTAATTTTGATATGATAAGATCTTGGTGAAGCAAATAAAATATTGGGAGTTAAAGTATAAGGAGTGAAGATGACTAATGTTGTCAGAAGACATTATGTTGAGAGACTTCTTAAGAAGTTTGAATATTTTAATGTCATGCTTGTGAGCACTTCTTTTGTTGCTAACTCTCAGTTGAAAAAAAATAATGGTGACCCAGTTGCTCAGTCTAAATATGCTCAGATTATTGGGAGTTTGATACATGTGCCCTCCTTGAGACTTCCTCAGTCATAGTTTTCTGCTTGATAGACTAGCTAATTACTAGACAAAACCTAGATATGTCGATTTAGAACAAGCCGTTAATGAATTTTACAAGGCCTGATATATCATATGCTGTGTGTAGACTGAGTAAATATACTCATAATCCCAATAGAGAGCATTGATTTGCATTAGCTAGATTAATGAAATATTTGCGAGGGACCATGAATTATGGTATCCTATATAGTGGATTTCCTTATACTTTAGAAGGGTACAGTGAAGCAAACTGGATCTCTGATTTAGTTGAGAAAAAATTTACTAGTGGTTATGTATTCACCCTTGGTGGTGGTGCAATATCGTGGAAATCAGCTAAATAGACGATCATTGCTAGATCGACTATGGAATCAGAGTTTGTAGCTCCGGAGTTAGCTGGTTCTGGGGCTGAGTGGGAGAAACTTCTTAGCTAATATTCCTTTAACAACGGACGTACTGCCTCATGTGTGTATGCATTGTGATTGTCAAGCGACAATAGCTATTACAAAGAATAAATCTTATAATTGTAAAAGTATACACATGAAATTGAGACATAATGTCATAAAACAGCTACTGAGAGATGGAATAATTTTCATTGATTATGTGAAGTCAGAAGTTAATTTGACAGATCCTCTGACTAAACCAGTGGAAAGAAAATTAATTCTTCAAACCTCAAAAGAGATGGGGTTAAGGCTAACACGTTGTCAATAGCGATGGTAACCAACCTATATGATTGGAGATCCCATGAAATAGGTTCATATGGGTAATAACAAGTCGATATTGACATTGAAACACTAAAAGAGAGCGCTTGACTGCTACTAATTGAGAGGCTGAGTTATAACTCTAAATGAATTCATATTCCTCATGGATGTGTTTTTAAAAGCGGTATACACTTGATGAATTCATCTATATGAGAGTGGAGTGGGGCCTCTCCTATGAGATTTTGGCCTAGTTTCTAGAGCTCTCATCAATAACTAGGCACGCGCATGACCTGGTGGCGCAAAACCGCGTTGAACATCAAAATTGTGAGAGTCTAAATGTGATTGATAAAATCTCTGATATACAATAAGAATTATTGGTTCATAAAAATATTATATTTCACGAGTAATTCTGTGAGTTAAATTTTATTGGTCTAAATTTGGTTAATACTCCAAACGACACCAAATCTATTACATTTGGACCATGCAAATCCAGCAAGTCTTATTCTCATATTCCTAAAATATCTTTTGATGTGGAGGATTGTTGATAAAATAAATTTATTTCAAAAGATATTTGGTCACGTGGCTATGTAAATTTACCATGTGGCTTTTTGCACGAAGATTTGTGGCTATATGGCTAAGCCATCAACAAGTGGCAATCATCTTTCATGTAATTAAACACTTGGCAATTTAAGAAAACTCCTAACATCTCTATAAATAGCCAACTTGTTCATTCGTAAGAGACATCAACAAAAATTAGTCTTTTACTCTTTCCTTAGCTAATCATTACTTTCTTCTTTAGCTAATTATTACTACAATTATTAATCCTATTATTGACCAAATCATTATCTCTTGTTATTATTTATTCCCTCCGTTTTTTTCCTTTCTGTATCCTCTAAATAAATAGAGGCAGGCTTGTTTAATCTTGGGGAAACAATGCACATTGTTAAAATAATTTCTTACGACAGTATTCAGTACAACTCAAGCCAATTCGTGTATTTTCGCTCACAAATAATATATTGCAATATTGTTATTTATTTCTCATACTATTTCCCAAAAATATTTTTGATGGAGAAGTTCTATTAGAGAGAATGAAAGTGAGGGAGAGAGAGTTTTCTGAGATAGATATTAGAATATGGTTTGGACTTTTGGTGTTTCATGGTGGTGGAATATGGGTGTTGGTGGGTGTTATGAAAGAGGGAGAAAGGTGATGGAAGCTGAGGTGAAAAGATTGCATAAGAAAAGAAAAGGAAAAAAAAGGGAGAGAGAAAGAAAATTAGGTGTCATCTGCGTGGTTCTGACGTGGCATTACTTATTTTTAGGGAGGTAATAGTTACACTTTGAGCAAGAATAAAGGGTAAAAGGACGTCCGTAAGGTAAACTTCAAATGTGTAATTTTAGGACAAATTTAAGGCGGAACTTATGTATTTTTCCTTTTATTTAAAATATTTTATAACAGGTATCCCATCGATTATTCTACTGGATTCCTTCTACTTTCCACCAACACAAATGCTGGATAACTATGTGTTTGGGCAAATAGGAAGAAATCAACTGAAAATATTATCTGACCTGGAGAACTTCAAAAAGTAACTTTTTTTTTTGAGATAGGTAACAAACTTCAAAGGGTAACTTTTATTGGAAAATGTGGGAGACTCAAACAACTGAAGTTCACCTTGAAACATTGTCTCGAAGTTCATCTCTGGGCATTTAGCAGCTGAAGAAAGCAAATAAACAAAAAATTTACTCTGCCTTTACATATTTACACCACCGTGGCTTGTTCTTTAGTGTTCTTCGTCTCTCCAAACTTGCCGAAGCAGCTGATATCTAACAATATTCCTGTCACCCTTTCCCTTGCAGACCAAGTTAAACTTTGCTAGATTAGGAGAACCCCGGAACCTATCAGCTACTATTGAAGTCAACGGCGAATCCAATTCATCAAGCTCATCATCGCTGGTGTATGATTTCTTGAGTACTGATGAACCGCTTCGTTGTAAAGATTGGTTTCCTGTCTCTTCAAGAAACGTTATAATGGACCTGACCGAAGGGGGTAAATATGATGTAGGAGACGCAGTGCATGGGACAGTCGAGAAAGGTTCGTCAGGAGTATCTACCGCATCATCCTAGATTAAGAAATGAACATTTATGAGAAAACTGGTCTCTCAATAAACTGGACGCTGGAAAAGTTTCAATCAAAAGCATTAAATGAAATTGCAACTAGATAAGCAAAAACTCCAAAACTTCGAGCAAACACAACCCACACACACTTAAACGGACTACCAACCTGAGAATCCAGTGCCCTGAGGACATCGGGGGGAACTGGGATCGGACAGAACTCATCTGGAACAAAACCATTGAGAACCCTCCTGATCAAAGTTGGACCAAGTATAGGACAAACCTTCACACAGCACAGGTTAGAATGTAGCTTGAAATGCATCAAACAATGTTAATGCTGACGGACTCACCTCTTTTCTTGTTTGTGGATCAGCAAGCATTTCAAAGGGAAGCATCATTAGATCACTTAGAGCATTGAGGAGACGGAAAGGCTTGGGGGGACCTGGTGCCTTTTCATGAACAAGATCCTCACTGTCACCTGAGAAATCATTGTCCTCAATTCCGAAGAGAGTAGATAGCCATCTAGACCAATCCCCAATCTGCCGACAAGTAATAAACCATGCTTATACACCATTCAAAAGCATTAGTGCGTATGAGCCAAGGGCTGATAATTTATATATGCCAGTTCCTATTAAAAGTTCTGAAAAGGTGCCAAATCTCAAGCTTCCTTAACTATTTAATTTATTTATTTTTGATCAATTCCACAATTATTTAATTTATCACATAGAAAACGGCAACTAATCCTTATTTTAACCCGTTTTACGTATGAAATTGATGCATACTTATGTTGCCTTACTGATTTGCTTTGCCGTCTCAGTGTAGGCAAGAAAATCTCTTAACATCTTTGGAGAACCTATTTGCCAGACTCTGTCGATAAGCATCTTGTTTTAAAACTATCTAGCTGAAGTAGTGAGTCTGTTAGGTTTCAAAATTCCACTAATTCAAGTGAAAGGAAGATTTTTCCCCAACTCTGAAGAACGCCTCTATTGGGTAAGAAGAATAACATTGAGGATGATATCAGCATTGCAGATGGAATTACTCATTGAATGTTAACCCATCTTACATATGAAAGTGAGGCCCATTTATGTTGCCTTACTGAGGCTTGCATCTCTGTAAAAGCAGCCAATCCGTTAACATCTTTGGGAAAAGCTATTTGCAAATCAATAAGACCTCTCTCAGTGAGCCTTTTGCTTAAGACATCTATTGCGAGTAAGAGTCTCTGATAGATTTCCACTAATTCCGAATGCAGGTAGATTTTTTTTGGGGGGCCAACTTTGAGGAGATCTCATGTTGGGTAAGAAGAATGACATAACAGTAATGCACTACTGGATTAAGCTGAAAACGATTGAAGCTTTGACAACTCACAGCATTTTTAAGTTGTGCTCCGGACCCAAAGCTTGATTTCCCCGCAGGGACTGGGAGGACCTTAGAATCACAAATGGGATCTGACACTGGATCTGTTGGCATTTCTTCAGCTGATTCACGAAGGATTGCATTGAACATGGCCACATCCAATCTACTCACCAACTGTTCCATTACCTATTACAACCCGCAAACAAAGAGCTCAACAGTAAGAGCCAAGCAGAAATTGAGAAAGCAGTTATGAAAAGCTTGTTCAATGTTGCACGCATCCAAACAAGGTAGTTCTAGTAACAAAAGTATAGCTTCTCATTTAACCGCAAAAACAGAAATTCCCTATTAGCAATAATAACACCAAGATGCACATGTTCATACACAGGAGAAATGCTATTTCCATTAGAGACAATGCAGTGGAATGTTAACTTAAGTCAGTATCTAGTACATGCTCAAATAAGCCCTTCAAAGGAAGTGCACAATTAACTCTGTCGAACGGGGGTGAATGTGCAATCAACTTACCAATCTAGCCAGCAACAGCAAGCAGCCACACTCATGTCCTCCTGCCCTGACCGGGCAAAGCCTTTCACAGGCATCTTTGAAAGCCTTCTTCCAGAGCTCAATGGAGAAATTACCTTGCTCTTGATCTCCGAAACTACACCTACGCCCATAGGTTCTTTTAGCACTTGTGCTCATTGATCTTCCACCAGAGTTTGCAGCTGTGTTTTGCATATGCGGAGTCAAAGTCTGCAGGTCATAAAAACAAAATAAGTCACAGCAGCAATGTAGAAAAAGAAACATTATTCATTGAATCAAGAAACAGAAAGAGAGCAGCAGAAGCAAATTTTAGGATTAACCTGCCACCACACAGACTCAACAATGCGGGAGAAAATCCAAGCTTCGACTTGTTCCAAAGCAAGCATAAATGTTTTGGTATCCTCCCAGTCACCAAGTTCATCTGTTAGACTATTGTTGAGGTCTTTATTGGAAGAAAACTCATTCCTTTTTTTCAAGGATCTTCCGTTTAAACTAGATTTGCCCCTATTGCTCTCTGCATATGATTTATCACCTTCCTTCCTTCCTCCAGCAGCTTGGCTAACAATTGCTCTCAACATGACTGAATTTGACAACCAATAAGTCAATCTGTAAATCAGAAACAGACAGTTGACATTTCTTCTGTGGTACAGAAGCGCAAGCACTTTCATCCCTCTATGCCTATTGCAGCTCATTAATGAAACTATCTTTATTCCATAGAAAAGCTAACTAATAACTGATAGTGCAGTAGGATGACGAGACACCTGAATTTTGACAATCATGATTTCTGGGGAGACCCACCCATCATTATCTTTTCCATTTTTATTCCCGGGACAAAAGAAATTTGATATCTTTGACTGATATTAAGACACCTGAATTTTGATGTCAAGGCTTCTAGAGCTTTTACTTTTATTATTATTTCTTATAAAGTAAGATAATCAGGGCTTCTGGAATTATTCTTTCTTGAAAATATCTAGCACTCAACCCTCTCCCAAGAAAAAACTAAAAAAATCAGCCAGTCGTCAATCAGGTCCAATGAGCAAATATGGTGAATTGCCTCATCAAAAGCTTCTCATTTAAGAAAGAAAAACATATCAGCACCCTTATCCAAGATATTAATTCAGATATCAGAACAGTTTCTCCATTTCATTGACTTTAGTTACTGCCAGATTGTTTTAAGGCAATACAAAAGAATTAAGAATGCACTTCTCAAAGACAAAAAGGTGACTTGTACCAAGTTCTCTTACGGATTTGAAGATCACATACCTTGGAACATCATTTCCACAAGCTTTTGAAACCAAAACTAAACCTGAAACAGCAGCTCTTGCAGCACCTGCCTGTTTAGCTCGGTATTTTGCTGCACAAGCATGAGCATAAAATCGAGAAAGGCGCCGTGCTGGAGCATGGACCTTATGTGCAGAACTACCATGCTCAGCCACTACTGAATAAAGGCTAACCTCAACAGCTGCCGCTTCCCTTAATTCTTCCTCAAGTGTCTCAATTCTTGCCTTCCATTCATTTCTCTGGTCAGGAGATCCCTTCATTGGTTTGTTACCTTTACCATAAGAACGAGCATCTTCTGAAACATGCAGTTTTGTTGCCTTTTCTGGATTCTGGCTGCTACCAGGAAGCCCGCTTCTGTTAGGTAAGTCAGTCAACTGATGAGACTTCACATGCTTTGATTTACCACTGGTGATGCTAGATCCCTGCACTCCAAGCACTTTATTCGAATTAAGAGCATCACCCTTCGAAGTGCTGCGTTTCCTGCTGATTTCTGATTTGATTTCTGAAAAATGAGGAATCTCCTTCAAGATCTCATCCTCTTCAATCTCTAGATACTCCATTTCTTTTCCATTCACCACACCAACATGTAAATCTTTGAGTGCTTTACTTTCAGCATGGTCCTTCGGTTTATCTTGGAAGTCTTGACGGCGACCAGAATTGGAACTGGCTGGCCTAGAGCTAGATGCATCGAGATGGTCGATGGTGGATGGAAATCTATCGCCGCGACCATTTTCTGCAGAGACTTCGACATCATCTTTAGGAAGGACTTTCTTGTCAGCAATATCTTGCTGAGCATCATGCATCACAATTTGCTGCTCGAGGACTGTCTCAGAGCTACTTGCCTTCCCATTTTTACTTCCAAAATTATGGAATGAGGAAGAAGATCCTGTTGATTGAGAAGCAGGCTTCTTCTGTATTGATGTCATACTTCTTTCAGAAAATTTAGACAAAGAAGTGGCATTGTTCACAGAGTGCTCTCTGTTTAAAGATAAGCTGTGTGACAACTCTGGAGCTACATTACTAGCTGGTTTTCTAGAACTTCTTTTGGTAGAATCCATGAGCATTGCTGCAGAGTCCAGTCCAAAAAGTAGATCAGGTTCTGGATCGTCCCTCAACAAGTTTTCAATTATGGATTCATGTGCAATCTACAGGTAGTCATGGTACAACGTTACTAAACAAACTGCCCTGACATACAGACATATGTAGGAGAACAAACCATACAACCTACAATACATCAGATTGAAACATAGAACGCTTCTACAGGTTTTCCATATAGTCTATTATCAAAGGGGAGTAGGCTAGTAGGCAAGCAACAGCCTTACCGACTTCTACGTATAGCGAAACACTTATTAGTCAATATAGTTGGTGAATCCAAGAACCTACTAAATCAGTCATGAGGTAGTCAAGAAAAAAGAAGAACAAGCTATTATCACCTAACACAAATATTGTAGAAACATGTTTCAAACTTGAATTGCAAAGAATATTTTCAACTCCGGGATATAGCCAAAATTCAAGAACTGACAATTTACATTGTTATCTTTAGAGGCAGTACGCCAAAAAGGATGAGTCTAACGGCCTGTTAGGTTTGGATTACGAAAACTGTTCCTGAAGTAGGCATAATTATTGATTGTCATTTTCAATGACGAATGAAACTGCGTAAATCAAACAAATCAATTAAGTTAGACGACATTTTTTGGTTTTCTTTATAAGGAATTAGAAGACATAATCCAAACCAAAATGGCTAAATGGCCATTTTTTAGTTTCTTGACGATGAAGTAATCATAAAAGCTTTGCAGAGGATCAGGAATGACAAAGAGAATATAAGTATTACAACTACCTTCCCTTGTTGAGATAGAGAAGCCTCAGAAACATTTTGTGATGAATGTGGTGACTCATCATCAGTAAAAGATGCAATCTCACTCTCATCATCATTTTTCTCATTCACCGAATCTGCAACAGATCCTTGCCCATCCTGTTCTATGGATAGACGTTGCTTCCCTATGCTAACATTAGAGGATGAATTTGAGCTACTCCTGTTATCAGCAGGATGTATGTTAACAAACAGAGCTGGTTGCTCAGAGTTCTTAGAACTCCTCTTGCAGTTGAGTGGAGTGTAAATGGATACAATCTCCTCGAGCAGTCCAAAATCCGCAAAATTTATTACAGATGTCCCCAAAAGTTGGCCTTTGGTTGTCTTATCCTTACGAAGCTCATACAGATAAAAGTTCAAGTAATTCTTCTGGAATTTGTCATTGGCCTTCTTTTCTCGACATAAAGTTAATGGAAGTGTGAAAGACTCCCTGAATTCAATGTTGGTATCCCCGACACTAGACACGATAGACCCAGAGTTCTGACCATCATTTTCCCATAGAAGTAACACAGACTGAACAGACTTCAGGGACTGTGATGGAGGCCAAGGCTTAATCTCGTCTACCTGAATAACGTACTCAACTTGCACAGAGGCACCCTTCTTGTGCCTTGACCTCAGTCCAAGAACCATTGCTTCAATTTAAATACAAGGCTGTTTTGATAGACAATGTTGAATTAGCTAGAATCAATTCAAAGGCAAGTAAAACCAAAACTTACTTTAAAGTCAAGAAATATAACACAATCCATGTTAGAAAATAACAACCTTGTACAATGTAAATGGACTTAAAGGTACTATAAGACACATACTCTCAAACCAACAGCTTACCTAAAATCCATATATTAGAAAATGGCAGCCAAAATTTATAACCTAATAAAAAAAAATACAATTTCTCCATAAAGGAATAAAAAAGGGAGGGTGGTTGACACAGCAAAACCAAACATATTAAAATGCAGTTTGGGTATTTCCTAATCACTCATTCAGCTAATCTTTCAATCAACAAAAGTGAAAAACCCAAAAAGAAAGAGACCCTTTTAATATCTTATAATCAAAAGCACAAACTCACCACTTACAACAATAGAACTAACAAGAGAGTACAATTTGATTAGAAAAATCTAAAGAATCACAATTGCATGATCCAATTAATGAGGAGATTGTATAGTTCTTTTCCAACTATAGAAGTAAAGAGCAACATTCTGATCAGAGGGTATTTTTACCTGCACCGCTTTGAGGACAATAAACCAGTATGTACACAACTAAAATGTACTAAACACTTGATCTTTTTTGCTCTTTAGATCTTCTTAGTCACTTTTTGCTTGTGGGTATGTTTGTAGAGAAAGTAAAGGCGAAAACTTTAATGGGAAAAGGAGAAAGATCTGTAATAATAATATTGAAGAAGATGCTAAGCGTATATATATTATATTATTATTTGGAAGTTTGCAAGTCTACTTCAGTCACTTTCAATCAAGCCACAAAGAGTTTTTTATATTCCTCTCACATGCACTTTTATATTTTTTTTCTTTTAAAAAGATTCCTTAAATTATTTAGCTCTCTGGATTTATTGCAGGGTACAGAGTGATCTTTTTTTTCTTTTTTCTTTTTTCACGTTGGTCCCGAAAATGGATACAGACAAACCAGAGACTTTTTATTTCTTCTTTTGGGTTATGAACTTGAGGTTTAAATGTAGTGCTGTCTTCTAGGAGTATAACATACAGTAGTCTTACTTTAGAGTTAAACTTACAAAATTTATTGTGAATAAAATAAGCATGCAAGCAGATAAATTTACTCTTACACCTTAGGTGAAAATCATACTCGGTATCTGTAAACATCTTGATTTGGTCGAATTAGGATCAACACAGATTGCGTGACATTGCAGTGGAGAGAATGAAGCTCGGTTACTGGGAGAGAAAGAAAATCAGTTGTGTGTATTTCTAGAAACTATCCAAGTCTTATATACAAAGACCAAGTGGGTCAACCCGACTTGTAACTAGCCAAACTAATAAAGCGAAAAATTCAATTGGGCCACTTTTCTACAAAAAGAAAGAAAGAATAAATACAATACGATTGGGCCTGATTCTGAATCAAAAAATTGGGCTTCTATCAGCCAACATCCCTGGCAAGTTGGAGGAAGGAAGCTACCTTCAACTTGGAAAGAAAACCATGATGAGCGATGCCTGTGAGAGGCTTAGTGAATATATCAGAATACTAGTAGAGATCAATGAGCCCCTCATGCTATTTGCCTCGAACAAAATGACAATCAACCTCTATGTATTTCGTGCGTTTATGAAACACAGGCTTGCGAGCAATGTGTAAGGCTGAGTGATTGCCACAAAAGGTAGAAATTGGAATTAAATCTGAGATACTCAAATCAGCCAGCAACCTAACCATGACCTCTGCAACTACCTTGCTGAGAGCTTGATATTCAGCCTCTGCACTGCTCAAGGACAATATTGGTTGTTTCTTGGACTTCTAAGAAACTGGACTACCACCAAGTGAGACAAAAAAACCAGTAACTGGCCTTCTCGAATCAGGGCAAGATGCCCAATCATTGTCACAAAAGCCTTGCAAAGAGAAGTATGGGGAGTTGTTCAGTAGAATACCATAATCTGAGGTGAGTTTGAGATACCTGAGCAGGTGCAAAGTAGCTTGGAAATGAGGAACCTAGGAAATTGAAGGAACTGGCTTAAATGTTGGACGACAAAGCGTAAATCAAGTCTGGTATGTGTGAGAAAAATGAAATTTCCCAACTAAACACCTGAAATGCTCTTGATTAGGTAAGACTCCCATCATTAGCTTTTAGCTTGTTGTTTAACTCAAGGGGAGATACAACAGGAGAAACACTGCTTTAGTTTTATACTCAGCCAATAGATCCACAATAAATATTCATTGGCCAAGGAGTAGACCATCAGAAGTAGACACCACTTCAATACTCAAGAAGTAATTCAAGGAGCCTAGGTCCTTGAACTTAAATTGAGCATCCAGAAAAGACTTTAAGGCAGAAATCTCAAAGATTGCACACCCTGTTAGGATAATGTCATCTACATATATACTACCTCCGTCAATTTAGATGAGGTAGTTTGACTCGGCACGGAGATTAAAAAAAAAGAAGACTTTTGAAACTTGCGGTCTCAAAAGCTTAAGGGGTAAAAGCTTTGTGGGGCTATGATACTTTTTATGGTTATAAAAGCTTCTCATTAAGGGTAAAGTGGGTAAAATGAAGACTTTAAAGTTGAATTATTTTCACTTATAGAAATGTGCCATTCTTTTTGGAACAGACTAATAAGGAAAGTGGGTCATCTAAATTGAAACAGAGGGAGTAGCAAGGATGACCACACCTTTAGGGGAATGTTTGGTGACAAGTGAATAATCATTGAGGGAGCGAGAGAACCCCTTAGAGCAAAGAACCCGGGACAACGTAGAATACCACTTTTTAGAGGCTTGTTTGAGCCAATAAAGTGACTTTTGGAGCCTACAAACATAGGGCTATGAAGTGGAAGAAACAACATCAACAGAGAAGCCTTGGGGAAGCTTCATATAAACCTCCTCATGTAGGCCACCATGCAGAAATGCATTGTCGACGACAAGCTGAAACAGTGGCCATTGCTGCTTAACTGTCCTGCAATGAGACATTTCACCGTAGTTATCTTAAGCACTGGAGAGAAGGTCTTATTGTAATCAACCCCAGCTGAGTGTCCCTCTAATCACCAATCTAGCCTTATATCTCTCAACAGATCAATCAACTCTAAACTTGACCTTGTAAACCCACTTGCACCTAATTGCTTTCTTTCCCACAGAGAGAGGAACTACAGACCAAGTATGATTATCCTCTAAAGCCTGAAGTTCCTTCCTCATTGACTCTTGACATTCAGGCACCAAACCAGCTTGAGAATAGGAATGAGGTTAAGAAAGTACTGTCTTTGCATCAGATTGTGAAGCTCCTAAAGAAGAGGGAGGAGAAGAAGAGGACACTGAAGTACAGATGTAATCATTAAGATAAGAGGGAGTAGTGTGAGTTTGGGAAGATCTCCTTAAATTAGGAGAAACAGAAAGGCCATTAGGTGAAGAAGAAGAATAAGAAGAAGAAGAGGAAGAAGAAGAAGAAGAAGAAGAAGAAGAAGAAGAAGAATCAAAAGAAGAATCAGGGGAACCTTCAGGAGAATTATAAGGTGAAACAGAAGAAGAATTAAGAAGAGTAGAGAGAGGAGGAGTAGTGGAAGGAGAGGAACTATCTATAGTGGTAGTGTTAGTAGGGGATGATGAGATATGAGGAGTAGAAGAATAGCAGGAATATTGTTGGTCAGAAAAGGTGTAGAACAATAAAAAAATAGGCAGAGAAGAAGAAGAAGATGGAGTGTTGGATAGGGCAAAGGGAAAAATATGCTCATGGAATAACATATCTATGGAAACAAAAAAAGACTTTGATTCTAGACTTAAAAGTTTATAGCTCTTCTTCCCAAAGGGGTAACCCATAAAAACAGTAGGAATAGGCCTGGAAGTGATTTTATCTCTATGTACTGCTGGTCGCGTGGCATAACAAAGACATCCAAATACCTTTAGGTGAGAATAAGATGGTGCAGAACCAAACAACAACTCAAAAGAAGATTTATTATTCAATATTCTAGAAGGACATCTATTTATTAAGTATGTAGAAGTTAAGACACAATCACCCCTGTATTTAGTGGGAACATTGGAGTGGAATAAGAGAGCTTATGAGGTTTCAAAAAGATATCTATGTTTCCTCTCCACAACACCATTTTGTCGTGGCGTATGAGGGCAGGAGGTATGATAGATAATTCCATTTTCAAACAAAAAGGAAGAGGTGACATGACTAGACCCCAGTTTTAAGACATTGTCTGGCCTGATGGTGGAAACTTTAGCATTCTGAGTACTAACCATGGCCAGAAACGCTTTAAGAATTGAAAAAGCATTTTATTTAGTTTTAAATAAATGGGTCCAAGTGGTCCTAGTAAAGTCATCAACAATGGTAAGAAAATATTTGCAACCGTCATGTGTAGGGGTATTGTAAGGTCCCCACAAGTCAATGTGAATGAGTTGAAAAGGAGAAGATGTGTGAATGGAACTGTCAGAAAATGGAAGTCTAGTTTTCCTAGCCATGGGACAGATGTTACATACAAATTGTTGTTTAGCTGAAATCAAAGGAGAAATACCAGAAATAGATTTCATATGAGCAAAAGGAATGTGTCCCATTCTACTATACCAAAGTAGATCTATTTTATTAATATGTTGCTTAGAAGAGTAGAACATGAGGGTGATTGCATATGATGTACTCCAAAATGACATGATGCCAAATCAGAAACATAATTAGTAAAACAACTAGGCAAAGATGCATGTGAAGTGGAAGTGTCTGATGAGATGGAAAGTCTGGAATGCATTTGAAGTATCTACAACCCTTTGCGAACTTTACCAAAATCCAGAGGCCTCTTCATGAAAGGGCCCTGTAGCCAACATGAAAATGAAGAGAAGATTAGGAGGCAATGTAACTGGAATACCAACTTATGGCCAGAAATTAGATTGAACTAAAAACTAGTCACAAGAAGAACATGAGAAAGAGTGACATCCTTGAGCAAAGGTAAATCTCCTACACAAGTGTCTTTTGCTTTATAGCCATTTGGAAGTGTTATCAAATAGGGTACATGCAAAGGTTGTATATTTTTAAGTAAATGTTTAGAGGATGTCATGTGGTATGTTGCACCGGAATTTAACATCCAGGAAGCTTCATCAATCTTAGACAAGAAACAAGAACTAGTAGAAATCTCATCCCAATTGGAGTAAGGGCTGCCAATGTTACCTGCAAAGTTGGTTGAACAAATGAGTGCAGGAGAGGAGACAGAGGCTTGGTCTTCCACATGATGTTGCTGCAACAAATCCATCAGCTGACTGCATTGTTCAGGTGTTAGATCAGGAACTGTTGGACAGAAAGAGTAGTTACTTCAGGTTTGGAACCCTCTAGCTCAGACTGAACAATTCTTGGAGCCTTCCTATTCTTAGTGAATTTGAAATTAGGAGGGAATACATGCTTCCTGCAATGCTTGTCCACAGTATGTCCAGGCTTGTGGCAATAGGTGCACATCAAGATAGACTTTCTAGGATCAAATGGAGTTTTAGGGGAAATGATTTCTGTGGAACAACTGAAAAAGATGCAGATTCTGGACCAAACTATTAAGGAGTTGGCTTGATCTCTCTCTAATTTTCATTTGTAACCAAGAGTGAATACACCTTATTGATTGAGGGGAAAGGATTCATCATCAAGATATTGGTTCTAACAGCAGCATAACTGTCATTCAGCCCCATCAAAAATTGGTATACCCTCTGGTCATTATCAGCTTTCTGAGCATCCTTTGCCCACCACCACATGTATAGTGGGATTCACAATGAGTTGTTAAGGTGCTGTGTTCATCCTAACCACTTTGAATTCTTGCATAGAATTCAAGAATATCCGTGGACCCTTGAGAAATAGAGGCAAACTCCTTTTTGACTTGATAAACTCTTATTCCATTGGGTTTCCCGTACCTATCCTCCAATTCTTTCCATACATCATTATAAAGGGTACAATATAAGACACTTTTACGAATAATAGGAGAGAGAAGATTATAAATCCAGGAAATCACTATATCATTATACCTCTCCCACTATCGATAGTGAGGTTAATTAACTGATGGCCGCACACAGTCGGGTTGAATGAAATACAACTTTCTTTTCACGGAGAGGGCAATCAGCATGCTCCTACGCCAATCACTATACCCAGTTTCGTCGAACACGGTTCCAACCAGTGAAAGCCCAAGATTATTGGAAGGATGGATATAAAAGGGATGCTTGTGATCATCTTATTTGTCGATCGAACAAAAGTAGAAGTTTGCTTAGAAGATGTTGATCCCATTGCAACAACAAAAAAATTGAAGGAATTATGAAACATGATCGAAAATTAGGGTTTTTTTGCAAAAATACAGAAGAAATGAGAACTTAGCAAAATAAACCGTAAAACATAAGTAAATCAATTGAGAAAAGATAATACGAAAGGAAAATGAAGAGAATCACCAGTTTGGACTGTAATCTGATGAAACTCCGGCGATCAGAAAACTTCAATGTCACCGCTACCAATGAAGACTCACAAAACTGACTTCAAAAGAAATCTCTCACTGCAAACTACCCGAATCCATCACTCTAATACTATGTAAACATCTTGATTTACTCAAATTAGGATAAACACAGATTGCATTGCAGTAGAGAGAACGAAGGTAAGATATTTGGAGAAAAAGTGTAACAACCCGACCTGTCGTTTTGAGTATTTTAGCCCGGATCCCTTATTTATTGCCTCATCTATGTTATATTATGGTTATGTGACTTTCTGGGATATTTAGTTTTGGTTTTGAGTGAGTTTAGGAGTGAAATGAGACACTTAGTCCCTAAGTTCGAGCCTTAAGTTAAAAGAGTTAACCGTAGTTTGACTTTTATATAGACGATTCCGGAATGGAGTTTTGTCAGTTCTAATAACTCCGTATGGTGATTTTGGACTTACGAGCATATCCGGATATTGATTTAGAGGTTCGTAGGTCGTTTCGGCTTGAAATGGCGAAAGTTAAAACATTGGAGGAGGTTTGGAAGGTTGAAAAGTTTGACGGGGAGTTGACATTATTAATATCGGGGTCAGATTCCGATTTTCGAAAGTTGAAATAGGTCTGTCATGTTATTTATGACTTGTCTGCAAAATTTAAAGTCAATCAGAGTTGTTTTGGTATGAATTGATATTAGTTTTGGAATTCGGAAGTTCATAGTTTCATAGGCTTGAATTGGGTTGCGATTCGTAGAATCGATGTTGTTTGATGTGATTTTTGGCTTCGAGTAGGTCTGTTATGTGTCTTAGAACTTGTTGGTATATTTCAACTGGGTCTTGGGGGCCCTGGATGTGATTGGGATTTGATCCGGAATAAATTTTGAACTTGTGCATTGCTGAAGCACTGCTGCTCTCGTGTCATCGAACCTTAGGAGGGTTTGGCCGTAGGTGTGGACTCGCAAATGCGAGTTATGGAGTGCAGAAGCAAAAAGGACTGCCCAGGCCTGGGATCGGAGGTGCAAGGTGGTCTCCGCATCTGTGAGTCCGCAGGTGCGGAGGAGTTGGTCGCAGATGTGGACTGGGCCAGCTAGGTCGATTGTCGCAGAAGCGGGCGTTGCCCGCAGGAGCGAGTGCACAGAAGCCCTCCCATGTCCGAAGAAATGGGGGATGCTGGGCTTAGTGAGAACCGCATCTGCAATGGAAGTTCCGCAGGTTTGGAGCCACAGATGCGGTTGTGGGTTCGCAGATGCGAATTCACTGGGTAGAAAAAGGCTAAGTTCGAGGGTTTGATTTCATTATCCATTTTGAACTTTGAGAGCTCGGTTTATGGCAATTTTTTGAGAGACTTCAAAGAAATGCATTGGGGTAAGTTATTCTAGCTTGGTTTTGGCTATATTACACGAATCCATTGTTATATTCATAATTTAATTAGTGATTTGAGTTGAAAATTTGGGAAAAAATTGTGAAAACTTCTTAGGCTACATTTTGGGGATTTGAAAGGCGATTTGAGGTCGGATTTGAGTAATTCTTGTATGGTTGGACTCGTTAAAGAATATGTGTTCGGATTTTTTTTAATTTTGGTCGGGTTCCGAGATGCGAACCCCAATTGACTTTTTGAGTTGACTTTTTATTTCTTTCTAAAGATCGTAACTTTATTGTTCGAAATAGTTTCCTATAGTTTATATTTATGGTATGAAATTATTTTTGTCTAGATTCGAGTCGTTCAGAGTTGGATAATCAAGGGAAAGGCTTACTAGTAGATTGAGTTAGCATGTTTTGAGGTAAGTGTCTTGCCTAACTTTGTGTGGGAAAGTTACCCCTTAGGATTTGGTGTTGGTTTGTGTTAATTGTGATATGTGAAAGCCGTGTACGCAAGGTGATGAGTGTGTACACGGGCTAAATGTGAAAATTTACAGGTTTTAGCTATTCATTTCATGCCTTAATTGAGTTACCTTAACATGTTATATTCATCATCATTAGTCTATCTTCGCATGCTCTACTTGTCTTACCTATTACTGGTTAATTGCATTTACATGTTTAGTTGAAGTATTGTTTCCTCTATTCTTTATTCATTATTTAACCGTTGGGTTCTTTACTTGAAGTTGTTAATTGTGGAATATCTTGTTGTTGAAATTGACATTGAGTTATAAAGGTTGTGATATACATTGAGGCAAGGTTGTAAAGTTGTGAAACACTATTCTTGTTGAGTTATTCACTTCCGGTTGTTATTGTCTGAGACTTTTGTGTACATTGTGGTTGAGCCATGAGCTATTTATTGTGAAAATACCGTTATTGTTGATTTCTTTGGCAAGTTGTGATGCTGGGCACTTGAGGTGCGATTTGTGATACGTTATGATATTGATACGCATGCGGTGGTATAGTATTTTGGGGTTGAAACGCATGCGGCGAGATAAGGTGGGCTTGATACGCGTGTTGCTAGTAGATGAACTGCTTGAAGGCACACGGTGTGATAAGGTGTGCTAAAATGCGGGAAGCTATTTTGGAAAAAATGATTTTTAAAACTAAATGCGAGGCTCCCGCGGTGATATAAGGAAAGATTGTGAATTGTTTTGTTATTTGAGACTACGAGGCGGTACCTTGGTAGTGACTCGTGTTGATACTTCTCTTTTACTTCACTTGTGCTTGGTTGTTTCGTTTCCTTGGCATAACATTCCTTGTTTTCTTCCGTGATGCATTATTTGCCTTAGTTCAATGTAGTTAATCTTGGTACATTCCTTACTTGTTTCATTTCCCTTGTTATTATTGTTACACTATCAATTACTCGTTTTGTTTCTTATTTATTCCAGTATGTCCTTAACCCGACCTCATCACTACTCTACTGAGGTTAGGCTTGGCACTTACTGGGTACCGTTGTGGTGTACTCATGCTACACTTCTGCACATCATTTTGTGCAGATCCAGGTACCTCCTACCAGTGCAGGCACCCGTGAGATGTGTCCCGTTCGGAGAATTCAAGTTACACCTACCGACGTTTGCAGGCCTTAGAGTCACCCTCTATCTAGACTATTTTCCCTTCTTATCCTTTATAGACATTGATGTTTAGGGATTTTCAGTACCATCTTATAGAGCTTGTGACTTGTATTCATCAGAGTTTAGAGTGTTGTTTATGTTGAGTTGTGGAGTTTCTTTTATATGACTTGTTGAGTTTTGTGACTTTAATTATTATTTTCGTTAATATTGTATGTATGTTAGGCTTATTTTGTCTTAGAGACTAGGTGCCATCACGACATCCTGCCGAGGAAAATAGGGATCGTGACAAGTTGGTGTCAGAGCTCTAGGTTCATAGGTGTTATGAGTCACAAACAGGTATAGTAGAGTCTCGCGGATTAGTACGGAGACGTTTGGACTTATCTTCGGGTGGATATGGAACTGTTAGGAATAGTTTCTCTTCTTTGATTCCTTATTGTGCGAAATTGTTGACTTCGAAATTCTAAATCTCTGTCTTTCTATTCTCTCATAGATGGTGAAGACACGCACAAGACGGATCTGATGATTAGAAACCTATGCCCCTGCTAGAGCTGCGAGTGGCTAGGCTCGGGATAGAGGCTGAGAACGGGCACGTGGTGCAGCCAGAGCACTTGCCCGAGCTACTACAGAGGAGCCACCAATAGCTTCAGTTAGAGGGCAGGCACTTGAGATGCCTGTTACTACCCCTGCACTTCAGGAGACTCTCGCTTAGCTTTTGAGCAGGTTCGGCACTCTAGCTTAGGCGGGGTTGATTCCACTTGCTCCTGCCACATCTCAAGCCGGGGGAGGAGCACAGACTCCCGCAGCCCGTACCCCAGAGCAGCGGGTCCAGGTTGGTTAGGTCCTAGAGGTCATACCAGTGCAGCCGGTTATTCCAATTCAACTCGAGGTTAGGTCAGCAGTATCTGAGGAGGAGCAGATCAGGCTCGAGAGGTACAAGAAGTACCACCCTCCTACTTTCAGAGGTTTAGCTTTAGAGGATGCACAGGGTTTTCTTGAAGATTGCCACTGTATCCTCCGTACTATGGGTATTGTGGAGTCGAGTGGAGTTTTTTCACTACGTTCCAGCTTAAGGGAACGGCTTATCAAAGGTGGCGAGCGTATGAGTTGGGTAGTCCGGCCAAGGCAGCTTCACTCACTTGGGCTCAGTTCCCAGAGATGTTCATAAGTGAGTTTGTTCCCAAGAGCCTTCGTGATGCATTGCGCGCATAGTTTGAGCAATTGCGGCGGTGTGCTATGACCGTGTTGGAGTTTGTTGTTAGGTTCAACAAGTTGTCCCGACATGCACCAACTTTAGTCTCCACAGTCAGAGAGCGAGTCCATGGATTTATCGAGGGTCTCAACCACAGTATTAGATTCAGCATGGCTCGAGAGTTTGAGATATATACCCCATACTAGCAGGTAGGGGAGATCGCTCGGAGATTAGAGGGTATATGGGGTCGGGAGAGAGAGGAGATGGAGGCCAAGAGGCCTCGAGATTCTAGCACATATAGTGGTGCTCGTGCCCTAGTTGCAGCCCGTCATGGTAGAGGCTATGTGGGCCGTCCTGTTCATTCAGCACTTCCAGCTTCTAGCGGTGTTCCGCCACTCCCAGGTCTCAGGTTGCCCATTTTGCACCACCACTATCTAGTGCACCTCCTGCGCGGGGTGCTTTCGACGTTCAGTCCAGCCGACCAGGCCCGAGTCAGTTCCAGCAGCCACGTCCTCTGAGAGATTATTTTGGGTGTGGTGACACTCATCATATGGTGAGGGACTGCCCCAAACTCAGGAGGGGTGCACCTCCACAAACTACTCAGGCTCCATGTATTCCACAGGGGCCCCAAACTTCTCAAGTCGTGGTTATCGCACTAGTTGCCACTCCACCTACATAGCTAACTAGAGGTGGAGGTTGGGCGGGTAGAGGCTGCCCTAGAGGGGGAGGCCAAGCCAGATGTTATGCTCTTCCGACTAGGTCGGAGGGGGTTGCATCCTGCTCAGTTATCACAGGTATTGTTCCAGTTTGTCATAGAGATGCATCAGTCTTATTTGATCCAGGTTCCACTTATTCCTATGTATCATCTTACTTTGCTCCACATTTGGGTATATCCCTTGATTTCTTGAGTTCTCCTATCTATGTGTCCACGCTAGCAGGGGATTCCATTGTTGTTGACCGTGTGTATCGGTCGTGTTTAGTTGTTCTTAGTGGTTGTGAGACTAGAGTTGATCTATTGTTGCTCAGTATGGTATATTTTGATGTTATCTTGGGCATGGACTGGTTGTCACACTATGCGCATGTATCGATTATCGACAGTTGAACAAGGTTATAGTGAAGAACAGGTATCCGTTGCCACACATTGATGACCTATTTGATCAGCTATAGGGTGCTAGAGTGTTTTAAAAGATTGATTTGCAGTCAGGTTATCATTAGTTGAAGATGCAGGAGCCGAATATTCTGAAGACTGCCTTCAGGACTCGCTTTGGTCATTACAAGTTCCTTATGATGTCATTTGGGCTGACCAACGCCCCAACAACATGCATGCACTTGATGAATAGTGTATTCCAGCCTATCTTGACTCATTCATCACTGTGTTTATTGATGACATCTTGGTATACTCCCGGAGCCGGGAGGATCATGAGCAGCACTTGAGGACCTTGCTCTAAACCTTGAGATAAAAGAAGTTGTATGCAAAATTTTTAAAGTGTGAATTCTGGCTTGATTCGGTGGCGTTTCTGGGTCATGCGAGTGAGGGGATCAAGGTAGATCCGAAGAAGATTAAAGCAGTGCAGAGTTTTCCCAGACCATCTTCGAATACTGAGATCCGGAGTTTTCTTGGTTTGGCAGGGTATTACCATTGATTCATAGAGGGTTTCTCATCTATTGCTGCACCTATGAACAGATTGACCTAGAAGGATGCTCCGTTCAGGTGGATCGAGGAGTGTGAGGAGAACTTTCAAAAGCTTAAGAATGCTTTGACTACAGCCCCAGTGTTGGTATTGCCTACGGGTTTGGGGTCTTACACTGTGTACTATGATGCGTCGCGTGTTGGCCTCAATGCAGTGTTGATGCAGGACGGTAGGGTGATCGCCTACGCGTCTAGACAACTGAAGGTACATGAGAAGAATTATCCTGTCCACAACCTTGAATTAGCAGCTATTGTTCATGACTTGAAGTTTTGGCGGCACTATTTGTACGATCCCTTTTGAGGTCTATAACGACCACTGGAGTCTACAACATCTATTCAAATAGAAGGATCTTAACTTGCGGCAGCTGAGAAGGTTAGAGTTGCTCAAGGACTATGATATCACCATTCTATATCATTCCGGGAAGGCCAATATGGTGGTTGATGTCTTGAGTCGTAAGGTGAAGAGCTTGGGCAATTTAGCATATCAACCGGCATGGGAGAGGCCATTAGCATTAGATGTTTAGGCCTTGGCCAACCAGTTTGTTAGATTGGATGTTTCGGAGTCGAGTCGAGTTTTGGCATGTGTGATTTCTTGGTCTTCTCTATGTGATTGTATCAGAGAACGTCAGTAAGACGACACCCATTTTCTTGTCCTCAAGGACATTGTTCAGCACGGCGATGCCAAGGAGGTTACTGTTGGGGATAACGGTGTGTTACGGATGCGGGGTCGGCTATGTGTGCCCAATGTAGATGGTTTGTGTGAGTTGATTCTTTAGGAGGCCCACAGTTCGCCGTACTCCATTCATCCGGATGCCGCTAAGATGTATCAGGACTTGAGGCAGCACTATTGGTGGAGGAAAATGAAGAAAGACATAGTGGAGTATGTAGCTCGGTGCCTAAATTGTCAGCAGGTGAAGTATGAGTATCAGCGGCCAGGTGGATTGCTGCAGAGGCTAGAGATTCTCGAGTGGAAATAGGAATGAGTTACCATGGATTTGGTTGTTGGGCTCCCACGAACTCAGAAAAAGTTTAATGCAGTATGGGTGATTGTGGATAAGACCAAGTCGGCTCATTTCATTCCAGTGGTGGCTATTTATTCTTCAGGCCATCTGGCTCAGGTTTAGATTCCCGAGATTGTCCAACTTCATGGCGTGCTGGTATCCATCATCTCTGATGGGGGTATACATTTTACATCGTGATTTTGAAGGGCCGTACAACATGAGTTGGGCACACAGATTGAGTTGAGCACAACATTTCACCCTCAAACGGACGGACAATTCGAGCGCACTATTCAGATATTGGAGGATATGCTTCGTGCATGTGTGATGGAGTTTGGGGGTTCTTGGGATCAGTTGTTGCCGATTGCGGAGTTTGCCTACAACAACAACTACCAGTCGAGCATTAAGATGGCTCCGTATGAAGCCTTGTATAGGAGGCAGTCTCGGTCTCCAGTGGGTTGGTTTGAGCCAGGTGAGGCTAGGCTATGGGGTACAGACTTGGTTTAGGATGCTTTGGAAAAGGTTAAATTGATTCAAGATCGGCTTCACACAGCCTAATCTAGACAGAAGAGTTATGCGGATCAGAAGGTTCACGACGTTGCATCACGGTTGAGGAGTGGATCTTGCTCCGGGTTTCACCCATGAAAGGTGTTATGAGGTTCGGGAAGAAGAGCAAGTGGAGCCCTAGGTATATCAGACCTTTTGAGATTCTTGAGAGGATTGGAGAGGTCGCCTACAAGCTTGCACTGCCACCTAGTCTAGCAGCACTTCATCTAGTATTCCATGTTTCTATGCTCCGAAAGTACCACAGTGATCCGTCTCATGTTTTCGATTTCAGCTCAGTCTAGTTGAACAAGGATTTGTCTTATATTGAGGAGGCGGTGGCCATTTTGGATAGGCAGGTCTGAAAGTTAAGGTCGAAGAACATTGCTTCAGTGAAGGTTCAGTGGAGGGGTCAACCAGTCGAGGAGGCAACTTGGGAGACCGAGCAGGATATGCGTAGTCGTTATCCTCATCTTTATGTCTCTATACTCGTTTGAGGAGGAACGTTTGTTTTAAGAGAGAGAGGATGTAACTACCCGACCTGTCGTGTCAAGTATTATAGCCCCGATCCCCTATTTATTGCCTCCTCTATGTTATATTGTGTTTATGTGACTTGCCGGGGTGTTTGGTTTTAGTTTCGAGTGAGTTTCGGAGTGAAATGGGACACTTAGTCCCTAAGTTGGAGCCTTAAGTTGAAAGAATTGACAGTACTTTGACTTTTTTGTAGACGACTCAGGAATGGAGTTTTTTCGGTTCCAATAGCTCCGTATGGTAATTTTGAGCTTAAGAGCGTCTCCGGATATTGATTTGGAGGTCCATAGGTCGTTTCGGCTTAAATTGGCGAAAGTTAGAAAGTTGGAGGTTTGGAAGATTGGAAAGTTTGACCGGGAGTTGACTTTATTTTTATCAGGGTCGAATTCCAATTTTTGGAAGTTGGAATAGGTCTGTCATGTCATTTATGACTTGTGTGCAAATTTTAAAGTCAATCGGAGTTATTTTGGTATGAATCGACATTAGTTTCAGAAATTCAGAAGTTCAGAGTTAGAATCAATGTTGTTTGATGTGATTTTTGGCCTCGAATAGGTCCGTTATGTATTTGGAACTTGTTGGTATATTCGAATGGAGTCTCTGGGGCCCCGGATGTGATTCGAATTGAATCCGAAATAAATTTTAAACTTGTGCATTGCTGAAGCACTGCTGTTCTGGTGTCATCGCACTTGCGGAGGGTTCGGCCGCAGGTGTGACACGCAAATGCGAGTGATGGAGCGCAGAAGCAAAAAGGACTGCCAAGGTCTGGGATCATAGGTGCGAGGTGGTTTCCTCATCTGTGAGTCCGCAGGTACAGAGGAGCTGGTCGCAGATGCGGACTGGGCCAGCTAGGTCAATTGTCGCTGAAGTGGCTGTTGCCCGCCGGAGCGAGTGCACAGAAGCGCTCCATGTCCGCAGAAGCGAAAGCCCAGATGCGCATTTAGACCGTAGAAGCAGGGGATGCTGGGCTTAGTGAGAACCGCACCTGCAATAAAAATTCCGCAGGTGCGGAGCCGCAGATGCGGCTGTGGGTTCGGAGATGCGAATTCACTGGGCAGAAAAATGCTAAGTTCGAGGGTTTGATTTCATTATCCATTTTTGGACCTAGAGAGCTCGGTTTGTGGCGATGTTTCGAGATATTTTCAAGAAATTCATTGGGATAAGTGATTCTAACTCGGTTTTGGATACATTACTCGAATCCATTATTATTTTTATCATTTAACTAGTGATTTGAGTTGAAAATTTTGGAAAAAATTGTGAAAACTTCTTAGGCTAAATTTTGGGGATTTAAAAGGTGATTTGAGGTTGGATTTGAGTAATTCTGGAATGGTTGGACTTGTTATCGAATGGGTGATGGAATTTTATAATTTTTGTCGGGTTCCGAGGCGTGGGCTCGGGTTGACTTTTTGAGTTGAATTTTATTTTTTTGTAAAGATCGTAACTTTATTGTTCGAAATAGTTTCCTATAGTTTATATTTATAGTATGAAGTTGTTTTGGCTAGATGAGCTGTTCGAAGTTGGATAATCGAGGGAAAGGCTTACTAGTTGATTGAGTTAACGTGTTTTGAGGTAAGTGTCTTGCCTAACTTTGTATGGGAAAATTACCCCTTAGGATTTGGTGTTGGTTTATGTTAATTGTGATAAGTGAAAGTCATGTATGCAAGGTGATGAGTGTATACATGGGTTAAATATGAAAATTTACCGGTTTTAGCTATGTAGACTCATTTCATGCCTTAATGGAGTTACCTTAACATGTTGTATTCATCATCATTAGTCTATCTTCACATACTCTACTTGTCTTACCTCTTACTTGTTAATTGCCTTTACATTTTTAGTTGAAGTATTGTTCCTCTATTTTTCATTCATTATTTAACCATTGAGTTCTTTACTTGAAGTTCTTAATTGTGGAATATCTTGTTGTTGAAACTGGTATTGAGTTACAAAGTGTGTGATTTACATTGAGGCAAATTTGTAAAGTTGTAAAATACTATTCTTGTCGAGTTATTCACTTTTAGTTGTTAGTGTGGAGACTCTTGTGTACATTGTGGTTGAGCCATAGTCTATCATTGTGAAAACACCGTTATTGTTGATTTCTTTGGCAAGTTGTAATTTTGGGCACTTAAGGTGCGTTTTGTGATACGTTGTGATATTGATACGCGTGCGATGGTATAAGGTTTTGGGGTTGAAATACATGCGGTGAGATAAGATGGACTTGATACGCGTGTTGCTAGTAGGGGAACTACTTGAAGCCATGCGGTAAGATAAGGTGGGCTAAAATGTGAGAAGCTATTTTGGGAAAAATAAATTTCAAAAATAAATGCAAGGCTTCCCAGGTCATATAGGGAAAGATTGTGAATTGTTTTGTGATTTGAGACAATGAGGCGGTACCTCGATATTGACTATTGTTGATACTTCTCTATTACTTCACTTGTGTTTGGTTGTTTCGTTTTCTTGCATAACATTCCTTGTTTTCTTCCGTGATGCATTATTTGCCTTAGTTCAGTGTAGTTAAACTTGGTACATTCCTTACTTGTTTTATTTCCATTGTAATTATTATTACACTGTCATTTACTCGTTCTATTTCTTAATTATTCCTGTAGGGCGTTGACCCGACCTCGTCACTACTCTACCGAGTTAGGCTTGGCACTTACTGGGTACCGTTGTGGTGTACTCATGCTAAGCTTCTGTACATCTTTTTGTGCTGATCCAAGTACCTCCTATCAGTGCAGGCACCAGTAAGACGAATCCAGTTCGGAGACTTCAAGGTACACCTGCCGGCGTCCATAGGCCTCAGAGTCACCCTCTATCTAGACTATTTTCGTTTCTTATCCTTTATAGACACTGATGATGTTCAGTATCATCTTATAGAGCTTGTGCCTTGTATTCACCAAATTTTGGGAAGTTGCTTATGTTGAGTTGCGGAGTTTTCTTTATATTAGTTGTTAAGTTTTGAGACTTTTGTATGGGGTCGAACCCGATCGCTTGCGTAGGAAATACCGGTTGTGGGATACGACGACCAACGTCGATTGAAGTCATCAACCGAGAGGTCGAGACCGAGATATCGAATATAAGAAGCCCGAGATCAGATACCGTCAGAACGAAGCTCGAAGCCAAGGCGCTCGAGATGAGATCATCGAGGCCGATCAGTATAAAACATCCCATGGTAAAGTTATCAGATTTGCATAACTGAAGGGCCGGAAATCTTGTGATATACAAGCATCTCGCCGGGAATCACGGCTCAAATCAATAAAGACGTTGATTCCATTAATTCTAGGGATATCTTACCTAGTAAATGAGATTTTTACTTGTATATAATTCTTCACTTCTCCTATATAAACAGACAGCCCCATTTGTAAAGGACACACGATATACAGTCAATACACAAAGGTTATAGTCTACTTTGCTAGTTTATTTGTTTTATATTTTATTCCAGAAGGCTTCTAACATAAGAAGATTACTCAATATTGGCGGTTTGTTTTTTCCTTATTCATTGAATTTAATCTTCATTTCTGTTTATTCTTTAATTGTATTAAATTAGATCGCGTATCCTTAAAACCACATATAAATTTAATTGTTACTCGTAGTCCAGGGTAAACAGTTTGGCGCCTACCGTGGGGCTAAGGGTAATAGTGATCGTTTAATACAACTTTCTATCACACAGACTATTTTACACTTGTTCTTTGCAGAACACCTTTCTCTTTCAGGTTACAGTACAATCATGTCACATTTTCAATCTGTGCCTCAATTCGTCGATGGCGAATTTAACCACCAGGGCAAAAACAACTTGGCACCCGGAAATGAAGTCCCAATTGACGCTAACTCCCAAATAGCGGTCGATGTGGATCGGACCTCTGGCCCATCGAATAATGTTCGAAGAGAATACTGCTCGGCAAAATAGAACGAGGAGGAGGACGGGATTAGCCTCAGGATGATATTCAACATGTTGCAAGCCCAGCAAGCGGCCATTGCTCAGCTGCAAAATTGGAGAATAGGGACCGTCCCTCCTCTAGAAACTATCCCCAAAAATGAACCTATCACAGTGGAACCAAGCGAAGGCGGATCGGGAGCAAACGCCGGGATCATGAAAATGCTCGAAGAGTTGACCGGACGGGTTGAGTCAGGCGAGAAGAAGATCGAGGCCAATAATAAAAAGGTAGAAACATATAATTCGAGGGTGGACCAAATACCAGGAGAACCTCCAGTATTAAAAGGTTTGGACTCAAAGAAATTCGTACAGAAACCCTTTCCATCAAACGCCGCCCCAAAACCCATACCGAAGAAGTTTCGCATGCCGGAGATTCCGAAATACAATGGGACATCTGATCCAAATGAGCATGTAACAACATACACATGCACCATAAAGGGAAATGATCTCGAAGACGATGAGATTGAGTCTATCCTCTTAAAGAAATTCGGAGAGACCTTGTCAAAGGGGGCAATGACTTGGTACCACAACTTGCCCCCGAATTCCATCGATTCTTTTGCCATGCTTACGGACACCTTCGTAAAAGCTCATGCGGGTGCCATCAAAGTCGAAACACGGAAATCAGACTTATTTAAAGTTAGGCAAAGAGATAACGAGATGCTCAGGAAATTTGTATCTTGTTTTCAGATGGAACGGATGGACCTACCACCGGTCACTGATGATTGGGCCATACAAGCCTTCACCCAAGGGCTCAACGCTCAAAGTTCAACGGCTTCACAACAGCTTAACCAAAGCTTGATTGAATATCCGGCTGCCACTTGGGCAGATATACACAACCGATACCAATAGAAGATTAGGGTCAAGGATGATCAACTTGGAGCCCCCTCGGGATCCACTTACTTCATCAGAACTCATGATAGGGTTCAAAGAGATATTTATCGAGAGCCAAGATCGAACGGAGACAGGCATCGACCATATCTTGGAGACTGAAAGGCCATTTCAATAAGGCAAGTTTCCTCGAGACAAGAAAGGAGGAACGATCTTAATCGAAGGAACCGAGGACCATTGGCGAACAACTTCGAGAGAGCCGCTGGTCACCGAGAAGCACCACGATTGTCCGAATATAACTTCAATGTCGACTCAGCGACTCTCGTATCGGCCATCAGTCGCATTAAGGATACCAAGTGGCCTCGACCGCTGCTATCGGATCCAGCTAAGAGAGACCCTAGCTTGATATGTAAGTATCATGGTACACATGGGCACAAGATAGAAGGCTGTCGACAGTTGAGGAAAGAGGTGGCACGGTTGCTCGAAAATGGGCACCTTAGACTTTTTGAGCGACCGAGCCAAAAATCATTACGGGAACAAGAATAGACCAGTAAACCAGGAGGAGCCTCAGCACCCGATAAATATGATAATCGGTGGGATAGATACACCCCAAGGACTGCTATTGAAACGCACAAAAATATCTATCACCCGAGAAAAGCGCACTCGAGATTACGCGATGGAGGGAGCTTTGCACTTCAGCAAGGAGGATGCGGAAGGAATAATACAACCCCATAATGAAGCCTTAGTAATATCGGTGCTTATACAAAAAACCAAGGTGAAGCGTGTGTTGGTCGATCCCGGTAGTTCAACCAACATAATTCGGTCATGGGTTATCGAACAGCTCGAGTTGACTGATCGAATTATCCCTGAAGTTCGGATCCTCAATGGTTTCAACATGGCTTGCGAGACAACCAAAGGAGAAATAACTTTACCAGTAAACACTGCTGGTACCGTTCGGGAAACGAAATTCTGCGTAATCGAAGGGGATATGAGATACAACGCCTTGCTCGGGAGACCATGGATTCATGATATTTGAGCGGTACCCTCGACACTACACCAAATATTGAAATTCTCATCGGCTGATGGGATCATAACTGTTTATGGAGAACAACATGCGGCGAAAGAAATGTTGGCAGTAGAAGAAGCAATGCCGGAAATGATAGCCCCTTCTCAAAGAACCAAATAGCAATCACAGGTATCGCCTTCAAGAAACGAAGGTGAACAGGAACTTGTCGAAGGCGATGAATACGGGATTCCCCGGTCATTCGTCGGCCCCGACGAATCCGATGCAACTAAGTCGACGGTCGAGGAACTCGAGCAAATTTCACTCCGAGAGGATGCACCAGATCGGAAGGTATACCTAGGCTCGGGCTTAAGTTCCCAGCTCAGGACTAAACTTATTCATTTTCTTTCAGCTAACGAAGATTCTTTCGCTTGGTCCCACATTGACATAACAGGGATACCTCCGGAGATCACGACTCACAAACTGAGCATCGATCCTAAATTTCGGCCGGTCAAGCAAAAGAGAAGGCCTCAATCCGAAATCAAGAAAATATTCATCAAAGATGAGGTAACCAAGCTTTTAAATATAGGATCCATTCGGGAAGTTAAGTACCCGGAATGGTTAGCAAATGTAGTTGTAGTTCCTAAGAAGGGAAATAAGTTAAGAATGTGCATAGATTACAAAGATTTAAACAAGGCATGCCCTAAAGATTCTTTTCCCTTACCTAACATCGATCGCATGATCGATGCCACCGCTGGCCACGAGACCCTTAGCTTTCTCGATGCCTACTCTAGCTATAACCAGATACGAATGGACAAGGATGATCAAGAAAAGACATGCTTCATCACAAGTATGGTACATACTGCTATAACGTGATGCCATTCGAGTTAAAGAATGCGGGGCGTACTTATCAACGCCTAGTAAACAAAATGTTCGAAAAACAATTAGGAAAAACAATGAAAGTTTACATTAATGATATGTTAGTTAAGTCCCTGCGAGCAGAGGACCATTTGAGTCATTTGCAGGAGACGTTCAATGTATAGAGACAGTACAACATGAAGTTAAACCCGGAGAAGTGCGCGTTTGGAGTGGGTTCGGGAAAATTCCTCGGTTTCATGGTTTCGAATCAGGGAATAGAATTTAACCCCGAGAAGATCAAAGCCATCGAAGACATTACAATCGTAGACAGTGTAAAGGTTGTACAAAAGCTGACAAGTCGGATAGCTGCTTTAGGCCGGTTCATTTCAAGGTCTTCTGATAGAAGTCACCGGTTTTTCAACTTGCTGAAAAAGAAGAATGATTTCTCGTGGAGTCCGGAATGCCAGCGCGCGTTAGAAGAGCTCAAGAGGTATCTCTCTAGCCCACCTTTGCTGCATACGCCAAAAACGGGTGAACAATTATACCTCTACCTTGCCGTTTCGGAAGTAGCGGTGAGTGGGGTCCTGGTCCGAGAAGAACAAGGTACGCAGTTTCCTATTTATTACGTCAGTAGAACCTTAGGAGAAGCCGAAACTAGATACCCGCATTTAGAAAAATTAGCACTCGCTTTATTGAGTGCCTCTAGGAAGCTAAAACCCTACTTCCAGTGCCATCCTATATGTGTAGTAACAACTTACCCCTGAGAAATATAATGCATAAGCCCGAGCTATCCGGCTGATTGGCCAAGTGGGCCATTGAAATAAGCGGGTACGATATCAAACATCGGCCCCGAACCTCGATTAAATCTCAAGTATTGGCAGATTTCATCGCCGATTTTGCGCCGTCACTAATACCCGAGGTCGAAAAGGAATTAATGACCAAATCAAGTACTCCTTCGGGAGTGTGGATCCTATTCACAGACGGTGCCTCGAATTCGAAAGGATCGGGGCTTGGTATCGTATTAAAACCCCCAACCGGAAACACTATTCGACAGTCTATTAAGACTGTAAAATTAACTAACAACGAAGCGGAGTATGAAGCTATGATTGCAGGTTTAGAGCTGGCCAAAAGCCTGGGAGCAGAGATAATCGAAGCCAAATGCGATTCCCTCCTCGTGGTCAACCAAGTAAACAGGACTTTCGAAGTCAGAGAAGGGCGAATGCAGAGGTATTTGGACAAGCTTCAAGTCACGTTGCACAGGTTTAAAGAATGGACTTTACAACACATACCTCTAGAACAAAATAGTGAGGACGACGCCCTCGCCAACCTAGGATCGTTGGTCGAAGACGAGGAAATTGAGTCCGAAAAAGTCGTACAACTCTTAAGGTCAGTAGTGGAGGAAGGCCATGCCGAAATCAATTCGACAAGCTTGACCTGGGATTGGAGGAACAAGTATATAGAATATCTCAGCTCAGGTAAACTCCCTTCGGATCCCAAAGAATCGAGAGCATTACGCACAAAGGCAGCCCGATTCTGTTTATCCGATGATGGGACCCTATTCAGAAGGACATTCGGAGGCCCCCTCGCAATATGCCTTGGACGAGGAGACACCGAGTATATTTTAAGAGAAATACACGAAGGCTCATGTGGGAACCACTCTGGTTTTGAATCCTTGGTTCGAAAAATAATTCGAGCCGGCTATTATTGGATCGATATGGATAAAGATGCGAAGGAGTTCGTTTGCAGTGCAACGAGTGCTAAAGGCATGCACCGGTGATCCACCAACCCGGAGAGACACTTCATTCGGTCTTATCGCCATGGCCATTCATGAAATGGGGAATGGACATCGTTGGCCATCTCCCTTATTCGCTAGGTAAAGCTCAATTTATTCTTTTTCTGACTGACCACTTTTCCAAATGGGTTGAAGCGCAGGCTTACAAAAAAGTTAGAGAAAAGGAAGTGATCGACTTTATCTGGGACCATATCATATGTCGATTTGGGATGCCATCAGAGATCGTGTGCGATAACGGCAAGCAGTTCGTCGGCAATAAAGTGACAAAGTTCTTCGAAGACAACAGGATCAAGAGGATCTTATCGACGCCCTATCACCCTAGCGGCAATGGACAAGCTGAGTCAACCAACAAAACCATTATACGAAACTTGAAGAAAAGGTTAACCGACGCAAAGGAAAAATGGAAAGAAATACTGCCTGAGGTTCTATGGGCTTACTGCACAATCAAGAAAACCAGCACCGGGGCTACTCCTTTCTCTCTAGTATACGGAGCTGAGGCTTTAATACCAGTCGAGGTAGGCGAACCGAGTGTCAGGTTCCGATGCGCAACCAAAGAATCAAATAGAGAAGGTATGAACATCAATCTGGAATTATTGGACGAAAGAAGGGAAGCAGCCCTTGTTCGAATGGCAGCCCAAAAACAAAAGATCGAAAGGTATTATAACCGAAGAGCCCATCTTCGACACTTCAACATCGGAGACCTGGTGCTCAAAAGAGTCACACTCAATACTCGAAATCCGAATGACGGAAAGTTAGGACCGAACTGGGAAGGGCCTTATACCATCTTGAAGGTCACCAGAAAGGGATCTTATAAGCTCGGAACCATGGAGGGAAAACAGCTGCCAAACAATTGGAATATAAGTCACCTAAAGCGATACTATTGTTAAGGTATGAAATTTTACTTTTTCGTTTGTTTGTTTTGCTAACATCTGAAGGTATTGAACGAGGCAATCTCGAACCAGGAAGCGCATGACATTAGGACTGAAAGCACGCGTTGCACTCTTTTTCCCTTTGACCGATTTTGTCCCAAATAGGGTTTTACGGCAAGGTTTTTAATGAGGCAACCAGTAATCGTGCTAACCTAGATCGGTCGCTCATCGAAGATAATAATATTTGGTGCACAACTTCGATCGGCCATGATTATCAGAATATCGCTTATCTACTTTGATTCATTGTTTGGTCATTTCAATTCGGGGGAACTCCCCGTAGATTGTTAGGAATCAATGTAAAGGTCAAACGGTCGAAAGTAGCATGCCCGAATAGACTGATCTACCCCCTAAGCAAATTGTACAAGAACCTAAATGTTAATGAAAACTTTTCGGCACCAATATCCTGTCTCCGAGCCCAAGGGCCCCTTCAAGTTTTATTACATGATCAGAAATTAACATTGTTCAGAACTTCACACGAAAATCGAGGGAAGTAAGACCTGTTAAGGCAAATCCCAACTCATAAAAGGCTAAGGCTGAACCAAGTAAAACCTCGAAGAGGGGAAAGACCGGTTAAGGCAAACCCCAATTCCTTAAAAGGCCAAGGCCTTATCGAGTTAATGAAACTCGGAGGAAAGTAAGACCTACTGAGGCAAATCCGAATTTGTAAAAGGCTAAGGCCGTATCGAGTTAGACCCGAGGGAAATTGAAATCTGTTGAGATAGAACTTCGATTTCTTAATGGGCCAAGGCCACGTCGAATTAATAAAATTCGAAAAGGAACAAGACCTATTAAGGCAAACCTCGACCCCCTTTTGAGGCTTAGGCCTTATCCAATCGGCCGTGAAAGGGGAAAATCTACTGACAAATAAGCTAAGTCTTAACTAAGCTTGAAGGGCAGAAAAGTCTGCAAATTGGATTATCAGAATAGATCAAACAAGAAAGGGAGATAAAAGAAAATCTTTTATATATACGAAACAAAGTGTGTTACAAAAAGTGCGAATCTTGGAAAAACATATTATACAACAGACGACATCAATCAGAATTCTCGGAATCTTCTTCTTCTTCAGGGAAGGCTTGCTTTCTAGCATCGGCTTTAATCTTTGCTGCACCATAGACCTCGGTGGATAGATCGAAGCCTCGAGCTTGTAACTCCTTGTGAACGGAAAGGCGGGTTTGGCACATAGCATACTCAACCAGAATCTTTGATTGCTCTTGGGCAGCCTCAGCATTGGCCCTGTATTGAGCTATTAGATCATCAACATCAGCTTTGGACGTGGCGATCTCCTATTTCGCCGATTGCATCTCGTTGACCAGAACATCACGATCCAAAGTAAGCATCTCGACTTGGGATTGAAGTGTATCAGTGCTCTTAGTCAGAGTCCCGATTTTCTCTTGTGCCTCCGAGACTTGTTCTTCCAAAGAAACTACACGAGCCTGGAGGGTCTCCTTTTCCGAGGTCAGCAGATCGGTCTTAGCTCTTCATTCGCTGGTCTCTGCCTTGGCCTCGTTCAATGCGGATCGGAATTGATTTATTTGGTCAAGTTGCTACCCCATCTGGTCGAGTGTATCAGCATGCTCCCTGCGCATGAAGTCCAGCTCAACCCAAAGGGTCGACGTCTCCCCCTCGAGTCGCTGACGACGTGCCTTTTCTTCCCTTTGCCGAAGAAAAGCCTCATGATGAAGCACCGAGGACTACGAATATGAAAGAAAATAAAATAGTCAGTACAAATTGAAAAGTAAAATAACAAACGCCAAACAAAGCCTGAAAGAAGTTTTACCTTATTTGCTGCCTGTTGAGCTTCGTTGAACAAGCAGGCCTCATCCACCTCATCCATCGCAGCCTAATCTTCCTCGGTCACCATACACCGAAGATAGCTAGCCACGCCCACGGGCGCAGCAAGAGCCCTAGCATCTTCAGGAATGGCGAACCTTATTATTCTCTTCCGATCAGGATTGGAACTCGGGGCAGGAAATCTATCGACCAACTTGGGACTGAAAGATACCCTGCTCGTCTCGGCGGAGGGACTCTTCCTCGGCACTTCAAGCCCAAAGGTGTCAGCCGATGGCACACCGTCAAAAAAGTCTTCAAAGGGCCCTCCCGGTACATGGTCTTTGCTCGGCGAATGCGCCTTTGCAGCTCGGGCTTCATTGAAGGTTGCCTCCGAGAAAGAAGGAGAGTCCATTGCTTCTGGGGGACCCGAGGTTCCCTGCACTGCCTCCCCTGCATCGAGGCCCTCTACTCGATGAGTACGAGCTTCATCGGTCCTCTCCCCTGCATCGAGGTCCTCTACTTGATGAATACGAGCTTCATCGGTCCTCGGCTCGGGGACTGCCCGAGACGGCTCGTTGCTTGAAATACCGAGGCCCCTCTCTTCCTCGGAATCATCGCTCAATCAGATAGCCAAGTCGGCAATTTTGGTCTTACGAGCGATGCTTTTCTTCTTAATTTTTTTTTTCTCGGGCTCGGAGGAACCGGGGGCTTCTTTTCTCTTTTTCTCTCCTTCTTGCTCCGAGACAGGGGGAGGGCCGGGAACCTCTCTACCGGGGGACGTCGGCCTCAATTCAGCGTCCTTCGATAGACCTGTGGAGGAAGGAGGAAATGAGTTAGCAGCAGCACCGATCACATAAAGCGTGAAATATAAGCGTCATCGGTCTCACCATGATTTTTGGCCTCCCATAGTCCTTTCGATATCTCACGCCAGGCGCGCTTTGAATAGGTCCTTTGAGCTACCACCTTCCGGACCAACTCTTCCAAATGCTGAATCGCAGCCGGCATTTGAGAAACGGCTACAACTTACAAAATATATTAGTGAGATAACAAAGGAAAAACAACAGATGAATCAGGATAGAAAAATGATCCTTACGGTTCATGTTCCACTTTTTAGGGAATGTCATATCTTCTGCAGGGATTAGGTTGACGTCCTTATTCGAACAAATCTGCTCATCCAGCGCCGGTCCTTGTCCTCGTCAATGCTCGAAAACGGGGCTTTGCTTGCCCGGCGTGCGAGTTTTATTAGTCCCCCTAGGAAGACTCGGGGACTGTATAACCGCAGTAGATGGTCGATGGTGAAAGGGTGCCCATCGACCTTGCTCACAAAAAAACGGAAAAGATGAATTATTTGCCAAACGGAAGGGTGAATTTGACCCAATGTAACATTGTACCTTTTGCAAAAGGCGACAATAATGGGGTCCAAAGGTCCCAACGTGAAGGGGTAAGTGTAAACACTCAAATAGCCCTCCACGTGAGTGGTAATCGCCTCGTCCGGAGAAGGGACTACCACATCTTTACCAACCCAGTTACATTCTACTTTCACCCTATCTATGGTTTTGCTCGTGATTGAACTAATATACCTAACGACCGGTTCGCCCCGGCCCGGTACTGAGGAAGTCTTCTATACCTTAAAGTCGGAGCCGATTGAGCATCTGACCGGTACGAAAGCTTTTAGAGGAGGCTCTGTCGAAGTTTCCATAGCAACGACAGGCTCGGCCTCTTCAGTGGGTTGAGAGGAAGAGGGTTGTTGCTTCTGAGGAACAAACTAAGATGTCTTTGCCATCGAAGTTAAAGAGATGGAAAGCGAATAGATGCAAGCGTTGAAAGAGAAATTACTTGAAGAACAGAGTTTAGGGAACTTGGGCAATATGGTACTCAAACGACGCAAACTTGAAAACTGAAAGATGAGAGGGCTATTTATACTTTTCAAAAGCGGCAGTTCGAAACCCAAAATGAGAAAGCATTAATTGGTGTTTGTAGGAATTGCAGAGTTTGTCGCCAGTTGGTACATGATAAGACCTTTTTGATACTGGCCACGTGCGTCATCATGCTGCCATCATTTCTTAACAAGACGTTCTGTACTATTTGATTTGATGTTTCGAATTCCGTGTCGCCCACTATAAGTATGTCTCCACTTAACCTAATCTTGAAAGCGGTGGCTCATATCGTTTCTTGTCATTACTCTCCAAAAAATGAGGGGACTATCTGTATGGGGTCGAACCCGATCGCTTGCATAGGAAATACCGGTTATAGGATTCGACGACCAACGTCGATTGAAGTCATCAACCGAGAGGTCGAGACCGAGATATCGAATATAAGAAGCCCGAGATCAGATGCCGTCAGAACGAAGCTCGAAGCCAAGGCGCTCGAGATGAGATCATCGAGGCCGATCAGTGTAAAACATCCCATGGTAAAGTTATCAGATTTGCGTAACTGAAGGGCCGGAAATCTTGTGATATACAAGCATCTCGCCGGGAATCACGGTTCAAATCAATAAAGACGTTGAATGCATTAATTCTAGGGATATCTTACCTAGTAAATGAGATTTTTACCTTGTATAGAATTCTTCACTTCTCCTATATAAACAGACGACCCCATTTGTAAAGGACACACGATATACAGTCAATACACAAAGGTTATAGTCTACTTTGCTCGTTTATTTGTTTTACATTTTATTCCAGAAGGTTTCTAACACAAGAAGATTACTCAATATTGGCGGTTTGTTCTTTCCTTATTCATTGAATTTAATCTTCATTTTTGTTTATTCTTTAATTGTATTAAATCAGATCGCGTATCCGTAAAACCACATATAAATTTAATTATTACTCGTAGTCCAGAGTAATCAACTTTAATTATTATTTCCGTTAATATTACATGTATGTTAGATTTACCTAGTCTTAGAGACTAGGTACCAACACGACATACTGCGGAGTTAAATTTGGACCGTGCCAGAAAGAAAATCAACTGTGTTTATTTCTAGAAACTATCCAATGTCTTATATACAAAGACTAAGTGGGTCAAGCCGACTTGTAATTAGCTAAACTAATAAAGTGGAAAATACCATTGGGTCGCTTGTCTACAAAAAGAAAGAAAGAATAAATACAATACAATTGGGCGTGATTCTGAATCATGAAAATTAGGCTTCTATCAGCGAACATTATCAATTTATGACATTGTGCTTGTCGATGATCTGCTTTTGAAGTAATTAGACTATAACTATTTCTTTAATGAATGTTAAATATTTAAAAATAATATGAGAAGTAATAATATCGCCATAACTTTTTGTTTTTCATTATCAAATAAGAAAATAATACACTCAAAATATTGGCCGAAACTTGCTCAGTTGAATCTTAAGGAGCCGAGTAAAAAATAATCTTAAGGAGCAAAAAGCAATAAAACATCAAGCACTTTGGGACAAAGACTGCTATCTATTAATACGGTTATATATTTAAATTATCTAATTGTGTGAATTTAAAAGCCATTATCATAAAGTTTGACTTTTAATCGTCTTATAAATGCACCAAAGAAAAAGGAACAGTGTCATTGATGAAATATAACAACTTGTTTGGATGGTTGTTACCCATGTATTGTATTGTTATCTCAAAATAATGTCTGTTTTGATTGTTTAGTTAAAGTCGAATGTATTTTATTGTTAAATCCATTATTCCGAAACAATAAAAAGTTACCTCTTTTTTAAACAACCGATACAGTATGGTGGGATTGTTTTCTATTTTTCTTTCCAATTTTTCCTAACTTATTACTCTATAATTCTATTTTGCTCTTTACCTTCTTTTAACTCCAGACCTCCAACCTATAACCTACTTCATCTTCGGCTCTTTTTTTCCAGAACTGCTTCTGCCATTGGCAACTTTACGGTCAAAGATAAAAAGAATAGGTTCGACCCTTTCGTTGTTCCTTTCTGTGTTTCTTTGTTCCTTTCTGCCCTTTTTTCTTTGTTTCTTTGTTCCTTTCTTTGTTTCTTTATCAACCTCTAGGTTCTGCCCTTTACTAATTTGCCCTTTGCTTATTGTGTGTGTCACGACCCTAAATTTTCTCCGAAGGATATCGTGATGACACTTAGTCTCTATGATTAGGTAAGCCTAACAAATAGCAACCACTGAAAAGATGTATAAACACAAGATACTGAAAGCGATTAAATAATGGATAAAACCGTCTGTAAATAGAATCTCATAATTTTACACCCAAACCGGTGGAACTGAGTCATAAGCTCTATTGAATGCTACTAGAGTGCTACTACATCACTGTCCGAAAAGGAAAGACAATAGTAATAAAAAAAAATAAGGGAAGGTGACTCCGAGGCCTGCGGACACCGAGCAGACATACCTTGAAGTCTCCAGTCAAAGCATCTATCAAGACTCTCTATCTACCGACATGAGCAGACGTACCTGGATTTGCACAAAAAGATGTGCAGAAGCATACTATAAGTATAAGTACATCATAACGATACCCAGCAAGTATCAAGCCTTACCTCAGTAGAGTAGTGACGAGGCCAGGTCAAGGCACATATTAGGATATGAAATAGACAGTATAAAAATAAAATGCGTATATAAAATAGGAAGTAAGAAAATAACCAATACGGATCAAGGTGATAGCATGATATGATACCGGAACATCAACAGTAGGGAATAATACAAAAGAAGCAACTAAGGACTACAATGACCATGTAAGGACAATAATTTGATAGAACACTAAAGAATGAAACAACAGATATAATTCTCCACCAAAACACTTTGCAACGTGAAATAACAACAAGAATCATATCGAGGAACCGCCTCATGTATATTAAAGCCAAAACCGAGGTGCCGTGTCGTATTCACATTTCTCAATTTCAGCACAATCCTTCCTTATGCCGCCGCATGAGCCTTACATTTGAAAATAGGTTGTTGAAAATAGTTTTTCAAAATAGCTACACGCACTTTAGCCATCTTATGATGTCGCGTGACTTCACGTAGTTCTCCTACAAGAAACACGCAGATAAGTCCCATCTTATATCGCCGCATGCACATCAACCCTAGCATGCGCATCAATATCATATCACAATAGCCACATCGTACCACAAGTGCCACATATCACAGCTTGCCAACAACAATAATAGTAATGTTTCCACAACAATAGCCCATGGCTCCAACACAACGTATACGAGAATATCACAACAATAATGGATGAAAAATGCTCAATAGGATAGATGTTTCAACAATAACCAACATCACATCAACGTATTAACAACTTCCACAACCTCGACATCAAATAACTCAACAATGAAAAAAATTAATGTGTAACCACAATAGTAGATAAGACTAACTCATAATAAAGGAAACAATCTTCAACAATGAGTATCAAATAAGTCAACAATTAAAAGGGCAAGATGAACAATTAATTCGACAATGATAACTAACAATGACGAGATAACATGTGGCAATAAAGGGGCGACAGGTTCAACTAAAGCATGGGAGCAATTTAGCAAGTAAGATGTAAGACAATTACTAAAACAGTTCAACTAAAGCATTTAAGGATAGTCTAACACAATTAAGGATGATTTAACTATGAGAATCTAGAACATAATATGGCATTTCAATTAAAGCATGAAAATAGTATAAGTAGCCTAAACCGGTCAAATACTACGTACAACCCGTGTACCCACTCGTTACTTTGCGTACACGGATTTCACTTAACACAATTGAATCAAACAATACCAATCCTAAGGGGTATTTTTTCCACACGAAATTAGGCAAGACACTTACCTCAGATAGGCAAATTCACAACTCAAAAATAGTTTTTCCCTCAAAGTCCGCCTCCACACGGCTCAAATCTAACCAAAATCGATTCAATAACATCAAACAATGCTAGGGAATTCAATTGCAATAGATAAAGTTAATATTTTTACACTTTTCCCAAAAAGCCAACTTATGTCAACCTGGGGCTCGCCCGATCAAGACCTCGGTCCAATGGTAGATTCCGTCTACTCATGACTCAACGAGTTCATATATGTGATTAGTTTCAAAATCCGAATCCAAATCGACTCTCAAAACTCAATTTCTTATTTTTCAAAAACTTGAAAGTTTCATAAATTTCTACTTTGATTCACATAATTTTGATGTTAAAATCTAAGATAAGTTGATGGAATACGATTAGAAATAGATTAGGATCACTTACCCAAGGTTTGTAAAGTGAAAATCCCCTCTCCAAGTCGTCTCCTACAGAGTCTAGGGTTTAAAAATAAGAGAATGAACTTAAAAATCCTGTCTCCTAACTATTTGATCAGTTACAGATGTCGCAATTGCGACATGATTTTGTAATTACAAACCCTCACAATTACGAACAAAGCCTCGCAATTGCGGCACTAAAAACATGAGGGCCTCTTCGCAAATGCAAAGGTTGGACCGCATTTGCGATCACTGTTGCCCTCACAATCGCGACACAATCATCACAATTGCGATCCTAGCCTATCCTAGAAGACTTCGCAAATGCGAAAATTGGGTTCGTAAATGCGAACCCAGCAGGCTTGGCTTGCGAACAAAAAGCTCGCAAGTGCGAGATCAGAGGCCTGCAGAAAACAAGCGACTCTAACATTTTCAACAACACTTCGCTAAGCGTCCGAAACTCACCCGAGCTCGGGTCTCCAAACTAAATATTCACACAAGTCTAAAAACATCATACAAAATCGCTTGCGCCATAAAAACACAAAAATAATATCAACAACTACGAATTGAACTCTAAAACGTATGATTTTCAAAGAGAATTTCAAGAACTTCTAACCTTACAACTACGAGTCTGATTCCTATCAATTCAACTCTGAATGACGCCAAATTTAGTAGACAAGTTCTAATTGCCATAACGGACCTATTCCAAGTTCCAAAATCAATTTCTTAGCTCAATAGCTAAAAGTCAACCTACAGTCAAACTTTTCAACTTAACATTGCCAAACTAGGCAAACCAACACAAATCAACCTACTGACTTCGAAAATCAATTTCGTGCATATGGCCAAATCCGAAATCATGATACGAAGCTGTTGGAGTAATAAAAACACAGTTCCTGGATGATTTTCACAAAAGTCAAAGTTTGGTCAACATTTTTAAATTAAAGCTTCTAAGTCTAGAATCAAAGGTCTAAATCAACCCGAAAGCCTCCCGGAACGAAATTAATCAACCTCGCAAGTAATAATAGCATAAACTCACATATGTGAAGCAATAAAAGGGGTAATGGGGCGCAATTACACAAAATGACCGATTACAGTATTTAAAATAATTGAGGGTATTTTAGTAAACTTATCATTACAGTATAGTACGATACAATCAAACCAAGCATCAAAAATGTTATCTAACAACAGCAAACAATACAATATATCCAAATGTTGTTTTCATAAAACGATATGATATGATACAATATAGTATAATATATTATAAAATAATGGATAATAATGATCCAAACGGAGTGTAAGAAAGATCTGACCATGTTACTTGGCAATTTAAAGAACAACAAATAGTTGTGAGTAAAAGAAACAAAGAAACCCAAACAACATACAATCAAACCAGGAACTTCGATTGAGAAAATTGAAGGTCTAGGAATGTGGAAAGTTGGTTTTCAACTATCATATGTGTATAGGGTAAAATCAGTTCATATTAATTACTCGAATAATAGACGACACATGAAACCGGAGAAGACAAAGCAAGTGGAAGCCGAGATCGAGGATAACGACATCGTTTGGCACCAGGCAGACCCCATAGGGAACATTGCTAACGAGGACAAACGAATATTTTTCACCCGATGACATTCAATGAAGAGTATTCCTCAGTATTAAATACACAATCTGTTACAGAAAATTTTGACATTCATAGCCTACCGTTATATATTCATCAATGGACCCCATAATTGTTATTTAAGAGGGGCTTGATCCTAGGACCTTGTTCCCTAGGTGTAGCTATAAATAATGACTTCAACAGCCATTGTAAGCGACGAAAATTCTAACAAACTAATGCTATACATTATTCTAAGCTCAATAATACTTTATTTTTTGTCTATCAATATTCTTATTGCTGTCTTCGAAGCCCCTGCTCTCGGAACCAAGCAGTTTGCTATCTTATCTCGATTTAAATGTTAAGTCTTGCATTTTATTTAATTCATTTATTATTTTGGGATCAAATTGATTCGCTTGTCTATAAACCACGTTATAAATTCAACTCTACCGTTTATGGGTAAATAGTTTGACGCCCACCTGGGGCTTAGACAGCTGCATAATTTAGTTGTTCCTTGCATCTATTACAAATTTGTTTGATTCTTTGTTTCTTAAGAAAAAATCGTGAAAGATGGCAGATAACGATGTCAACATCTCACACAACGCTAAGGCACAAGGAAATCCACCTCAAAATGAAGATTCGATCAGTGACACCTGCAATGAGGAGGACGTTGCCACGCCGGTCCATGGCAGGCAATATCCACGTGCGACTCCTAATGATGCTGAAGACAAGCACGTTACAAAAATGCTAAGGATCTTGAGAGAACAACAAAAGGCCATCATTGGCTATCTCTCACAGCAAGACCAGGCCATGAAAGAATCGAGGCAAACATTGTCGGGTGCTTCCAACAACGCGAATGGAAGAGGTCCAGCTCCTCCCGGTGCTCCCACAAATCAAACAGCGCAAAAGGGTTGATAACAACACCCCGATCGGTGAGGTTGGCTTCGACGGGGCTGGGGGTAATAACAGGAATGATCCCTTTAAAACTGATCTTATGCATTTTATGAGGGAAATAAATCCCCGAATGGACCAAATTTTGGGCACACCGCCTGTGTTGAAGGACTAGACTCAAAGAAATACACGCAGTTGCCGTTCAAACCGAGTGCGGCACCAGAGTTAATCCTGAAGTGGTTCAAAATGCTAGACGTACCAAAATATGTTGGGACTTCGGATCCTCAGGAGCACATCACCACCTACGCAACGGCGGTGAAAGGAAACGACTTAGCTCCGCATGAAGAGGGCCCTGACACAGTATTCACTTTTACTCGAGCACTCAATAGATTTCTTTGAGATGCTCGCAGATTCTTTCATCAAGGTCCATGCCGGAGCCAGGAAGGTACAAGCCTGAAAGGCCGACATATTTAGAATTGCGCAAGGAGAATCCGAATTGCTACAAGAGTTTGGGACCAGGTGTCAAAAGGAAAAGATGCTGCTACCGGCCATGCCAGATGAATGGTCAGCCGAGGCATTTACTAAGGGGTTGAACCCGAGGAGCTCCGACGCTTCCCAAACAATGAAAGAAAGCCTGCTCGAGTTCCAGGCAACTATATGGGTAGATGTCCACAACTGCAATGAATCAAAGATAAGAATAGAAGACGACCAGCTCGGTTTTTCGGCATCAACCAAGGGTCGGGATCGAGAAAAGAACAAGGATAAGTGGAAGGACGATTTTGACACAGATCGACGATCTTCTAAGGGTCGAATCTTGCCCTACGAAAAGGCCGAAGGATGCGACAAAGGTTTCTGGTTGGCGGACAGGTTCGCTACCGTAGGAGAACCTTTACTGTGGCCGGAATAACAAATCGTTGCAGGACAAGAGATGTTAAGCTCCCGAGATTCCACATACCCTAGACTTCCAAGTTTAATTTCAATGTCAGCGTGGTGGAGCTGGTATTGGTGATGAGGAACATTAAGGAAGCACGGTTATCGAGGTCGATGAGATCCTGTTCCAATTATAGAGATCCTAATCTATAGTGTGAGTATCATGGGACTAACGACCACCAAACTGGGGACTGCCGACATCTGCGCGAGGAGGCAACAACATTGCTGAAAAACGGCCATCTCAGAGAATTCTTAAGTGACCAGGCTAATAGTAACTAAGGCCACAACCGGGATAACGCAGAGCCCTCGAAGATAGTAGAAGATCCTCCTCGACTAACGATCAACATGATTTTCAGGAGGAACGAGATTAATGGTGTAACCTTTTCAGAAACCAAAAAGACAAAGGTGTCGGTGACTCATAGCAAGAGATTCTGGGAAGTCGTCGAGGACGATATCACCTTCATAGAGGAGGATGCCTATAGACTCCTACTACCACACAACGATGCCCTCATAATTTATGTTAATGTTTTAGATTTTAGAATTAAACGTGTTTTGGTGGACCTACCCAGGAAGTTCAGCCAATATCATTCAATGGAGAGTGCTGGAACAAGCCAAGTTAATCGGAAGCATCATTCTAACCACAAAGCTCCTCGCAGGGTTCAACTTAGCAAGTGTGACAGCCTGAGGGAAGATCATGCTGCCCACAAATGCCGAAGGGGTCATGAAGACTACCTTGTTTGAAGTAGTAGACAGCGACATGGGGTACAACATTATTCTTGGCAGACCATGGCTACACGAGATGAAGGTTGTGCTATCATCATACCATCAACTTCTGAAATTCCAAACTCCAGAGGGAATTAAACAAATAAGAGGATATCAGTGGGTGGCAAGGGAGATGAACGCGATCTCAGTTTTCAGCAGTAAAGGGAAGGAACATGCGCCATAGCAATTACAGGAACTGACGCCCGCTCCCGTACAAAACGCGATCGACATAGGGGAGGAGCCGTCGGAATCCTATCAGGTACCAAGGTATTTCCAAGTACCGGAAGAAATGAACGCAACCAAACCCACGGCAGAAAACTTGAACAAGTCACCATTGTTCGAGAAGTTCTTAGAGAGGAAGTTCCACTTGGGGACATGATTAAACCTCGAGCTTAGATCAGGATTTATAGAATTTTTTAAAATTAATGTTGATTGCGGATCTGACGAGTATTCCACTAGAGGTGGTCGTAAACAAGTTAAGCCTGGATCCTAGTATCCTTCCGGTAAGGCAAAAGAAGCGCCCAATTGCCGAGGTCAGAAACAAGTATTTCAAAGAAGAGGTAACTCGATCGCTTGCACTACAAAAAAAATTGGCTTTAGGGACGGACGAATTCTGTAGCTAAACAGGTTTAGTAGTATAATAGCTACGGATTTGCATCCCTCGCTAATATGCTTGTAGATAACCCCTTAGTAACGAAAAAATTGAATCCATTGGTAAGTTAGCGACAAGTTAGCTACGGTTTGTATCTGTTGTTGAGCTTAGCGACAACACATATCAGTCGTAATTGTCATCAATTTTATCACCACGACAAGTCATTTCTTCGTCGGATTTAATTGGCAACGAATATTTTCTGCCGCTAATCCGTCGTTGATATTATTGAGACATTTCTGCCTTTCTTTTGGTGACGATATTCTTTCTCGCAAAATTGTCGCGACCTGTTATTCTATATTAGTTATAACTGCGAAGAAAAGTCATCGCAAATTATATTTTTCTTATTTTATTTAATAATGTACATATTGTTCAAGCATATATAAGATATTCTTAATAATAACTGAAATTCATAAAAATTAATATTCTACAAGATCCAAAATAGATACCATAATGCAAATGTATAATTAAAACATCTATAATACTAAAATAAAGTACAAACAAAAATAGTTAACTATTGAGAGACTAGATAGTGAAGGTCATCATCAGAAAGCAATGCATGAACTTCGTTAATACCAAACCATCTACAATACCAAAATAAAGTTCAAATAAAATAGTTAACTAGTGAGAGACTGGAGAGTGAAGGTCATCATTAGAAAGCGATGCATGAACATTGTTAATATTAGTAGTAGGAGGAGGAATTGGAGGTGCCACAACTGATGAGTGATCGGTGTGATTATCTGGCAGATGTGAGGGTGAAGAAATTAATCCTCTTACTCGCTCAGCCAACACAGGAAGCATGTGATCAGTCAGTACAAGAACCATATGATCAGTCAATATAGGAATCAATCGCATCACTAACTCATCCAAATTCGCCATCGGTGCTGACTGAGCATTCAGAGGTGTTGTTGATGATGAAGCATCATATCCAGAAGAGGCACGAAGATTCGGCCCATAGAAATATTTTGCTTGAGATCCAAGACCATATATTCTTCTCTTCTTTTCCCCTCCCGCGACTTGATAAAATGCTAGAGATTGATCAATATCAGATCAAGTTTGTGTTTGTTGCTATAATATTTACTGATATTATTCCTATAAATAGCATAATAATTGGTGAAATTCATTAATGATAGTTTGTTTTTCTACTTTGTAAGTACTTGAAAGAAAATATGAAGGAACGAAGAAAAATTTAACAAGATAAAAGTGAATGTCATTTATAAAGTCAGTAAAATTATAGGATTTTGGACTTTAGTACAATTTGGGATCGCTCACTAATAAAAGATTTTTCATCATGACCATGTTTATGGACGTGCAAATGTAGTACACTTGGTGTTGGATCTCGACCATTATCAATAGCCTATACATAAGACAAAAAACTTAATTTCCTTTGATAAGGTAAAACTGTTTATTAATGGAGATACCAAGAAGGTATACAACAGTAAAAGAACAAGAAGAATAGCCCCGACAAAGAATTTCAGATTACATACTCCCCAGTAAATCCAGGAAATCCAAATACACGAAAGAACAACTCAAAAAATGTGCATAAAATAACATGTTATTAATCTAGAACATGGTAGAAGCATCAATCCAATTTCAAACCCACAAATTATAATACAAGTTTATAATCTTAAAGTATCAGCGTGTAACAAGTAGTATAAAGCTTGTATCTTGACTGAAAATATAAGTGCCACAACTTAGTTCCAAATATAACCTCCACATGTGTTCTATATTTTCTATTGAGCAACCCCTTAATTTTTTCTTGAAGTATACAATAAAAAGAAGCTAAAGAATTGCTAGAAGCAAAGAACAACTTAAAAGATGTGTATAAAATAAAACTTAAGAAGTCAACTTAAGAAAGTACATCTGAGAAATTAAAAATTAAAATTGTATATGAGGTACAATTAGATGAGAAAATAGTATCATAAATGACCTCTACAACATGAGAAATTTAAAAAAAAAAAATCCAACATCATCTTTTCTAATGCATAATTGTCAGTCCAAAAATAAAAAATCCAAGTCTCAAACTAAAACTATCATTTTCAGCCCATATTTTAGGACAAAAAGAGCAGTTCAAAGGTGAGGAAACGAGATTCTAATAGAGATTTACAGCATATCATTCTCACGACTAAAAGCATGAAGAGAAATAGCACTAGACTAAGCTCAACTGTACTTCATAACTTACAAAACTTATCTTCTTTCCACAAGCATAATCAATCATATTTAAATAATTTTAATCTAACCATCAACATAACACAAATCTCTAAATCAGCAGCACCTCCGAATGAACCTTAGTCCTTTTTTTCACTTTGCAACCATTGCCTTGAATTACCATCCAAGAGAAGAATTGTCATATGAGGCAGCTATAACCGACTAAAGTAAGAGATCACTAATATTTTTCTCATCACAAATAAGTAAACAAGCTACAAGAACAACACCAAGCTGAAACACTGCTCAAACCACTAGAACAACATGGGATCAACCTATTAAGAAAGCTGAAATATGTGTACTTGTTTATCCTTAAATCCGAGTAACAATTGAATTTGTTCGTAGTGCTAAGAATGTGTGAATCAATTTGATACAATGTAAAATATAATGCAAATAACTGGAATATAATAGATGAAAGAAATAACCAAACCACTGTGATTGAGTATTCAACGATGAAGTAGAACAAAGAAGACAAAAGCTTGATGAACAATAGCCGTATTTAGTATTTTCTATTGATATGACTTGTCCTCTTTTTTTTGAAGGTAGACACCCTTCTTATAGGTAAAAGAAAGACTCCTTAATTGGTAAAACTCTAATTACAAGATAAAATCCCTTTAATTACGGGATGGGATATCCCTAAAATAGCGGCCTAACGTCTATGACGGTTGAGATATCTATCCCACCGAAATATCAGGAATGCACGAAACATCCGCTCGAAACTGATCTCTATCACGAGATATGCTTTCATCGGCCAATGTCGGCCACCCCGTTTCAGTTGCTCCAATTTCGTGCTCGACTTGCCGACTTCGGATCGAGGCAACCCGATCTTGCGCTGTATCCGGGCTCGACTCACCTCGAGCAGCCGGTCGTATTTGACCCAATACAGATAGTCCCCTCGTTTATTGGAGAGTAAGGACAAAAAACGATATGAACCGTCATTCTTCGAACTCTTCGGCTAAGTAATCAATACATCCATCGAGCGTGCCACGAAGTCAGAGTCATCAAACCGTTCAGCCCTAAAAGGACCCTTTGTATGAAGGCAGTGCCATGACGCACATGTCCATCGACACAAGAAATCATTACCTGTCTCGTTTGCAGAGCCCTGTACCTTCTACGTGCATTTAATGCGTGCATTTGATGTTTATTCACCTCGTGTTCTGTACCACCGCTTTTTGGGAAAGTATAAATACTTCCTCCCTTCTTTGAGTTTGCTTCTTTACTTTCACGTTGCTAAGTAGTTTGTCTCTTCTAGTCTTCTTCACTAGAAAACCTCTAGTCTTCTTCACCAGAAAACCTCTCTTCTCCTTTGCTTCTCGCTTCCGCTACTTCAATCGTTATGGCCAAAACATCTAAATCAGTTCCTCAGAAACAACAACCTTCCCCTGTCCAGCTTGTTGAAGAGGCTGAGCCCATCCGTACTGAGGAACCCTCCAAGGAACCTCTATTAAAGGCCTTTATACAAGTAGGGTGCTTCATAGGCTCCGACTTCAAAGTTGAGAAGCCTTCCCCGGTGCCTGGCCGAGGCGAACCGGTTTCGGAATACATCAGCTCGATCACCCAAAAACATCTTGAAAGGGTGAAGGCTGAATGCCACTTGGCCGATAAGGACATAGTAATACCTTCCCCGAATGAAGCTATTACCACACATGTGGAGGGATATCTTAGTGTATATACCTATCCGTTCACATTAGGACCCATAGACCCCATAATTATCGAGTTTTGTAGGAGATATAATGTCACTCTAGGTCAAGTCCACCCTTCTGTGTGGCGCATAATTTACCTTTTCCGTTTTTTCATGGATAAGGTCGAAGGGGGGGCACCCTTTTACCATCGACCATCTGCTTCGATTGTACAGTCCCCAGATGTTCCGAGGGGGCCTGATTAAACTCGCTCGCCGGGCAAGTAAGGCTCCATTATCGAGCATTGATGAAGATAGGGACCGGGGCTGGATGAGTCGATATGTCCGAATCAAGACCTCCGACCTGATCCCGGCCGACAATATGCCGTTCCCTGAAAAGTGGAACATGAAACATAAGTGCCTCTTCGTTTAAGATCTCTTGTTATTACCTTCCAACGCTTAACCGATGTATTATGATGTGCAGCCGTTTCCCAGGCACCGGCCGCAATTCAGGATTTAGAGGAGTGGGTCAGGAAGGTCATGGCCCAAAGGTCCTATTCTGAACGGGCCTGGAGAGAGATATCGAAAGGCCTTTGGGAGGCCAAGAATCATGGTGAGCTTCAGTGACGTTCATATATTCCAAGACAATTGATTCCAACACTTAGTCTTTTGAAAATTTATTTTGCAGGTCTCTCGAAGGATGCCGAGCTGAGGTCGGCTACTACCGGTGGGGCAGTTCCTCGCCCCCTTCCCACATCAGGAAAAGAAGGAGGAAAAAAGAGAAAAAGGGCTCCTGACCATGCCGAGCCCGAAAAGAAGAAGGGTAGGAAGAAGATGATGGCTCGTAAGGTCACAGTCAC
>MCJB01010476.1:112944-181778 GCA_002018475.1 Nicotiana obtusifolia | reverse complement strand
TGCTTCTTGTTGGGCTTTTTCTTTTCGGCTTTGGCATTTGGGCAATAAGGTTTGATATGCCCAACTTCTCCGCAACTGTAGCACTTTGGAGGTGCTTGCTTCTTGGCCTTCTTTTCTCGTTCCCTTCTCATGAATTTGTGGAACTTTTTGATGACCATGCCATATTCTTCATCATCACTACTAGAGTCCTTGGCCTCCTTGACCTCCTCCCTTGAGGTTGATGACTTGAGTGCCAAGCTCTTCTTCTTCTTGTCATCATCAAAGACCATGGGCTTGTTGAGGTGAGTAGTTTCATAGGTGATGAGGTTACCTCTAAGCCCATCATAAGTGACCTTGGTGGAGGTGGCGACTTCTTGGATTGCGTCCACCTTAGATTGCCACTCCGGTTTGAGACTTCGGAGTATCTTCCTCACAAGCTCTTCTTCGGAGTAGATTTTCCCAAGAGCATCAAGATTATTGATGATGTTTGAAAACCATTCAAAGGTTTTCTCAATCGTTTCATCATCCTTCATCCTAAAAAGTTCATACTCATGGGTTAGAAGATCAATCTTAGCCTTTCGGACTTGGGACGTACCTTCTTAGGTGATTTCAAGTTTGTCCCACATCTCCTTGGCGGTCTTGCACCTTGAGATTTTTCGGTAGTCAACCGGATTCACGGCACAATAAAGCATGTTGACAGCCCGTGCATAAGCTTCAACCTTCTTGATATCTTCATCGGAGTATTCTTTTTCCGGTTTAGGAACCGTCTCCTAGCCAACCTTCTTGGTGATTGGTTCCTCACCATTTTTGATGATTAGCCATAATTTGAAGTCGGTGGCTCGTACTTATATCCTCATACTTTCCTTCCAATAGGTGTAGTTAGTCCCATCGAAGAGAGGTGGTCTCGATGTGGATTGCCCTTCACCTATCCCTGCGTACAAATTTCTAGAAGAAGCCATTCTATCGTTTTCTCAACCGGTTAAGGCTTGAAGAGAATTAGGCTTTGATACCAATTGTTAGAAAATACGCCCAACGCTAGAGGGGGGGGGGGGGAATAGCATTGTAAGGAACGTTTAAAAAATTTTGCAAGATAAATGAAGAATTAAAAGTGTAAGTGCGAAAATAAAAGAGCGAAGGATAATGTGCGGAATTAAAAGAAGAACGAACACACCGATATATAGAGGTTCACTACAACTTGTAGCTAGTCCACTCCTCGAGAGACTTTCTCGAGTATTCCACTACCTTCGTTAAGCTTCCGGGTGCCTAACAAACCGTTTACAACACGAACGCTTGAGTCACACAAGCTTCGTCAACAACCAAGGAAGAATCTCTTCCTAACTACAACAAGGGACAACCTCCTAAAGGTATAGGACAACACACAAACCACTCAAAAGGTGTTCTCTCAAAAGAGTAGATAGAGTGAAATAGTTTACGCTCAAGAACACAACTCTTTTCTTCAAGAAATGGCTCAAATAGCTTGGATGATTATGAAAACTTAAAGAAATAAAATCTTATGATTATGAAGAAGTGTTGTGTTTCAAATGAGGCTTGAAGGGGTCTATTTATAACCCAAAAGCCTCAGGTATCCGTTGGGAACATTGGCTAGGCTCCCATCTCAACATCTATGTTGAAAACAAGAGCTAGAGGACAAAAACTATTCTGTCCATTGAAAACAATTAATTGTTAACTACAATCGATTGTCATTAAAAACTAGCCGTTGGGGTCCAACGGTAATATGACAATTAATTGTTTGGACCTGACAATCGATTGTTATAGTCCACTAGAACACAACAATCGATTGTCAATGCCAGACAATCGATTGTTGGAGTCCACTGGAACAAAACAATCGATTGTCTATGCCAGACAATCGATTGTTGGCCAGTGTCCAACAATACTATCTCACAATCAATTGTCTTGGCTAGATAATCGATTGTTGGCCTGGTACCCAACAATTTGATTGTTTTGAAAATGTTTCAATGTTTATTTTAATATTATGAAATCGTTTTTAGACTTTGAGCCAAGTTCTTAAAAACGAGAGTCGGTTCGAGATCACATTGAGACTCAAGACAACGTCTTCGGTCTTCTATCTTTTGATCTTCCAACTTCAATCTTTTTGCTCCAACGACTTGTTCCATTCATCGACTTGTATCCAACGTCTTGAAAGCTTGACTCATAGTCCCAACGAAGTCCGTAGCAATCTCGACGGTTTGTCGATGAAGGTTTGTTGATTATCAAAACCTACAACAAAAACGCAAAGTCATTAGTGCTTCGGTTTTGTGAATGCGTTTTCCAACAATTATTGATGATACAAGTGCCATGATTAATGTGGGTGATATGTTGGAGGCCGTCTTGCTCAATTTGATGATGACGAGATGGATGGCTTCATGAAATGTGTGAATTCTTTGCAAGGAATGGGGTCGTACAACTATGCACCCTGAAAACTTTCCTTGGATCTTGAAAATAGGAAAACTCCACCTACAAAGCCTTCAATTGAAGAGCCTCCTACCTTGGAGTTGAAGACATTGCCTCCACATCTTAGGTATGAATTTCTTGGCCCTTGTTCTACTTTACCGGTTATTCTTTCCTCTTATTTAACTAACGTGCAGGTTGACTCTATATTGGTGGTGCTCCACAAGAGGAAGAAAGCTATTGGGTGGACTTTGGCAGATATTTGGGGGATAAGCCCTGCATTTTGCATGCACAAGATTTAATTGGAGGAAGATGTCAAACCATCCATTGAACATCAAAGGAGACTCAATGAATCTATGCAAGACATGGTCAAAAAGGAGATCATCAAGTGGTTAGATGCCGGGGTTGTCTATCCCATTTCCGATAGTTCGTGGACTTCTTTGGTGCAATGTGTCCGAAAGAAGGGGGGCATAATAGTGGTCACCAATGACAAGAACGAGTTGATTCCCATAAGAACGGTGACCGGGTGGAGAGTGTGTATGGACTATCGCAAACTAAACAAAGTCACGAGGAAATACCATTTTACACTTCCTTCCTTGACCAAATGCTTGATAGGTTGGCCGGTTGTTCTTTCTATTACTTTCTAGATGGATATTTGGGCTACAACCAAATCCTTGTTGCTCCGTAAGATCAAGAGAAAACAACTTTCACATGTCCCTATGGCACTTTCGCTTTCAAGCGGATGCCATTTGGCTTATGCAATGCACCATCGACTTTTCATAGGTGTATGATGGCGATCTTTACGGATATGTTAGAGGAATACCTTGAAGTCTTCATGGATGACTTCTCGGTAGTCGGGGATTTCTTTGATGATTGTTTGGCAAATTTGGATAGAGTATTGGCAAGGTGTGAATAAACGAAATTGGTGTTGAATTGGGAGAAATGCCATTTCATGGTTGAGGAAGACATTGTCCTTGGCCACACGATTTCAAAGAATGGCATAGAGGTCAACCAGGCGAAGATAGAGGTAATTTCCAAACTTCCACCTCCAACTTTGGTGAAAGGCGTGCGAAGATTCTTGGATCAAGCGGGGTTCTATCGGCGCTTCATAAAGGATTTTCTAAAGTGGTGAACCCATTGTGCAAGCTCTTAGAGAATGATGCTAAGTTTCACTTCAATGATGACTGCATGAGAGCCTTTGAATTGCTAAAGTTCAAGTTAACAATCACTCCTATTATCACCGCTCCTAATTGGAGTATTCCTTTTGAGCTCATGTGTGATGCTAGTGATGTAGCGTTTGGAGCAGTTTTGGGGCAACACATCAACAAGGTTTTTCATCCGGTCTACTATGCTAGTAAGACCATGAATGATGCCCAAGTCAATTACACCGTTACAGATAAAGAGCTCCTCGCCATTGTGTTTGCAATTGAGAAGTTCCGCCCATACTTGATGGGTGCAAAGGTTATTGTTCATACGGATCATGCAGCAATTCGAATTCAAATGCTTGGTTGGAGATGGGTGCTATTGTTGCAAGAGTTTGATATTGACATCCAAGATCGAAAAGGGAGTGAAAATCAAGTGGCGGACCACTTGTCTCGTTTGGAGGAGGAGGGGAGGCCGCATGATGGCCTTGAAATCAATGACTCCTTCCTTGACGAGCAACTCTTGGCTATTTCAGTGAAGGAGGTGCCATGGTTCGCGGATCTAGCAAGCTTCCTTGTGTGTGGAATCATCCCGGATGATTTCTCTTCAAATCAAAGGAAGAAGCTCAAACAGGATTGTCACGATTATTGTTGGGACGAGCCATCCCTTTCCCGAATTTGTACGGATGGGGTAATTAGAAGATGTGTACCGGACGAAGAGCAAAATGTTATTCTTGAGGCTTGCCATTCTTCGCCTTATGGTGGTCACCATGGCAGAGCAAGAACGGCGGCCAAAGTGCTAAGTTGCGGTTTCTATTGGCCCACTCTTTACAAAGATGCAAGTGATATGGTAAAAAGATGTGATGAATGCCAACGGGCCTGTGGAATCTCGAAGAAGAATGAAATGCCTCTCACTACCATTTTGGAGATTGATATCTTTGATATGTGTGGTATTGACTTCATGGGTCCTTTTGTGAGTTCTTATGAAAACACCTACATCTTTTCGCAGTTGATTATGTGTCTAAATGAGGCCATTGCTCTACCCAACAATGAAGCGAGAAGTGTGGTGGCGTTCTTGAAGAAGAATATTTTCACAAGATTTGGTACTCCGTGCACTATCATAAGCAATGGGGGGTCGCATTTTTGCAACAAGGCTTTTGACACTTTGCTTGGAAAGTATGGTGTCACTCATAAAGTTACGACTCCCTATCATCCACAAGCTAGCAGTCAAGTAGAAGTTTTCAACCGGGAGATAAAGAGTATCTTGTTCAAAATAGTGAATGCTAACTGGACGGATTGGTCAAAGAAGCTTGATGATGCACTATGGGCTTATCGGACTGCTTTCAAAACACCTATCGGGATGTCTCCATACCGGTTGGTGTTTGTCAAAGCTTGTCATCTTCCGGTAGAACTTGAGCACAAAGCCATGTGGGCTTTAAAGAAGTTGAATCTTGATTGGGATGCAACCGCTAACTTGTGCGTTGTATATTTGAATGAATTGGATGAGTTCCGGTACCATGCATATGCAAGTTCATCCTTGTACAAAGAGAAGATGAAGTATCTTCATGACAAATACATTCAGAACAAGGAGTTCAAGGTGGGCGATCTTGTTTTGTTGTTCAACTCACGGTTGAAGATGTTTCCCGGAAAGCTGAAATCTAAGTAGAGTGGTCCCTTTGAAATTGTGGGTGTGACACCTTTTGGTGCTTTGGACTTGAAGAACAAAAATGATGAGGTATTCCGAGTCAATGGTCATCGGGTGAAGCATTATTTGGGAAAGGTTGATGACGGCTACGCGGTGGCAGTTATTCATTTCAAATTATGGTAATCTGCATCGTGCCGCGACGTTAAATCAGGCGCTTCTTGGAAGGCAACCCATATTTCTTTTTCTTTTCTTTTCTTCTTTTGTAGATAGGCGTTATTTTTGTGCTAACTGGGTTTGAAGTGTGTTGCGGGGATGAATGTACTTTACAGGAACTGTGTCCAGAAAATTGGCTAAGTATGAAAAGAAGTGCGGACCGCCTGTACATTATGCGGACCACACAATTGTGATTGCTACAGCAAAAAGGAACTGTGGCCGCACAAATTAAAAAGGAAACATGCAAACTCTCTGGAGTTGGTTTGTTGAAGAAATATCCAAAGTGCGGCCGCACATAAAAATCTGTGGTCGCACTGCAAATTCTGCGGACCGCAGATCAGCAAGGGCTTTTGAGCCTCAGGTAACAGAGTGCGGACCGCAGTAGGAATTATACGGCTGCACTCATCCCCTTGTCCCTTGCTTTTGCTTAGTACAAACAATGGTTAGATCACGAGGCAGAGGTGATACTTCAAAGGGGAGGGGTGAACCTTCTAAGGGTCGAGGCAAGAGTACTTTACCCTTCGCCCTCTAAAAGATAATCTCAAAGAAGACTACAGCCGGTTGAGAGGGAAATGCAGAGCCCTCCGAATCCAGTTCTTATGCCCCGTCTAGGGAAGCATCGGAGGGCAACTCGGTTCAAGACCTGCCGGTTGTCCAATCAAAGCCATCAGGAAGGTATCAACTCGGGGACGGGGGCTTCACTTCACATACCACCTTCGAGGGTTCATAAAGTGCTAGTCAGGCTTCCGAGCCCTCCTCTACACCTGTCCTTGAGGCACCAGCCACTACAGTTGATGACATCCCAGATGATGGCCGAGGGGCGAGATACTACAGTTGCGGGCCTTGAGAGGTCGAAGAAGAAAGAGGTTTGGGAGGATCGGTTCGTCAGTCTGGCTGCCTTCACTAGCTTCTGTGGGTGGTGGTCGGTGAGGTCGCTCACTCTTGAGCGACAGTTCCAATTGAAAGATCTTGAACAGTATAATTTGGCAGTCTTGAGGCAATTCCGAGAGCGGAAGGGGTGGAGTTGGTTCACCCAGAGCATAGTGGACGCAAAAAAGTATCTTGTTCGGGAGTTCTACACTAATGTAGTGCACATAAAGAAAGGGACAAAAGTTTACCAAAGTGAGGAATCTGAAGGTGCGGTTTGACCAGCACATATTGAACACCTACTTGGGGTTTGATAATGTTGAGCTTGCACACTACTTAGAGAAGCTGGAAATGGGAGATGCAGCCCGCCCATGGCTAGCAGAGATTTTTGCAGCACCGGGGCCACCACCACCATGGATCACAGCAGGGGTTCCTATTTAGCGGAACACCCTAAACTTTGAGGGGAAGGGGTGGTAGATCGTTGTCTGCAACAGACTAGACCCGTGCCAGAATGACACAAACCTTCCTATCCCGTGGGCAGTTCTAGTTGCCTCCATCATGGCCGGGTACTCGATTAATGTGGGTGCCATGATGTCGGCCAATATGTCTATGGTCGCCAGGCAAGTCGATACCTCCTACCCGTATCCCAACACCATTACTGAGTACCTTACGAATGCATGGGTGGAGCCGAGAGATTTTGATACGAAGGTTCGGGCTAAGAAGCCCTTCTCATGGTATTCTTTGATGGATGCACACAACCCTAAGAGAAAGGGTCAGCCAACTACCACCATCGGCCAATCTGATGAGCCATCAGTAGTAGCTGCAGAGACAATCAACATGCCCTCCACTTCAGCAGAACCTTCAGCCAGTGCAGCAGCCATGCCCCCACCTTCAGCCTCAGTGCCTTCTACCTCGGCTTTGAAGTCGGTGTCGATGCCCACTGCTCTAATATCTGTGCTGCGAGTCTCCCAAACACTGGAGAGCCTCAGCAACTGGATGCAGACAGCTACTGCAAAGCTGTCTGACATATCCAGTGATGTTGCAGCAGAATCATTAATTCTGGCACCCCAGAGTCCCCCCACAGTTGAAGAAACTTTGAAGAAGCTCTTGGAGAATCAGAATACAATTATGGCCACTCTGTGCAGCATGGGTCAGTAATAGAAGAGCTGGGACAGGGAGTGAAGAAGATGCAGAAATCCCAGGCCTCCAAGAAGTCAGTGGACAAGCTCCGAAGATAGGTTACCAAGCTTGCAGCAGCTGGAGACATTCCATTTGACATGTTGATTGACCAGCACCACCCAGGCCCAGATCCTACAGCACCTACAGCACTAGCTGGCCAGTCTGAGGAGCCAGACATTGCTGCTGACACTGCCGAGGCAGTACTTCAGATGTTCACCAACCCAGCCACTCCCGGAGTTGAGGATGATGAGATCCAATTGGATGAGGCCGAGGTCGGTGCCACTGCTGCGGACACAGAGATGGCCACAGAGCCATAGGGAGTTTTCTTCACGCTGACCCTTACTTTACTCTTATTTTGTTAAGCATTGGGGACAATGCTTATTTTTATTCGAGAAGAGGGGGGTGGAGTTTATTTGATATATTTTGATGATTCTGAGTCATTTGGCCTGTAATTAACTTAATACTAGTTTCTTCTTCTTTCTCATTATGTATGTAATCTCTCTACTCTCTCATTATGTATATTTGTTATACTTTCAATAGTTTTTGTTTTGTAGCTTTTTCTTATTAGTTAGGGTTTAACTAAGTAGCTTCTTTTTGAATTAGTATCTTCTTTTCATGTTTTTGTAGATAATAAGCCTTTGGTTTTCTTAATGTTACGGTTCTTTCCAAAGGTAGTTTTTGTGTGAACCTGGTGACTCTTCCCAACGATGCATGGCATGACAACCTTCTTAAGGGATCGAGTCCGTTTTTGGTGTTTAGGTAATAATGTAGAAATAAATAAAAAGACCTAATTGAGTCATGCTCGAAGAGTCAAACATGCTTCACTTGGTACCAACACACTTAATTACCTGCTTATGGAAAATAAGTTTTTTTTTAGAAAGAAATAGCTCTAGTTAGTGACTTTGTGACTTTTGTGTTGACTTAGGCAATCATCGAGTGGTTTAATCGGACCAAAGTAATTTTCAATCTTGAATAATGGTCGTTATGGGCCCTCGACTCTATCCTCTTTAACAATCCAACTGCGTGAGAGGTGAGATATTTTGGTTGCAAATCCAAGTACCCGTGCGAATGGTCTAGAACTTGCCTCGAATGTGTTTCAAGGTGACATATTAAGTTTTTCTTGGTTTGAGAAGTGATTGTACACTCTCCTTGACCCGTTTGAAGTTTTCCATTGCCCATCAATTTTGTTATCCATAGTCAATCTATTTGAGCCTCGAACCTTTCTCATTTGATAACCATGTTACAAACCTTTACCCATTTTGTCGTGACCTCTCTTGGCACCCGAGCTTTCATTAACACTCTTGTGAAACAATTGGCTAAAAACGTAAGTTTGGGGGAGAGACGAGGAAGTTGAAAGAGGTATCGAGGCACAAAAAGAGAAAAGAAATGAAGAGAAGGTAAGGCAAGAAAAGGAAAGAACAAAAAGAAAAATGCAAAAAGAAGTGAATAAGTGGAAGAGTTGATGGGATTCAAAGAAAAGTAATGATGCAAAGCGTGAAGAAATAAAAGAGGGAGAAAATGAATGTCATGATCAAGAAAGAGTGATGCTACGTCTCTCTAGTTCCCCCCAAGGAAAAGAAAATGCCTCAAAGAATTGACAAAGCATGAGCCGGGAACAGAAAATGGAGTGCTTAAGGAAAGATGAACCCGCTCTATCATAGCATATCCAACCTTAGTCCAAAAGCCTTCATTGCATTCTGAAAAAACCCTACGTGATTTCAAGCCGAGTGAGCTTACATTAGTGGTGATCTACATGAGGGGCAAGCCTATGGTACTTAAAGTCATACTTGCGACATTCTTTTGAGAGAGATAAGTGAACCTTTCACAAATCTTTGGATTGAGTGCTAAAATTCTTAAGCGAGATAGGCAAATGGAGAGTAGAGGAGGAGGACTTTGGGATCCACAATGACCTACATGAAAGAGCGAGCTTCCTTGATAAGTAAAGTCAACTCTTGATGCTCAAGTGTCACATTAGACCTATTTGTGCATAAAAGTTTTACTTTTTGCCTTGTTGATAATTCATAAGTGGTGTGGTAATTGTTGGTCCCAATTGATGTGTGAATGACTCACCTTTGATTAGCTGGAATGGCTCTTAACTTGTGGAGGTGGGAACTTATTTATTTACTTGAGGACAAGCAAAAACTTAAGTTTGGGAGAGTTGATAAGTAGGGATTTTGACTACTTATTAGCGCTTTTTAGCTTTTGTTTTACTCCAAAAGCGTTTAATTGTGTTTTCGAAAACTGATAAATTGTACTAAATTGTAGGAATATTGGAAGCTGAACTCCGAGATGAAATCCAACTCAAAAAGGAGTAATCTAAACTCAAGGCCATAAAAGACACAGAAGCTCAGAAGTGCGGACCACAGAATATCATCTGCGGCCGCAGATGATGAAGAAAAGGGCAACAGATTTTTGCGCAAAGTGCGGTCCGCACATGAATTTTGCGGCCTCAGAAGATGGCTAGGAACAAAAGTTCAGAGAATAGGCATTCCAAGTCTCCCAGAAGTGCGGTCTGCACGTCAATTGTGCCGCCGCATAAGAAGCGCCTTGCGAACGCAGGTGTAAAAGTGCAAACCGCAGAAGATCAAGTGTGGCTGCAAATGTAAAAGTGCGGATCGCAGAAAGAATGCCTGCAGCTGTAGATTAGAATTATGCGGTCGTAGACCTCCAGTCACTGACAAGTTGAAGAAATATGCGGACCGCACATGGAATTGTGCGGCCGCAGAACCTCTTGAAGGGCATTTTTGTTCGAAATTTTCAGCCTTGTATAAATAGACGAGTTTCACAATTTTAGGGTCATCTTTTGACTTCAGCAGCTACAGTAGCCGTTTCTCTATACTTCTTTTAGTAGTTTTTCATATTTTGAGCTATTTTAACATAGATTTTATCATTTCAATTGCAATATGAGTTTAATTTTCATTTCTTCTTCTTTTTCTTCAATTTCAAGCACAAGTAGCTAGATTTTTCACTAGAGTTGTGACCCAACCGTAGTGTGTAAACTTAATGGGTGTTTGATTTATTGCTTATTTATGGTTGGATATTTATTATTTAGCCTTGTTCTTGCTTTTATTTGACGAATTAATGGTTGCAAATATTAGTTCATGCCTATCTGACTTGGTCTCTACTTGAGAAAGAGAGACTTAGTCTAGAAAAACTTGGCTAGCAAGAAATTAGTTCAATCGAGAGATTGATAAACCCAATTAAAGGGTTGAACCTAGAGATAATAAAATCCGACTTGAGCTTTTTATCTACCGTTTTGTTCAATATCCATTTGGACTTGAGAAAGCCAAATTGGCAAAATCACTCCCTGACCGAGAGGTATTGAGTGGGTAACTGAGTGTTGATAGCTATAATACACCCGTCTAATAAAATAAGCTTTAAGGTTTACAACCCGTTAGGCAAACACCTAGGGGAAGGTTATAACCCTAGGCCATTTACAACATTTGAAAAACAACAAAAACAATCTTCTAGTTTTATTTCTTAACTTGCAATTGTAGTTTAGATAAAACTTTAAAACAATCAATTTTTGCGGAAATGCAAATTTAGATATACAAACTCACATGCTAAGATATATACTACTGACTCCCACACATATAGCTCCCTGCGGAATTCGACCCCGACTCTTGTTGGGTATTACTATTACATCGACCATTTTCATGACCTCGAATAGAGGAGTGAAATTGACGAGATCAAAAGACTCTATGCATATCCACACCGAGATCGATCCTTGCTATCAACTCTTTGATCAATGAAACCTGTGAACAAATTAAATGAAATATTTTGTAGAAATTTTTCTCAACAATCTCAATTCAAAGATAGAAGAACAAGAAACAATTTTCTTGTAATTGTATTTTCTCTCTTGACTTTGTGTTGCACTCTCACTTTCAAAAAGTGGTTTTTCTTCTTCTGAAATACTCTGGGAAGTTTTCTCCATCACCCTTTATTTATCATCATCTATAAACCGTTTTCTTATTTGGTTGAGGTAATGATTTACTTAGGGTAAAAGTTTAATTTCAAAATTAAACTTTACCTTAAATTTTTGTAGGAAAATTTCAATCCCAACTAAAAGGATAGGCGAACTTTCAATTGCTAATCCAATTCATAATTGGATTAGTATTTTCCTCTAGGGAAACATAATCCCATTTCAAATGCGATGAAAGACACACGTCACTTTCTAATCCAATTCTAAATTAGATTATAGAACTAACTAATTAATATTATATATGAAACTTAATATTAATCCATATTAATTATGTATGTGCATATATTTCAACCAAGAGATATAATTTAATTTTCTATTCCAAATAGAAAACTTTAATTTGTTCACAATATTAATTATATCCTCTGTGATAGTAAAGAATATAAATAATATTTCATTTGGACTAATAATTTAATTTATTTGAATAATTAAATTTTTTATTTAATTATCAAACAATAAAATAATTAATCCTTTAGCAAAAATCAGAACACTCGTTAGTGCGCGACCCCATAGGTTCAATACTAAGCCGGTAGTAAAGTGACCAAGGGTAGCGTCTAGCAACACTCCTTAACGACCGGATAGAATGAAGCATATAATTTACTCTCAAGAACCAGTGGAAGAATAATGTAGTAATTTCTTCTGTCCTTATAGCTCTGGGTCATCCTAGGATATGATTCAACTGTCAAATCCTAATAGGCGACCAACTATGTGTTCATGTCAAATATAATCGACCATTTAATGACCTAAAATATTCTTTTCTTCTTTCATTCAATTGCCTTGGCCAAGGTCTTAATTTGGTCGTTTATAATTCATGACAACATAGAGCTTAAACTCATTACCAAGAGTTGATAGATTCCATCTTGATCAATCACTCTACAAGTATTTAATCATACCAAATATCCTTTCAACTATTTCCATAGGGCCATAGTTGTCTAGTATCAAACTACAACAAATAACTTGTCAATTACTATGACGATCTCAGGTCAAAGGAAACTCTTACATCACATTCTTCAAGAGAATATCCTATTGACAGTTTATGGTAATTCTAACCATTAGGAATTATCCAATGAGTCGGTTCAATGATCATATCTCTATATGCATCATCTATCTATGTGATTCATTTAATGAGATCAACTAATCTTTATCCAATAAAGACGATCACACAAATATTGATCTAACCGGATTACTAATGTCCAAATTAATAATCCTATAATCAAGAACAAATTTAGATTAAATTATAAGAAAGTTCACGCTCATTATCATGATCTCCATCACAGTGTCAAGTCTCAAAATTTAATCAAGAAACTTATCAAGTTAATCAAACAATTAACAATAACTGTGATAAAAGAATATCAGATACCATCTATTTTTATATCAAATAACGTTCACAAAAATATGTTCAAATCATCAAATATGAGATTGGATCTAGGGCATATCGACTATATCCCTAACAATTTCTCACTTGCACTAGAGCCAATTGCTCTTGTACTTCATTCCCAATTTCCACTTGTTCTTGTCAAACTCCTTTACACTAAGAGCTTTAGTGAATGGGTCTGGAGAATTTTTCTTTCCATCAACTTTTTGAATCTAGACGTCTCCACGTTCAATGATTTCGCTTATCATGTGATACCTTCCAGAAAGTGTTTGGATTTTTGGCGTGATCTTGGTTCTTTTACTTGAACAGTAGCTCCAGTATTATCACACAACAATAGAACTGTACCTTCTATTGAAGGAACCACACAAATTTTAGTTAAGAACCTTTTTCATCCAAATAGCTTCCGTAGCAGCTTCACTTGCTGCTACATATTCTGCTTCAATCACTGAATCAGCTATTGTAGCTTGTTTGGAACTTTTCCAACTCACTGCACCACCATTTAAGTTGAATACATAATCAGAAATAGATTTTCTATTATCATTATATGAAGAGAAACTTGCATCAGTATAACCTTCAAGTTTCAACTCAGAATCTCCACAGAAGAGGAATTAGACTTTAGTCCTTCTTAAGTACTTAAGAATGGTCTTTACCACATTTCAATGTTCCTCACCAGGATTTTCCTGATATCGGCTAGTCACTCCTAGTGCATAAGCCATATCAGGATGTGTACATGTCATGGTATAGATTATAGCTCCCACTACACCAGCGTTTGGGATCCTACTCATGCGTTTTATCTCTTTATGTGTTTTTAGGACAATCCTCCTTACTGAGAGTAATTACATTGCCTATCGGTAGATAGCCTCTTTAGAATTATTCATGTTATACCTCTTTAATATGGTATCAATATACAAAGACTGGGAAATTCCAAGCAGCTTCCTCGATCTATCTCTATAGATATTTATTCCCAATATATAAGTTGCTTCTCCCAAGTCTTTCATGGAGAACTGTTCAAATAGCCAAATCTTGGTACTTTGCAATGCGGTATATCATTCCTTATGATTAATATATCATCAACATACAATACTAAGAATATAATTGTGTTCCCACTAACCTTTTTCTACGCACAAGGTTCTTTTTCGCATCTAACAAAATTGAACTTTTTAATTGTCTTTTAAAGCGAATATTCCAATTTCGAGAAACTTGCTTAAGTCCACAAAATGAATTTTCGTAGCTTGCAAATCTTATTATGATCAGGCAGAGATGTGAAAAACTTCATATTATGCCATGTACACATCCTCTTCTAGCTCACCAATAAGGAAAGTTATTTTCACATCCATTTACCATATTTCATTGTCAAAACCTTGTGTTGCCTCTTCATAGGTCTTAGGGTCATCATGATTATGATCAATCTCATTTGATATATCATCTTGTACCATTAGATTTAATCTAGTTGGTACATGACATTCTCGTGTAGACCTTCTAAGAGGTGCTTGTACAACTTGTTCACCTTGTGCTGGATCTGATTGTTGTTCAATTTGGTTTGGAACTAGTTCATTAAACTGTTCTTTAACTACATTTAGTTCTTGAACTTCAACCATTGAAGATGGCAACTTCCTTGTCAACTTCAAAATATCCAATAAAGGTTCTTCAACTTGTGTCTCATGATCTTGATTTTGTGTTGATTCATCAATTTCTTGAACTTCATCAAGTTCTATTTCTCCACTATAATTTCCTTCCAAAGAAATTCCCTTTACAAAAAGGTTGCTCCTCTAGCCACAAACACTTTATGGTTAGAAGGTAATAGAAATAATATCCCATTATTTTTTTTTGGGATGCCTAATGAACCTACACTTATCAGATCTTGAGTCAAGTTTATCAGACTGCGGTCTCTTAACATAAGCTGGACAACCCCAAACTTTGATATGTTTAAGGTTAGGCTTACGTCCTTTCCATATCTCATATGATGTTGTAGAGACTGACTTAGTGGGAACTTTATTAAGTAAGTATGTTGCTGCTTCCCAAGCATATCCCCATAAATTTATTGGAAGATCAGTGAACCCCATCATAGATCTCACCATATCTAATAAGGTTTGATTTCTCCTTTCAGGCACACCATTGTGTTGTGGTGTTCCTGGAGTTGTCCACTGTGATATAATCCCATTCTCTTTAAGACACCTAGTAAAATCTTCACTAAAATATTCTCCACCTCTATCAGACCTTATTACTTTAATACTTTTACCAGTCTACTTCTCAACTTCACTACGGAGCCTTTTGAACATTTCAAAAGATTCAGATTTGTGTTTCATAAGATACACAAATCCATATCTTGACATATTATCAGTGAAGGTGATGAAGTAAGAATACCCATGTACTGACGTGACCGATCGTTTTACCTTTGAAATCCCCGTTCCCCTAAATAAGACTTCATGTATGTACTTTTACTATTTTATGGCTCGCGGGGATGGTTAGTTTGGGTTTGGAAGGGTTCGGATTGAAATCGGAACAATTAATTCTTTAATATTGGCTTTAGAAGGTTAAGTTTGAATTGGGTCAAATTTCTAGTAAACGACCTTGGAATCGGGGTTTGACGGTTCTAATAGGTTTGTATGGTGATTTTAGACTTGGGTGTATGTTTGGATCGGGTTTTGGATGACCCGGGAGCATTTCGATGCCTAAAGTTGAAAGTTGGCTTATTGAAGGTTTAAAAGTTCTATAAATTTGGTTTGGAGTAGGTTTTGGTGTATCGAGGTCCGTTTGGAAATTCGAGCCCGAGAATAGTTCCGTATGGTGATTTAAGACTTGCACGCAAAATTTGGTACCATTCTGAGTAGTTTAGGTATGATTCGGTGCGTTCAGAGCATGTTGGAAAAACTTGAAGTTCATAAGTCGATCCGATTTGGTTTGGGGTGTGATTCTTAGTTTTGGCATTGTTTTCCGCATTCTGAAGGTTCGAGCAAGTCTGTCTCATGATTACAAACTTGTTGGTATGTTTGGACGAGGTCTCGGGGCCCCGGATGCCATTCGGACGATGCACGGAAGTTGTTTGGACTTGGAGAAAAATGGCTAAAGCATCAGAGTTTCTTGTGCAATCGCACCTGCGGAGGACCGGTCACAGGAGCGAGCTCGCAGAAGCGAGCCAACAGCCGCAGAAGCAGCCTAGCATGGGCTGCCTAGGAATCGCAGATGCGGAGCATGGGCCGCACCTGTGAAAGTGCAGGTGCAATGAAGGCGACCATAGAAGCGGCAAAGGTCGCAGAAGAGCCGCATCTGCGATGCTCTTTCTGCAGATGCGGAGCAGCAAAAACAGCCGATGTGCCGCAGAAGCGAAAATGCTAGAGGCAGTGAGGGCGTTTAATGTCGAGACTTAGGCTATTTTTGACTCATTTCTTTCACTTCTTGGGCGATTTTGGAGCTTCTTAGAGAGGGGTTTTCACCTAGCTATTGAAGGTAAGTAATTTCTATCCCATGTAAGTTAAATACATAGATTATGGGTAGATTTTATCATGTAAAATTGTGAAAATTGTTGGTTTAATTGAAAAACCTAGATTTTGATAAAAATGGGATTTAACCATAGTTTTGAGTTAGTGAGGTTATGGGTAACAATTATCTTCGAAAATTTCCAGAATCCGAAAACGTGGGCTGGGGGATAAATTTTAGAAATCTTCTAATTGGGGTTGGGCAATTACATTAATGGTTAAATTATGAACTTTTGAACACATATTGATTAATTTATATAACATTTGACTAGTTTCGGGTTTTTTGGCACCGATTTGAGGATTTAAAGCATATTTGTGGATCGAAAGAGAGCTTGAGAATGAGGTAAGTCTCTTGCCTAACCTTGTAAGAGGGAACTCATCCTCGTAGGTGTATTTTTGTTGTGAATTACTTGTGTGGGGAGCTACGTGCGCATTGATGAGAGTCCCTGTGTAGCCATATTCCATGAGATGTCCGGGCAGTCGTAGATTTACATCATGCCTCGATTGTACTGTTATGTTTATTATGCATATTAATTGTCTAAAATAAAGTTGAGATTAGGGATTTTATAGTTGAACCTCTCCAATTTAGATTTCTTATTTTTGGGAAGAATTGAGGAATATATATAATAACTTGAAGAAATACATGTTCACTCGCGTCGCAAGTACTTCCGCGAGCGAGGTAAACTTCTCTACTCTCATGGGAGCGGGCCGTTCACTCGGCAGGTTAATAGATGCATCTATGGTTCGTGCTGTTCGACCCTCGGTAGTGCACATAATATATTTTTGGATCGGACCGTACAACCTCGGCATAAATCGTGTGTAATAATACTTGTATCCTAGTTACACTTGGTATTACTTTATGGCTGGAGAGGTTATAAATTTATTAAATGACAGAGATTGATTCGAGGTTAATAGATGTTGGTTGGAGACTTTGAAATTTATTATTAGTTAATGAGCCATTTATTCCCTGCTTGACATTGTATCATTTTTATTATTTCCATATCTCACACCTGTTTAGGATTTCTGTATTTTTTGGTTGGCCCATAGTAAGTGTCGAAGTCGACCCCTCGTCACTACTTCTTCGAGGTTAGACTGGATACTTATTGGGTACATGTTGTTTATGTACTCACGCTACACATCTGCACTAATCATGCAGGTTCTGAGGCAGGTGCATCTAGTAGTTATCCCGGTGCACACCCCTGATACTTCTAGACTTAGTGGTGAGCTGGTTTTCGAGTCCGTTCAGCAGCACCTGGAGTTTCTCTTTTGCTTTTATTCTCTGTCTACTCTATTTCAGATAGTAGTTTAGTGTTTTGTATATTCTACTAGTAGCTCATACACTTGTGACACCACGTCTTGGAAATTTTGTCATTTGATGATTTTTAGAGTATTTAGTTCATCACACTTGTCCTTATGATTTCTCACACTTTATTTTATCGAATTTATCACCTCTCAATTTAATAATTAAAAATCGACCATTTCTAAAATGTTATAAAAGGATAATTACACGGTTAGTTCACCGTTGGCTTTCCTAGCGGCGACGTTGGGCGCCATCACAACCTATAGGGGGAAATTGGGTCGTGAAAACATGGTATCAGAACACTAGGTTCACGTAGGTCTCACAAGTTATGAGCAGGCCTAATAAAGTCTTGCGGATCGTGCGGAGACGTCCGTACTTATCTTCGAGAGGCTATAGGGTGTTAGGAAACTACTCTTTCTTCATCTCCTATCGTGCAGTTGATGTTGTGCTAAGTATCTTTCTCTTATTCTCTCACAGATGGTGAGAACGCACACAGTAGATGTACCCGATCATGGAGGAGTGGCTCCCCCTATTTCTAGAGGCCGAGCCAGCGGCCGAGGGAGGGATCCAACTCGTGGTTCCTAGAGTTGCTCCAACTATTCCACTAGCGGTCAGATGTTGGTGACCGACTATGAGGCGAGATTCTCTGAGTTGTCTCACCATGCACTTATGATACTTCCTACCAATGCAGAGAGGGTGCTGAGGTTTGTTGCCGGTTTGCACTCTGGTATCCTGGCCACTATGGTCCGAGAGGTTGAGATGGGGACTTCTTACGAGCTAGTGTGGAGATAGCTCGAAGGATCGAGGGTTTCCATCAGCGGAGCTGAGAGCAGGCGATGAGGGATAAGCGGTTTCGATATTTTGGAGAGTTCAGTGGTGCCTCGGCTAGGGGCAGGGGTCAGCTCGTGAAGGGTCAGTCTAGCAAGCCCACATATCCAACACAGCCGCCTCCTCGGGGTGCTCCAGTGCGACCCTATTTCAGCCCCATGCCAGAGAGTTCCTACCGTCCACCAGCTATTCAGGGTTCTTTCAGTGGGTATTCAGGCCATCAGTTTCAGACTTCAAGTCAGCAGTCTATCGTTCCGAGGGGCTGTTACGAGTGTGGGGATCCTGGCCACATGAAGAGGTTTTGTCCCAGACTTCGAGGCAAGGCAGTACAGCAGGGTCATCTGCCTATGATTACAGCATCAGCTGCCGCACTAGCCGTCTGGCCGCCTAGAGGCGGAGGGCAGGTGGGTAGGGGACGTCCTAGAGGTGGAGGTCAGACAGGTGGAGGTCATTCAGGTGGCGCTCCAGCTAGATTCTATGCTTTTCTGGCCAGACCAGATGCAGTGGCCTCAGATGCCGTGATCACAAGTATTATTTCTGTCTGCGGTAGGGATAATTCGGTACTATTTGATCCAGGATCTACATATTCATATGTTTCATCTCTATTTGCTCATTTTCCAGGTGTTCCTCGTTAGTCCTTGGGTGCTCCTGTTTATGTGTCCACTCTAGAGGGCAATTTGGTTGTTGTGGATCGGATCTACAGGTCCTGCATCGTTACTTTCTGTGGTTATGAGATTTGAGCGATCTTCTGTTGCTCGATATGACCGACTTTGAGAACATCCTTGGCATAGACTGGTTGTCTCCATACCATGCCATCCTTGATTTCATGCCAAGACTGTTACCTTGGAGATGCCAGAGTTGCCTAGATTGGAGTGCAAGGGATCGTCTATCAGTGTATCTAGTCAGGTTATCTCCTTTTTGAAGGCTCGACATGGTCGAGAAGGGTTGTTTGGCTTATTTAGCCTATGTTCGGGATACTACCACAGAGACTACGGCGATTGATTCAGTGCCCGTGGTCTGGGAGTTCTCCGATGTGTTTCTTTCTGATCTTCCAGGCATGCCACCTATCTCTATTCCGCCGTACCGCATGGCTCCAAAAGAGTTAACGGAGTTGAAGGAACAGCTTGAGGAGTTTCTAGCAAAGGGGTTTGTCAGACCAAGTTTATCGCCTTGGGGTGCACCGGTGTTATTCATGAAAAAGAAAGATGGGACTATGCGGATATGCATTGATTAACGCTAGTTGAACAAAGTTATCATTAAGAACAAGTACCCATTGCTGGGTATTAATGATTTATTTGACCAGTTGCAGGGTGCTAGGATGTTCTCTAAGATCAACTTAAGATCGGGGTACCATCAGTTGAAGATTCGGGATTCAGATGTTCCGAAGACGGCTTTCCGGACTAGATATGGCCATTATGATTATCTAGTGATGTCCTTCGGTTTGACTAACGCCCCGATGACGTTTATGGATTTGATGAACCGGGTGTTCAGGCCATATATTGATTTGTTAGTCATTGTCTTCATTGATGACATTTTTATCTACTCGCATATCATGGAGGAGCACGAGCAGCATTTGAGAGTGGTGCTTCAGACTTTGCAGGAACAGAAGCTATATGCTAAGTTCTCCAAGTGTGAGTTCTGGTTAGATTTTGTGGCATTCTTGGGGTATGTTGTATCAGGAGAGGGTATTAAGGTAGATCCTAAGAAGATAGAGGCAGTTCAGAGTTGGCCTCGCCCTACCACAGCGACCGAGATCAGGAGCTTCTTGGGGTTAGCAGGTTATTATCGCCGGTTTGTGGAGGGCTTCTCATCTATTGCAGCACCTTTAACTAGATTGACCCATAGGGGTGCTCTTTTCCGATGGTTCGATGATTGTGATGCGAGCTTTCATAAGCTCAAGACCTCCTTGACTTCAGCACTGGTGTTAGTGTTGCCTTCCGGTTCAGGGATGTACACTGTGTATTATGATGCTTCACGCGTTGGCCTGGGTTGTGTATTGATGCAAGAGGGGCGAGTTATTGCATATGCTTCACGTCAGCTGAAGCCCCACGAGAAGAATTACCCCGTACATGATTTGGAGTTGGCCGCGATTGTTCATGATCTTAAGATTTGGAGGAATATCTTTATGGGGTGTCCTGTGAGGTTTACACTAATCATCGTAGCTTGCAACATTTGTTCAACTAGAGGGATCTCAATTTGAGGCGGCGCAGGTGGCTTGAGTTACTAAAAGATTATCATATTACCATCTTTTATCATCCGGGCAAGGTGAATGTAGTTGCGGATGCCTTGAGCAGAAAGCCGGAGAGTATGGGTAGTTTGGCATTCATTTCAGCAGAGGAGAGGCCACTAGCTTTGGACATTCAGTCCTTGGCTAACAGACTTTTAAGGGTGGATATTTCAGAGCCTAGCCGAGTTCTTGCATGCATCGTCACCTAATCTTCACTATTCAAGCAGATCAAGGCTCGTCAGTTTGATGATCTGCACTTATTGGTTCTCAAAGAGCCCGTACTATAGGGTGGTGCCAAGGAGGTTACTGTCGGTGAGGATGGTGTTTTGTGACTCCAGGGTCGTCTGTGTGTCCCTAATGTTGATGGATTGAGGGAAAAGATTCTATAGGAGGCACACAGTTCTCGGTATTCTATTCATCCAGGTGCTACAAAGATGTATCGCGACCTGAGGCAGCATTATTGGTGGTGACGGATGAAGAAGGACATGGTTGAGTATATAGTGAGGTGCCTTAACTGCCAGCAGGTTAAGTACGAGCATCAGAGACCAAGTGGCCTACTCCAGCAGATGGTTATACCTGAGTAGAAATGGGAGCGCATTACTATGGATTTCGTAGTTGGGTTGTCGCGGACCTTGTGGAAGTTTGATGCAATTTGGGTCATTGTCGACAGGTTGACCAAGTCGGCACACTTCATTCCGGTGGTGACCACGTATTTTTCAAAGAGATTGGCCTAGATTTACATTCAGGAGATTTTTTGGTTGCATGGTGTGCTTGTCTTCGTTATATCAGATAGAGGCCCTCAGTTTACTTCACATTTCTAGAGGGCAGTACAGAGTGAGTTGGGGACCTGGGTAGAGCTCATCACATCCATTCATCCGCACATCGATGGGCAGTCGGAGCGGACGGTTCAGATCTTGGAAGATATGCTCAAAGCATGTGTGATTGACTTTGGAGGGCAGTGGGATCAATACTTGCCTTTGGCCGAGTTTGCTTACAACAACAGTTATCAGTATAGTATCGAGATGGCTCCATTTGAGGCTTTATATGGTCGGCAATGTTGTTTGCCCATCAGATGGTTTGAGCCCGGCGAGGCTAAGTTATATGGTACTGATTTGGTGAATGATGCCTTGAAAAAGGTAAAGTTGATTCAGGAATGACTTCGCACAGCACAGTCCAGACAGAAGAGTTATGTGGATCAGAAGGCGCGTGATTTATCATTCATGGTGGGCGAGAAGGTTCTCTAAAAGGTTTTGCCGATGAAGGGAATCATGAGGTTCGGGAAGAAGGGCAAGTTGAGCCCATGGTTTGTAGGACCATTTGAGTTGTTGAGACGAGTTGGGGAAGTTACTTTTGAGCTTGCCTTGCCTCCCAGTCTATCAGGAGTTCTTCTAGTTTTCCACGTGCCTATGCTCCGGAGGTATCATGCTGACAGGTCGCATGTGTTAGACTACAACACGGTTCAGTTAGATGAGAGCCTGGGTTATGAGGAGGAGCCAGTTGCCATTGTTGACAGGCAGGTTCTTCAGTTGAGGTCCAAGAAGATTTTTACGGTAAAAGTTCAGTGGAGGGGCCAACCAGTCGAGGAGATGACTTGGGAGGCCGAGGAGGATATACGGAGCAGATATCCACAATTATTCGGCACTCCAGGTAAGATTCTAGACCCGTTCGAGGACGAACGTTTGTTTAAGAGGTGGAGAATGTAATGGCCCGGCAGGTCGTTTTGCTTTCTAGATCCCCATTCCCCTAAATAAGACTCCTCGTATGTGCTTTTACTATTTTATGACTCGCGGGGATGGTTAGTTCAGGTTTGAAAGGGTTCGGGTTGGAATCAGAACACTTAGTTCCTTAATATTGGCTTTAGAAGGTTAAGATTGACTTGGGTCAACATTTCTAGTAAACGACCTCGGAACTGAGATTTGACGGTTCCAATAGGTTTGTATATGATTTTGGACTTGGGCATATATTCGGATTGGGATTTGGATGACCCGGGAGCGCTTCGGTGCCTAAAGTTGAAAGTTGGCTTATTGAAGGTTTAAAAATTCTTTAAATTTGGTTTGGAGTAGGTTTTGGTGTTATCGAGATTTGTTTGGATTCCGAGCCTAGGAATAGGTTCATATGGTGATTTAAGACTTGTACGCAAAATTTGGTACCACTCTGAGTAGTTCAGGTATGATTCGGCGCGTTCGGAGCAACTTGGAAGAACTTGAAGTTCATTAGTTGATCCGATTTAGTTTGGGGTTTGATTCTTAGTTTTGGCATTGTTTTCCACGTTCTGAAGGTTCGAGCAAGTCCTTCTCATGATTACAAACTTGTTGTATGTTTGGACGAGGTCTCGGGGACCCCAGATGCCATTCGGATGATGTGCGGAAGTCGTTTGAACTTGGAGAAAAAGGGCTGAAGCATCAGAGTTTCTGGTGCAATCGCACCTGCGGAGGACCAACCGCAGGTGCGAGCTCGCAGAAGCGGCCTAGCGTAGGCTACTCGGGAATCGCAGATGCGGAGTAGGGGCTAGGCTAGCTGGGGAAGAGCCGCATCTGCGATTCTCTTCGCAGATGCGAGCCGCAAAAGCGGACAATGTGCCGCAGAAGCAGAAATATTGGAGGCAGTGAGGGCTTTTAATGTCGGGACAGGCCATTTTTGACTCATTTCTTTCACTTCTTGGGCGATTTTGGAGCTTCTTGGAGAGGGGTTTTCACCTAGCTATTAAAGGTAAGTATTTTCTATCCCATGTATGTTAAATACATAGATTATGGGTAGATTTTAACACGTAAAATTATAAAAATTATGGGTTTAGTTGAAAAACCTAGGTTTGGATAAAAATGACATTTAACCACGAAAATGATTATGGAATTGGGTGAAAATTTTATATTTGAATTCGTGCGGTTATGGTAATAATTATCTTCAAAAAATTTCGAAATCCGGGCTCGTGGACCCGGAGATAAATTTTAGGAATCTTCCAATTGGGGTTGGGTAATTACTCTAATAATTAAACTATGAACTTTTGAACACATACTGATTAATTTATATAACATTTGACTAGTTTCGGGTTGTTTAGCATCGAGTTGAGGATTTAAAGCATATTTGTGGATCGAAAGAGAGCTTGAGAATGAGGTAAGTCTCTTGCCTAACTTTGTAAGAAAGAACTCACCCCCATAGGTGTATTTTTGTTGTGAATTACTTGTGTGCGGAGCTACGTGCGCATTAGGTGACGAGAATCCGTGCATAGCTATATTCCATGGGATGTTCGGGCAGTCGTAGATTTACATCATGCCTTGATTTTACTGTTAAATTTATTATGCATATTAATTATCTAAATTGGCTCGAAAGGTTAAAAATTTATTAAATGACAGAGATTGATTCGGGGTTAATAGATGTTGGTTGGAGACTTTGAAATTTATTATTAGTTAATGGGTCCTTTATTCCCTACTTGACATTGTATCATTTTTATTATTTTCATGTCTCGCACCTGTTTAGAATTTCTGTATTTTTTTGTTGGCCCATAGTAAGTGTCGAACTCGATCACTCGTCACTACTTCTTCGATGTTAGACTGAATACTTACTGGGTACATGTTATTTATGTACTCACGCTACACTTCTGTACTTATCGTGCTGGTTCCGAGGCAGGTGCATCTGGTAATTATCCCGGCGCACACCCCTGATACTTCAAGACTTAGTGGGCCCACAAACATCTGTATAAATTATTCCCAATAATTTAGAAGCTCTTTCTCCACTTCCAGTAAATGAAGATTTGGTCATTTTTCCTTTGAGACAAGATTCACAAGTTGGATATGATTCAAAATCATACTTGTCAAGGTACCCTTCCTTGTACAACTTATTAATTCTTTTCTCTCCAATATGACCTACAATGCCAAAGGTATGTATGATTTACTTGATCATCTCTTTTCCTCTTAAGATTAGAAACATGCATATTTGCATTCACATTAGGTAAAACATAAACATCATGTTGGAGATAGTCATTCACATATAAATTATCACCATAATAAATAGAGCAAATACCATTGCCTATGTTAATGCTAAACCCACGCTTGTCCAACATAGAAGCTGAAATTATGTTCAAAACAAACTTAGCAACATAATAACAATCATCCAGCATAAGTACTTTGCCCGAAGGCATTATTAGAAAAATTGATTCTACAGTTATGGCTGCAACTTTTGCACCATTTTCAACTTGTAGATTAACTTCTCCTTTCTTTAGCCTCCTACATATCTTGAACCCTTGTAACATATTGCAGATGTTATAACCACTACCAGTATCTAATACCCAGTGTGAAGAATTAGTAGTAGCTAAAGAAACCTTGAAAATATTTCTCATTAATGTCTCACCTTGTTTCTTATCCTTTAGAGTTGCAAGATACTCCTTGCAATTTCTCTTCCAATGCTCTTTCTTCTTAGAGTGAAAACATTCAGCATCATATACTGATTGCAAGATCAAATCTTCAGAAAGCTCTTTACCAAGCTTGTACCCCAACTTCTCAAGTTCTTCGGTAAGATCAATCGCATGATTCACAGAGGGTCCAATTGGAGAGTTATCAATGTCCAACTGTGTATAAACCATCTTCTTAAGATATTCAATGATGCAGTTGGATCCATATTCTGATGTTTCATCTGGAGTTCAGAACTCATAGAAGCGAGAATGATGCGTTTAATAGCAAGACATTTTTCCAAGTATTTCTGATAAACCTTGGTGCCTTCAACATCATTCTCTGGTGAACTATTTTTGCAGGATTATCGATCACATCAATGAGCTTTTCATGCATGAGAACAATTCTCAAATTTCTATACCAGTCATCAAAGAAAAGGTAATAATGTAAGAACATATTTACATATATCATAACGACATGGACTTTTATCTAAATGATATTTTCACTAATTATTTTAAACTATTTACCCTCATTATAGTTTAAGAAGTCTTTATTTCTGTTAGTGGAGTAAAGGAATCCTTTAACAATATGTATGAGCCCCTTGGAAGTCAAGTCTTTTTTCACGTATATTTTAAAGGTAGGTACTCTTATCAATTGTATCTCCATACAATTTCCTTAAATAGCTCTATGTCAAATAGTCCCCTGGTAGTCAGGTTGATTCTATTGGCATAGTTGGGTTCAACCATCATGATAGCAAAGAACTTATTAAATTTTATACGCCCCGATAGTCCAGCCATCTAGTGTAAAATTAAATAATTCTTTCAATCTATACATCTCATGCAATAAATAATTTTAACATATTCTCGAACTTTAAGCCTGGTTGTCAGGCCGCTCCTTATAAACAAGAAATAAATAAAATTATTTATTTTGATAGATATCTTTACAATAAAATATCTTATATTATATTATTTAAGAACTCAAATCTTAGTAAGAGGAAATTGTTACTAAAATAACTTTTAATAACATAATGATCAAATCTTTTATTGCACGTGAATTTTGTTCAAGTTGTCTATATGCTTAGTCCTAAATTAAATTTACATCACATGTAATAAATAATTCAAATTATGTAACAAAACAGCACGTGACATAAAACAAAATTCAACGTTATTCTAACATGTTTATCTTACATATCACACATGTCAGATAAAATTAATTCATGCCAGAATATTATTATTAATTATTAATTAATATCTCATGCACTAATAATAATTAAAATAACAGTAGAATCCAATAACCTATTATAGATTACTGTTGTATCTAATACAAAATGCAGATTCAAGTTATGAACAATCTCAGTAGTTATGAATATATATATTTTATTCACAATAAAATAATATTAATCCATATGCATTCAAACATTGCACAAGACACAAGTATCATGGTCTGAACTCTTCAAATATAATCTTAAAATATTTCGTAATAAATTTTGACACGAGTAAACCATGGCTCTGATATCATTGAAGGATTGCATATAGATGTTCGTAACACGCAGCGGAAGACAATAACAATCCTAGGCAGACCTTTTCGTTTTTAAAATTTATTTACATGTCAAAGATCGGATATGAGACGTACCTGGTGAAGAGAGTCTCTTTCAAAAATTCTTAGATAGTGCAAAGACTCTATGCGTATCCACACCGAGACCGATCCTTACTATCAAATCTTTGATCAAAGAAACCCGTGAACAAATTGAATGAAATATTGTGTTGAAATTTTTTTCAAAAATCTCAACTCAAAGGTAGAAGAACAAGAAATATTGTTCTTGTAATTGTATTTACTCTTTTGACTTTGTGTTGCACTCTCACTTTCAAAAAGTTATTTTTCTTCTCAAGAAATACTCCGGTAAATTTTCTCCATCACGCTTTATATATCATCACCTATAAATCATTTTCCTATTTGGTTGAGGTAATGATTTACTTAGGATAAAAGTTTAATTTATAAAATTAAACTTTACCTTAGATTTTCGTAGGTCAATCCCAATTAAAAGGATTGACGGCCTGGCTGTGGTTAGTCCTTATGGACTTTTAATTGCTAATCCAATTATGAATTGGATTAGTATTTTCCTGAAGGGAAACTTAATCCCATTGCTAATGGGTTTCGTGAAAGACACACGTCACTTTCTACTCTAATTTTAAATTAGATTATAGAATTAACTAATTAATATTATATATGAAACTTAATGTTAATCCATAGTAATTATGTATATGCATATATTTCAATTAAGAGATATAATTTAATTTTCTATTTCAAATTGAAAACTTCAATTTGTTCACAATATTAATTATATCCTCTGTGCTAGTAATGAATATAAATAATATTTCATTTGAACTAATAATTTAATTTATTTGTTCTTCAATTTAATTATCAAACAATAAAATAATCAATCCTTTAGCAAAAATCAGAACACTCGTTAGTATGTGACCCCATAAGTTCAATACTAAGCCGGTTATAAAATAATCACATCAATATACTAATCAAGGGTGGCGTCTAGCAACACTCCTTAACGACCGGATAAAATAAAGCATACAATTTACTCTCAAGAACCAGTAGAAGAATAATGTAGTAATTCCTTCTATCCTTATATCTCTGGGTCACCCTAGGATATGGTTCAACTGTCAAATCCTAATAGGCGACCAACTATGTGTTCACGTCAAATATAGTCGACCATTGAATGACCTAAGAAACTCTTTTCTTCTTTCATTCAATTGCCATGGACAATGTCTTAATTTGGTCGTTTATAATTCATGACAACATGGAGCTTAAACTCATTACTAAGTTATGACATATTCCATCTTGATCAATCACTAATTCTACAAGTATTTAGTCGTACTCAATATCCTTTCAATTATCGCCCTAGGGCCATAGGTGTCTAGTATCAAACCACAATAAATAACTTGTCAATTACTATGACGATCTCAGGTCAAACAAAACTCTTACATCATATTCTTCAAGAGAATATCTTATTTTGACAGTTTATGGTAATTCTAACCATTAGGAATTATCCAATGAGTCGGTTGAATGATTATATCTCTATATGCATCATCTATCTATGTGATTCACTTAATGAAATCAAATAATCTTTATCCAATAAAGACGATCACACAAATATTGTTCTAACCAAATTACTAATATCCAAATTAATAATCCTACAATCAAGAACAAATTTAGATTAAATTATAAGAAAGTTCACGCTCATTATCATAATCTCCATCACAATGTCAAGTCTCAAAATTTAATAAAGGACCTTATCAAGTTAATCAAACACTTAACAATAACTATGATAAAAGAATATCAAATGTCATGTATTTTATATCAAATAATGTTCAAATCATCAAATATGAGATTAGATTTGAGGCACATCTACTATATCTCTAGGCAGATCTATTATATTCCTAACAAGCGTTAGGGCTTGTTGTACCCCATATAAATGAGGTATTTATACTTTCTATTTTCTTCCATTGACTTTTTGGTTTGTTCATCAAGTCGTTATTATGGGTGTGTTGTACGAAGGAAATATTTTCCTAAAAAGTATCCTTATTTATTCTATGATTTGTAGTAAGTAAACAAAAAGTATTATCCCAAAATAAGGATGGCAATGGAGCAGGCGGATGCGAAGTGGGACTGGTTTAAGCTTGGGGGGGAGGGGGCGGGTTGAATTTTAAAAAAATAAGTTTAAGCGGGGAGGAGTGGGTTGCGGATTAAAATTTTTTACTCTCACTCTCCTGCTCGGTTCTCTCGACTCTCATTTCTGATTTAAAATCAGAATCCGTATTATGACAACAAAATTTGGTTTCAGTTTCTGAAAATTTATTTGGAATTGTTTGTACTCCGTTGTTTGTAAATCAAACGGATTTTACCTGATATACTGCCACGAAAAGGTTTGGAAACCGTAATCACTATGATTAATGCTTCAATACATTTAAGTATAGTATCTGTTTTTTTTTTCTTCTTCTTTCTATTTTTTGTTTCTCGAGCTGAGGGTCTTTCGAAGCAGTCTTTCTACCATTTTAGTGTAGGGGTAAGGCCTGCGTACACTTTACATGTATAGGATGAAATATGATATGAAACATGATCGTCTAAAGGAAGGACACGTGAACCAAAGAGAGAAATGGCCGAAAACCGAACGCAGCCATTTTGCTTGTCACCGGAAAGGATAACATTCATAAAGAGGTGTTAAATGCTATGCGCCCACATTTAACTAAGGAATATTCTGCAGCATTAAGAACGAGGGTCCGTTACTGAGAATTTGGCATTTATGTTCACCATTACATCTTCATCAATAACCCTCATAATTGACAATAAAGGAGGACACGATCATAGGACCTCCTTCCCTAGACATAGCTATAAATAGTGAGCTCAGTTATCATTGTAAAGGACACGAATTTTCTGGCAAAACTTATACTACATTCTATACAAAGCTTAATACAAAGTTACTTTCTTGCTTTTCGATCTCATCATTGTTGTGCCCGAAAACTTTATTCCCAAACTTGTTATCTCTATTGTTTCGTCTATATTTCAAGACTAAGTATTGTGAATTTCTTCAATTATTGCATTATTTCAGGATCAAATTAGTTCACTTGTCTAGAAATTACGTATAAATTCAACTGTACCGTTTTACGAGTAAACAGTTTGGCGCCCACCGTGGGGCCTAGACAGCTGTGCAATTAAATTGATCCTTGTCTTTTTTACTAGCGCAATTTGATTATTTTTGTCTTAAAAAAATCACAAAATAAATGGAAAATAACACTATTAACAACATGTACAACCCAGAAATTCGAGGGGATCAGCCTCATTTCGAGGATTCAATCAGTGACACCCGCAATGAGGGAAATGACGCCACGCTGATGCATGACAGGAAGAACCCTCGACAAGTTCGAGAGACAACCCATGATGATGCTGACGAGAAGCATGTCGTGGATGCAGTGAAGGTCCCGCGAGAGCAACAGATAATCATTCTAGGCTATCTCACGTGGCAGGATCAGGTTAGGATAGAACTGAAGCAGATGCTATCGGGGCCTTCGAATAATGCAAACGGACGAGATCAATTCCTCTCGTTGTCCCCGCAAACCAAACAACACAGAGAGTCGACAACAACACTTCCAGGGGTGAAGTTGGTTCCGACGGGGCTGGGGGGAGCAGATCTGGTCTCAACAATGAAAATGACCCATTCAAGAATAAACTTTTACGGTTCATGAAGGAAATAAACGCCCGCATGGACCAAATCCTGGGCGCACCACCAGCATTGAAAGGCCCAGACCAGAAGTATATTCAATTACCGTACAAGTCGAGTGCGGCACCAAAACTAATCCCGAAGCGATTCAAGATGCCTAAAATTCCAAAGTATGATGGGACTTCAGACCCAAAGGAGCATATTACCACCTACACAACGGCAATAAAAGGATATGATCTTGATGCAGGCCAGCATGATCAATGTGTTCATGCCTTGGAAGAAGCTACGTTTTTGCCATGATTGCACAATGATGGAAGAAGCGGGCAGCATGTTGGATAAGACAAGAAAAGGCGTTGGTTAGCCTTGGAGAAGGATGGTCGTGCGGCCTTGCACTAGTTAACGCTGAAAACTCAATGAACGCCTCAACTAGCTCTTATTAGTTATTTGCGTAGTTAATCTTGAATAAGACAATGGCACTTATTTGGCCCTGCGTGGTCACTTGAAACTTAGCCAAATTATTGGCCTTTTTACTAGTTATTCTTTTCCTAGTTGATTTAGGTTAACTAGTTATTCTTTTCCTAGTTGATTTAGGTAAAGGTTCATTCTATATAAGCCTAAAGACTACATTATTTTCAGTACCTTACATTATTAATCAATACACAAAACCGGCAACCTCCTTAGGTTCTCCAAAACTCTCTATGTGTGAACTTGTCCAATTTTTGGTGTGATTCCAAATTGAACTTGTTCCTTTGCTTGATCAAACAATTTGCAAGTCCATCGTTGTCTTGAGGGTTGTTTGTATAGTATAGGTTTTCCTTGACTTCATCAAGAAGGTAATTAGACTAGTTCTTACTTGTTGTCTTGATAGATCATTGAGCGTCTTGCTTTTATCCTTGTTTTCTTGTTTTCAAATTCCATATTGCATCAGTTGGTATCAGAGCTTGGAAAGAGTTTGTTCTTACAATCCCAATCCTGTTCTTCGTGTCTTAGTTTTAGGGTTTATTCTTGAATTTCGTTTTTGATTATAAAAAAAAGAAAAAAAAGGTGAAAGAAGAGAAACAAAAAGAAACCGAGAACTGATTGTTGATTATAGTTGCTATCACATCTAGGGTTGAGATCTTGAAATGTTCATTGTTAAAAACCGTTCTTGAAACCAATCTTGAAGTTCTTGATCGTTAAAAAGCCGTTCTTGAAACCCTAAGTTGAAATCTTGAAGTGAATTGAATTGTTAGATGAATTGTCCATTGTTCTAGGTTGAATTCTTGAAGTTATTGGGCATCAACTTGTGGTCTTGAATTAGTTCACGTTAATCTTGGGAACTCTTGAAGTTCTTGGACATCAATTTGTAGTTCTTGAAATAACTCACGTTAGTCTTGGGGATTCATGAAGTTCAACCATCCTTGACAAATTTTCATTGAATTCTTGAAGTTCTTGAACATCAACTTGTTGTTCTTGAACTTGGTGTCTCAAAAAGGTGTAAAACTTGGAGGCTAGGAGAAGAGGAGAATAAGAAACCCTAAGCCTAATCTAAGAAGGAGACAACTCTCATTCCAAAAGAGAGAAGTTTCAAGGAATTGTTTCCCATTGGGATAAGGAGAAAAGGGGCGAAAATCCAAAGCGGAGGAGAGAGAAATTTCGGCCTCTCCAAAAGTAGAGTGGGAAAGTCTCTAAAATTTCCTTACTTCTTTGATTACACTACTTCTAATTAGTAATTCTTAGATGATTTTGTACTTAAGTTAATTACTAATTATTGAGCTTGTAGGATCTCGTGCTAAAACTCAGAATATCCACCTTCGTAGTTAATTCTTGGCTTCTTGTGCTTACTTTAAAAAGTTGTCCGCCTATAGAGTCACATAAATTCACTCACCTCGAAGAGAACTTGTGAACTTGTGAACTTGAAAGGTCGTTGAGGAACTTGATCAATTAGAGGAAGCCATTTTGAGGACAAGTTTGAAAGATCCTACCCGAAATATAGAGTGAACCCGAGAGTCATCCAAAAGTGAGAGATGAATTTTACTAACCTTAACACATTCTCTAGTCTTGTTTCTTTTGCAGGTACATGGCTACGGAAGGAGACAAGGTTGTAACCAACATTACATTAGCCGAGCTCTTAGTTGCAGTAAGGGCAATTAGCGCCCGAATGGAGAATTTTGAAAAATCTGCTAGCAATCAGAAACATGCCGGAGAAGGAATTAGTGATGGTTCCACCATCAGACCCGACCAGTTTGGGGAAGTGGCTCTCCAAAACGAGTTGAGGGACGGAGGTACTCAAAATGTAAGGACCTTGGGAATTCTCCGGGGTATTATACCACCATTAATACCAGCCCGGAGAAACGTAGCACCCGTCGGGGAAATGTGGGCAGCCCGTGAGGATGATCAACCTGAGTTTGAGCAGTTTTATGATGACGATCTAGGGCAGCGGGACCCGAGGGTGAGGCAACCGAATGGGGGCTGAGACTACATGGGAAGACGTGGTTTTGACCGTGGTCCGAGAGGGAGACTTAGAGATTTTGATGGAAGGAATTTAGAGCCTGAGTTTGATGAATATGCTGAACATTATGAGGGCTTCCAACCAATCCGTGGTGGCCGAGAAAATGGCCGTGATAATGTCTTGAACAGTGTCAAGGTTACTATCGCTACATTCAAAGGAACTAGTGATCCTGACCAATTTTTAGAATGGAGACGTCAAGTTAGAGCGGATATTTGAAATTAATGATATGACAGAGGAAAAGAAGGCTACATATGCCATCGCTGCTTTTGAGTCCTATGCTTCTACTTGGTAGGACGCTGAGAAAAGATCACGAGCTAGACATAACCAGCCTGCACGCATAACATGGGGGGATTTGAAGCAAATAATGACCCGTAAGTATGTCACCCAAGGCACAAACAAGAGCAATTACGAAGGTTATATGATTTGAAACAAGGGTTGAAGTCCGTGGAAGAATATTATGACGACTTTGAGAAGATCCGCCTATCACTTGACATGGAAGTCGAAGAAGAAGATGAGGCTATCATACGGTTCAAGAATGGGTTGAATCATGATGTCTCCAACCAGTTGAGGCTATATGCATTTGTTGCTCTTCATGATGTGTTCCTAGCTGCCATTAGAGCTGAAAAGATGATTAAAGAAGGCAAGACAGCTCGCTATATAGGAGGTTACGATTCTACTCCCATATGTCGAAACAAAGAGTGGAGGACACTAAACAATAGGGGAGCAATCCCACGCCGTGAGCTTAAGAAGCCAACCGAGAGAGTGGCACCAAAAATTGACCCAAAGGGGTCCGGAGGTAACTCTAAAACTAAACTCAATTCTCCTAGTGCATCTTCCTTTCAATGTCATAAATGTAAAGGCTATGGCATTTTGCTAAGGACTGTCCTACGTGAAAGGCCATGCTTATTCTTGATGATAGTTCTAAACTGTTAATTTGCCTAGTTCCTAAAGGTGCTTACTTAAGTTCTAATGATGAAGTTTCTACTAACATTCACCCCTTGCCTAGTGTGGTTGTTGATAGGTTCTCTAAGATGGCTCATTCCATTCCTTGTAAAAAATGTGATGATGCACAACATGTTGCTTCCTTTTTTATTGCTAATGTGTAAAAGCTGCATGGTGTGCCTCGTACTATTGTTTGTGATAGGGATGCAAAGTTTTTGAGTCACTTTTGGAAGTTCTTGTGGAGTGTTCTTGGCACCAAGCTGTTGTTTTCTACGTTTCATCATCCACAGACTGAGGTTGTTAACCGAACTTTGGGAGCTCTTCTTCGAGCTATGACCGAAGGGAAAGCAGGGACGTGGGTTGATAGATTGCCTATTATGGAGTTTGCTTATCATAGAATTGTGCATATAATGACTAGCATAACTCCATTTGAATGTGTTTATGGCTTTAATCCCTTGATTCCACTTGATTTTACTCCTTTGCCGAGAGATGCAGCTATTAGCGTTGATGGTAAAAACCGGGCAGCCGCATTGCTCGAATTGCATGCTAAGGTGAGGAAGACTTTGGAGGAAGCTTATGAGAAAGTGGCGACCAAGAAGAATAAAGGGAGAAAAAAGCTGGACTTGAAGAAAGGTGATTGGGTTTGGGTGCACTTCCGAAAGGAGAGGTTTCCAAACAACAGGAAGGGGAAGTTAGTTCCGCGAGGAGATGGTCCATTCCAAGTGCTGCAAAAGATCAATAACAACGCATATGTTATAGACCTGCCTGGTGAGTATAGTGTTTCTAAAACGTCAACGATTCTGACTTAACTTTTTATGTTGCAGGTAGCGCCGCTTTGAGAGATGATGTTGGCTCGATTTCATGGACGAAATCTTCTCAAGAAGGGGAGAATGATGCAAGCCAGCCTGATCAAGCTGCGTTCATGCCTTGGAAGAAGCTACGTTTGTTCATGCCTTGGAAGAAGCTACGTTTGTTCATGCCTTGGAAGAAGCTACGTTTGCTCATGCCTTCGAAGAAGCTATGTTCATGCCATGATTGCGCAATGATGGAAGAAGCGGGCAGCATGTTGGATAAGACAAGAAAAGGCGTTGGTTAGCCTTGGAGAAGGAGGGCCGTGCGGCCGTGCACTAGTTGAGGCCGAGAACTCAATGAATGCCTCAACTAGCTCTTATTAGTTATTTGCGTAGTTAATCTTGAATAAGACAATGTCACTTATTTGGCCCTGCGTGGTCACTTGACACTTAGCCAAATTATTGGCCTTTTTACTAGTTATTCTTTTCCTAGTTGATTTAGGTTAACTAATTATTCTTTTCCTAGTTTATTTAGGTAAAAGCTCATTCTATATAAGCCTAAAGACTATTTTATTTTCAGTACCTTACATTATTAATCAATACATAAAAACCGGTGACCTCCTTAGGTTCTCCAAACCTCTCTGTGTGTGAACTTGTCCAATTTTTGGTTTGATTCCACATTGAACTTGTTCCTTTGCTTGATCAAACAATTTGCAAGTCCATCATTGTCTTGAGGATTGTTTGTATAGTATAGGTTCTCCTTGACTTCATCAAGAAGGTAAGTAGACTAGTTCCTACTTGTTGTCTTAATAGATCATTGAGCGTCTTGCTTTTATCCTTATTTTCTTGTTTTCGAATTTCATATTGCATCAAATCTAGCTCTTTACGAAATTGAATTTGTGCTGCTAAAGAAATTTGGAGAAACTTTCACGAGGGGAGCCCTAACGTGGTATTCATTATTACCCAACCATTCCATAAATTCCTTTGAGATACTCGCGGATTCTTTCATAAAGGCTCATGCCAGGGCCAGAAAAGTACAATCCCAGAAGGCCGACATATTCAGGATCGCACAGGGAGAATCCAAATTATTACGAGAGTTCGTTACCCTATTCCAGAAAGAAAGAATGTTGCTCCTGGCTGTTCCAGATGAATGGGCAGCTGAAGCATTCACTAAAGGATTAAACCCGAGAAGCTCAGACGTTTCCCGAAATCTAAAGGAGTGCCTGCTTGAGTTTCAAGCAACAACTTGGGAAGATGTTCACAACCGGTACGAGTCAAAGATAAGGATCGAAGATTACCAGATCGGTTCCACATCATCGGCCAAATGACGGGAGAAGAGCAGAGAAAAATCAAAAGATGACTACAACGTGGACAGACGGACTTCGAGGGGCCGGTTTTTGCCTTACGAGCGGATCGAAGGCCATGGCAGGAACTTCCAGGCAGCAAACAAGTTCACCGTTGACAGAGGGACTGATCATGGTCGAAGCAACAAATCACTCCAGGATAAAGAGAATTCGGGGTCTCAGGATCCTTCTTTACCCAAATTTATCGGAATACAACTTCAACGTCATCATAGTGGAACTGGTGTCAGCCATGAGAAACATTAAAGAGGCGTGATTCCCCAGACCTATGAGATCCTATTCCAGCCAAAGAGATCCCAACTTATGGTGCGAGTACCATGGGACGAACGGCCACCGGACAGGAGACTGCCGACACCTCCGAGAGAAGGTGGCAACATTATTGAAGAATGGTCACCTCGGAGAATTCTTGAGTGATCGAGCTAAGAATAATTATGGTCGTAACAGAGTCAACGCTGAACTTCCGAAAGCAGGAGAAGAACCCCCACGCCAAACGATCAATATGATCTTCGAGGGGGATGAGATTAACGGGGTCACCTTTTCAGCAACGAAGAAAACGAAAGTATCGATAACTCATAGTAAAAGACTCTGAGAAGATGATATCACTTTCACGGAGGAGGACGCAGACGGATTGTTGTTACCATACAACGACGCATTGGTAATTTCTTTAAATGTGTTAGATTTTAGGATTAAACATGTTCTAGTGGATCCAGGAAGTTCGGCCAATATCATACAATAAAGAGTATTGGAACAAACTAAACTCAACGGAAGCATTATTCCGGCAACAAAGCTCCTTGGTGGATTCAACCTTGGGAGCGTGACGACCCGAGGAGAGATCTTGCTGCTCACAAACACTGAAGGATAATGAAAACAACTCTCTTCGAAGTAGTAGATGGTGATATGGGATACAACATCCTCGTGGGAAGGCCATGGTTACACGAGATGAAAGTTGTACCTTCGACATATCACCAATTGTTGAAGTTTCCAACGTCCGAAGGAATCAAGCATATAAGAGGTGATCAACTGGCAACGAGAGAGATGAATGCAATCTCAGTTTCCAGTATCAAAGGGAAGAAACGCATGGAATAACAATTACAGGAACCGGCGCCTACTTCCGAGTTAGAAGGAGTTAACGTGTGGGGCAGAGTCGTCAGAACAATATCAGGTGCCAAGATATTTCTAAGTTCCGGAAGAGACGGACGCAATGAAGTCCACAGCGGAGGAACTGGAGCAAGTGGCATTGTTCGAAGAATTCCTAGAAAGAAAATTCCATTTGGGGACAGGACTGCACCCGAAGCTCAGGTCTGGTTTTATTGAATTCCTTAAATTTAATGCTGATTGTTTTGCATCGTAGCACAAGGATATGATAGGTATCCTAACGGAAATAGTCGTGCACAAGCTGAGTTTGGATCCCAACGTACCTCCAGTAAGGCATAAGAAACGTCCTACTGCCGACACTAGGAATAAATTTATCAAAGAAGACACTATAAAGACCTTAATAAGGCGTGCCCGAAAGACTCGTTCCCGCTGCCAAATATCGATCAAATGATTGATGCCACGGCTAGGCACGAGTTGATGAGTTTTCTCGATGCTTATTCCGGGTACAACCAAATCAAGATGAGTCCAGAAGATCAGGAAAACTTCGTTTATAACGAGTTTAAGTACATATTGTTACAACGTAATGTCCTTCGGGTTAAAAAACGCCAGAGCCACTTATCAACGGCTCGTAAATAAGATATTCGAAAAGCAAATAGGAAAGACTATGGAAGTTTATGTAGACAATATACTCGTTAATTCTTTGAATGCAGGTGATCATCTTAAACGTTTGCAAGAAACATTCGACATCCTGAGGAAGCATAACATGAAACTTAATCTCGAGAGGTGCGCGTTCGGGGTTAGTTCTGGTAAGTTTTTGGTTTTATCTGTCTCACAAAGGGGAATTGAGGTAAACCCCGACAAAATCAAGGCCATGGAGGATATCTCGGATCAGTTGTCGAACGTAAAGGAAGTCCAGACTCACAGGAAGATTAGCAGCTTTGAGCAGGTTCATTTCCCGATCATCGAAAAAATGTCATCGCTTATTCACACTGCTCAAAAAGAAGAAGAATTTTGAATGAACATCAGAGTGCCAGCAGGCTCTGAGGGATTTGAATAAGTACTTATCGATCCCTTTATTACTCTCAAAACCAAAAGAAGGTGAAACACTGCTAGTCTACCTCGCAGTTTCAGAAGTTGTGGTAAGTGCGGTTTTAGTTCGGGAGGACGAAGGTACGCAATTTCTCATTTATTACGTTAGCAAAGTTTTAACGGGAGCAGAAACTCGCTACCCACATTTGGAAAAACTGGCCTTAGCTCTCGTAGTCGCCACTCGGAAGCTGAGGCCCTACTTTCAATTTCACCCGATAGCCGTGCTGACTACTTTCCCTTAGGAACATCCTCCATAAGCCCGAGATTTTGGGCAAATTGGCCAAACGAGCCGTCGAAATGAGTGAGATCGACATAGAATATAAACCAAGGACTATAATTAAGTCGCAAGTCTTGGCTGACTTCGTGTTTTCAATCCGGGACTACTGCCTCTGGCAACCAAGGAGGCAGTAATGGTGTCGGAATCAACATCGGGGGTCTGGACCTTATTTATGGACAGAGCTTCCAACGTAAAGGGGTATGGACTCGGAATAGTCTTAATCACGCCTTCGGAGGAAACTCTAAGGCAAGCCATCAGAACGATCCCTTTAACTAACAATGAAGCAGAGCATGAAGCTCGAATTGGCCCGGGGACTTGACTCTGAGGTTATCGAAATTAAATGTGACTATTGATGCCAAAGAAAAATGTATGCAACAATATGTGGTAAAGGTCCAGGCTCTTTTGGCGCGATTCTGGGAGTGGTCAATCACTCACATCCAGGGGGAGGATAACGCCGAAGCGGATGCATTAGCAAACTTAGGATCATCGATAGAAATAAAGGGATCGGAATCCGGGATGGTAGTACAACTGATGAGCTCAGTCCTAGATACGAATGGTTACTATGATGTAAATTCGACTAGTCTGGTCTAGGACTGGAGAAATGAAATAATCAACTATCTCAAGCACGGGAAGTTGCCTGAAGACCCCAAAGCATCACTGGCATTACGCGCCAAAGCTGCACGATATAGCTTCAAGAGAGGCCAATTGTATAGAAAATCCTTCCAAGGCCCGCTGGGCCGGTATTTAGGAGCGTCAGAAATTAATTATGTCATGACAGAAGTCCACAAAGGGATTTGCGGCAATCACTCGGGCGTAGATTCTTTGGTGCTAAAGTTGGTACGAGTAGGATATTACTGGCCTCGCATGGAACAAGACACCAAAGACTTTGTACGAAAATGTGATAAGTTCCAACGCTACGCACCACTAGTACATCAACCGGCAAAACCCTTACATTCGGTTCTATCCCCATGGTCGTTCATGAAATGGGGGATGGACATCATCGGACCGCTACTACCGGCTCCCGGAAAGGTAAGGTTTCTTTTAATTTTGACTGACTATTTTTCTAAATGGGTGGAGTAGGTCCTTATCAGAAGAGTGGAGAACGCGAAGTGGTCGATTCCCTATGGAGAATATAATTTGCATGTTCAGAATACCAAAAGAGATAGCATGCAACAATGGGCTGCGATTTATCGGTGCAAAAATTAGAAAACTCCTCGAAGATTTGAAGATAAAGAGGATCACATCTTCTCCTTATCATCCAAGCGCGAACGGTCAAGTGGAGTCAACAAACAAAGTGATCATTCAAAACCTCAAAAAAAGGTTAGAAGTAGCAAAAGGCAAATGGCCCGAAGTATTTCCCGGAGTTCTATGGGCCTACCGAACAACGGCCAAATCGAGTATAGGAAAAATTCCTTTTTCCCTTGTGTATGGTGCTGAAGCCCTAATCCCGGTAGAAGTGGGTGAACCTACTTTGAGATATTTTCGGGTTGATGAAGAATTGAACAACGGGGCGATGTTAATCAACTTGGAACTGCTCGAAGAATACAGGGACTTGGCGCATGTAAAAATGATAGCTCAAAAGCAGAGAATGGAGCGATATTATAATCGAAGAGCCAACTTTTGTTATTTCAAAGTAGAGACTTGGTTCTGAGGAAAGTAACCCAAAATACCCGGGAGCTCAACGCGGGGAAGCTAGGTCCAACGTGGGAATGTCCCTACCGGATTTCAGCTATCACTGGGAAAGGTTCATACGAGTTGGAGAACCAGAATGGAGACAAGTTGCCTAACAATTGGAATGTGGCGCATCTCAAAAGATATTTATTGCTGATGAGCATTATTCAAGCGGAAAGTATATGCTGCACTCTTTTTCCCTTCATTCAGTTTTTGTCTCAATTGATTTTCTGGCAAGATTTTTAATGAGGCAACGACAGAAAAGATACTACGAAGACAGTAGAAATAAGACCTTTGATAGCAAGGCAAACAAAAAAGCTTCTACTCGGGAACGGTTAGATAATCTTTGGTTCGATAGCAAATTCCCACTGGGAAGTTAAGTTTGCTACCGAACAAAGGTTACCCAACCGTTCACGAGCACAAACCACTAGAGGGTTGTTCGATATTCCTTTGCTCGATAGCGTAAATACCTGAGGGGAAGTAAAGTTGTGTTACCAAGTTTAGGATTATCTAGCAATTCATTAGTGGAATCTTCGAAGATGTAAGACTTCCAATGTTCCAATTCGCACTCTTCGCATTCGAACACTGGGAGGAATGATATGAGAATACGACAACAATGACTGTCATGTCAATCGGGGAACAAAAATTCGGAAACTAAACGCATCATCGGGGGACTGCGCAGCCAGCCCCGTAGAAATAAGTTGTACAAAATAGCCACAAGTAATGGCAATTTCTTTTCTGCGTAGCAAAATATTTATATATTTTTTGAAAATAGAAGGAATAAAATGAAATCCTTTCACTTTTTATCTTGTTTCTTGTCTGAACGATGAGCTAACTTTGTCATTTGAAAGCTAAACAAGTAATTCAAATGTTAGTGCCGTAATGAACATGAGACGTTCTCTTCAAGAGCACCGTAAACATAAGAGGGCCCTCTCTTATAAAAACCCTCACGTTAAAGGGTTGGTTCCAGAAGAATCTATGCCCGGAATCTAAAATGCCATTGGGGAAAAATAAACCCGAAGTTGCATATAAAAATGACGCAAAAAGTAAACTTGTGCAAATACTTATAAAAACCCTCACGTTAAAGGGTTGATTCCGGAAGAATCTATGCCCGAAATCTAAAATGCCATCGAGGAAAAATACACCCGAAGTTGCATATGAAAAGGACGCAAAAAGTAAATTTGGGCAAATACTTATAAAAACCCTCACGTTAAAGGGTTGATTCCGGAAGAATCTATGCCCGAAATCTAAAATGCCATCGAGGAAAAATAAACCCAGAAAAACGTGCGCAGAATTCTTGAACAAGTGAAAAGATTAAAGACTTGCATGAATATTCAAACGAAAGTAAGAGTCAAACGATACTTTGAGCAAAAAATATGTCTTTATTTACAAGAATGTGCCAAAAAGGTAAAAGTACAAAAAAAAAAAAAAAATAATAAAGCTAAACTGCAGTGCCTCCGGAACCAGGAGAAAGAGAAGTGTTCGCGTTCCCGGGAGATGTAAGTGGGTCCACCAATGGCTCGACATTTTCCCCAGTTTAGTCTTCAGCTTCATCGCCTTCCGATTCCTCTTCAGTTCCCAAAAAATTCGGAACCGGAACCAGAAGAACCAGGAGCATCAGACTGTGCCGGGAGTCCATTTTTAGCAGCCAACTCAAGCTCTCGGGCCTTAGTAATTTCGGCATCAAAGTCAATGATATCCAACTCATGACAGCGGCAGTCTTCCTTCACAGCAGGAATATTAGAAGGACGAATGGAAGAAGGGTATCTACTAACAGCCCATGTACGAGGGTTAGCAGTAGGGAATTTCTCTTCAAGGTCTTTTGTGGTGCTAAGTTTTCTTAGTATGATAGAACCCACTGTTGGAGGAACAGAGTCCTCGGCTTTGCTCTTGTTCTTTGTAGATTCAGCACGCTTCGAGAAAAAAACCATCGAAAAAGAAGAAGGAAAAGATTTTGTGTTTGAAGAGAACTAGAGAAATAATGGAAAACAAAGATGCAATCAGAAGCTCGAGAAATTATGAAACGCAAAGGAAAAGCATGTGGCGTATAAGTAAAATTTTGGCGGCTAAATTCATGGCCATGATTACCTCAATAATCGGCAAAAGTTGTGTTGTATCATGGGATGATGCGTGTTCAAGGCATTAAATGCGGAAAGATGTGTGTCTAATCAACTGTACCTTCAGAGGGAGTTATAGTAATTCCCGCTAAAAAGGTGTTTCTACCAACTTCCCGGTAACACAAAGTTATGTCACTAAAAAGCAGGAGGACTACATGTATAGGGTGAAATATGATATGATACGTGACCGTCTAAAGGAAGGACACATGGAACCCAAGACAAGAAAAGCCGAAGACCGAACGCATCCATTGTGCTTGTCACCGGAAAGGATATCGTTCATAAAGAGGTGTTAAATGCTCTGCGCCCCGGTAGTATTTAAATAGGGAATATTCTGTAGCATTAAGAGCGACGGTCTGTTACAGAGAATTTGGCATTTATGTTCACCGTTACATTTTCATCATTGACCCTCATAATTGACATTAAAGGAGGATACGATCCTATGACCTCCTTCTCTAGACATAGCTATAAATAGTGAGCTCAGTTATCATTGTAAAGGACATGAATTTTCTAGCAAAACTTATACTACATTCTATACAAAGCTTAATACAATTTTACTTTCTTGCTTTTTGATCTCATCATTGTTGTGCCCGAATTACATCATTGCTTTTTGATCTCATCATTGTTATCTGTGTTGTTTCGTTTATATTTCAAGATTAAGTATTGTGCACTTCTTCAATTATTGCATTATTTCAGGATCAAATAGTTTACTTGTCTAAAAATCACGTATAAATTCAATTAAACTATTTTACGGATAAATACTACCCTCACCAGATTCCACTATATTTGTTATTGTTGCTTATCCGAATATTCTTTTTTCCATCTTACATAACGTATAAGTGCACATGCAAGAACTGCATTGGTGAATCTGTTACCATTTGGAACAATGTAAAAGCAGATTAGTATCATTGTGTTAGTGGATATTATCACGTTTTCTGAGTTAATGAGATTCATTATTCACTATTTAATGCTTAATAAGATCAGAATTACAAAAAGCTCGAAGTTACTCTTTCTCAGTCAACTTTAAGTGATTTTTTAATTTTTTTATATATATTAAGGAATTCGCCTTTTAGCATTAATTATAAATAAATTTGATCATATTAACATTAATTTGCTCATTGAAAATATAACAAACTATTCCTAGGCTCTCCAAAAATAATTTTGAAAAGAAGAAATTAATCCCTTCTTGATATCTAAAAAAATTAAATATTTTTGTCTAAAAAAGAAGGGCCAAAAATCACTTTAAAGTAAACCGGAAAGAGTAATGAATATAGGTGAAATTTATAAAAGGTGTGACAATTGAAATTTGAGAAAAATGGCAAGGAAACGGTACAATAAAGTGTTATGGGAATCAACCTATTAATTTGGAAATTAACGAACTCTCATGATGTAATTAAATTATCCATTTTTATAAAAACAAACGTTAAATTTGTGTCTTTAGCAAATTAACAAAAATTAAAAAGGAAAAAGATTTAAGCAGGACAAGCCGAGCGGGCTGAAACTGAAAACATGAAAAATTGCTACGCGACAAGTTTGAAATTTTTGTGGGTTGAGCCTTCCCCCCTGCTCCCATCACTACCCAAAAACATCTATGGGGCGGAGGGTCGGGTAAGTCGGGGAAGGTGGAGTTTAGTGTGTGGGGGCGGAGNGGGGGGGGGGGGGGGATAAGGGGGTTCTGGAGGCGTGCAAAACGCAATTTATATATAGCCGCTATTGAAACCCAATTTCTAATTTTGCCTAGTAGATAAGGAACCAAGTTAAACAATCAAGGAACTTGTAAAGCATAGTTTAGGAAGACAAAACGCATTTTATAAATGGAATTACAAATTTGTTATCGAAAAGGGACAATTACATTCTTATATCAGTATTTCAAAATTTATTACCCTCCCTATTCAACTTTTAATTTAATTATATAGGTATATACAATTTACTTATTATATACATTTTAGGAATTTAATAAGTATCAATTAACTTCTAAAATCTCTCTAACGTACATATCCCACTCCCCCCACGCTTCTCTCTCCAAACTCGTACTCTCTCCCTCTATTAACGCTCCCTTCAAGTTTTCTTCAAAAAAATTTTATAATCTCTCTCAATCTTTCTAAATTCTCTCTCTAAATCCTATGTTTCCTTCCCTTATAATGAAGAAAAAAGGAGTTTTGAAGAATAGCCCTAAAAAATTCTAATGTTGGTGATATTCCTACTTTTGATTTGGGTGTTTTGTCACAGGAATCACCCAAAAAAATAGTGAAATCGGCCCACGCAAAACCAGAGACAAAGTCCAAACTTTCTCCTCGTGAAACTAGGACGGAAGCTCGAACAAAACTTAAGCATGACAGAGATGCTGGTGAAGCTTCCACATCTGCTAAATCAGTAAAGCAGAAGGGAAAAGAAATTGCTCTTGATGATGATTTTGTCGAAGGAGAAATTATCCCAAAACCTGCAAAAAAAATTAAAGTTTCTCCTACTGTCAAACCTTCAAAAAAGAAGAAGGTTCAAAAATCAACTAAGCTTATACTCCATCAGTAATTGGAGAAAGTAAAATTTTAATAGTTACAATTATAATTTTTTTTCCTAAAGTTACAAAACTTGTTCATAGTCTCATGACTATGCATACATTTTATTTTTTTGTATTTGTAGACATTTTGTCTACATTATGTATATTTGTTGTTGGTTATCAAATTTTCTACATTTCCCTCGAAATTTTTAGATTTCTTGTAAATTATTCGAAAATATTTTGTTATGGGATTTACTACCTTATTTAGTTAGTTTTGTTGGTTATTAGTTGCTCTATCTGTAGATGTTAGCTTCATTTTCTGTAAACAAATTGTATATGTTATGTCTTGTTGTTACTTTCTAATTTCCTGCTCTAAACATAATTTGTAGCTTCAATATAGTCAGTTATTATACATGTTTACTAATTTTGTAACTTATTTGAATGCAAGGTATTTATGTCTTTCTGATTGTAGATAAATTATAGTAGAATTATATTTTTGTTTTTGATATTCAAACAAGTCCTTTTTTAACTTACTGTTCACTTGGTGCATAATCGAATATTTTTTGCACCACATGATGTTGATTATGGTATCACTAGATTCCAGACATTATCCGACCCTGTTGTTCCTAGCCAAATCAATATGTTATTGTCTCATAATGGGTTAAAGTTGTTTAAGAAGACATGTTTTGGTCATTTTCTTTCCATGCCCAAAATATGTATCCAAAATTAGGCAATTCATCTTCTCATGAAGTATGAATTGAACGCATCCGGATCTGATTGTTTTTACAACAGAGATAAAGGATGAGAGGTTGAACTTTGGGTTGAGGGAGTTTGCCCTCATCACTGGCCTTAGATGTGTCATAGAAGTAACGGACTTTGGTTGCACACCTAAGTATGACGGTAAAATAATAAGGAGCTATTTTCCAAACAAGGAAAAAGTTGAGAAGTCATACTTGAGACAAATTGTAACCAGCCGTAGTTGGGTGAATGATGAGGATGCAGTTAAGCTACCTATTTGGAAAAAGAAGAATTAGTTGCCCTACTCAGGAGAAAATTTGTAGTTAAACTGTGTAGATGTAGCTGGATTGTAGTAAAGTTGTAGACAATTGTTATTAGGAATGAATTAACTACAATTCATCTGTACCAGATTTGTGCTACAGTTGTTTTGCCTTTTGTGTTATTATTTTGTCAGAATTCTAATACATAGAATATACAACATCTGTAAATTTTTTTTTGGTTGAAAGTTGTTAGTACTTAATCTCGATTTTCGTACTATATAATTTATTTACAGTGCAACTACAATTATTTCTACAACTAATATATAAAAATACATAATCTATTCAATTTAGCTGTGTTGTTATGAAAATCTGAAAGTAATAAATAAACCCAGTATTTAAACAAAATAACTACAAACCAATTGCATTAAGAGTTGAAATATGTTTAGCAACCATTCATTCTATGAGACAACGTTTATTCAAATTAGTAACACATTTACACCACAACTATAATTCTCCAGAACAGAACAAATACAACTTCATGTCCTAACGAACAGATTATTATCAATAGTACTAAGTACAAAAAGAAAATTTAAACTGTATCAATTTTTATTTCCATTTTGGAGCATTACTACAAGATCTTTTGTTATGCTCATCTACTCCGCAGTTGCCACATGAAACCTTGTACTTTTTTGCATTCACTTCATCATATGGTTTGTATATTTGTTTTTGAGGTCTCCTTGGCTGCCTTTTTCCGGTAGGTGACTTTACAACTTCTTCAGCTATATATTGTGGCACATCCCATTTGCTTTCGTCAGGCAGCGGGTCTACTGGTATTTCATAAGTCTTCAGAAGGCTCTCCCTCGTGTAATCAGGAGAACAATAGTTTTCATAATAAGACTCGTTCCTATGCCTCAAAGCCGCCAAAGCATGTGCACAAGGAAGTTCATCAAGCTGGAATTATCCACAACTACATCTCTTGTTTTGAAGGCAAACAATGAAGCGCTTCACACCATCTATCACAGTATGGATATAATATGTTGAAGCCCTCACCTACAATTTCATTACAAACACACAACAAATTGTCAGCAACAAGTAAAATATAAAATTACTACAATTATACAACAACTTTTCTACAATTAACAATATATATTAAGTTTGATGGAATCAATGATCTGATGTTATTGGCTATAGCTTACTCTCATCTTCTGTGATAATTTCATGTTGTCCTCCAATTCTTTATTGTATTTTTTTCCCAAGGTACGTGAATGTATCCTTTGCATTCAATACTTTTCATTAGTCCAACGTTCAAGAAGAGTCCTCATGTACTCTAATAGTTCTACTACGGGCAGCTCTTTTGCATTTTTGGTTACCGCATTAAATGACTCTGCAATGTTTGATGTCATCGTCCACGTTCTGTTCACAGTAGCATGTACCCGAGACCATCTGTAATAGCCAATACGTATAGGTATGCTTTAACACGTGTGTCGATCTCTTCAATCTTTGACATTCTTTCATTAAATTCATTAAACGTGTATGATTGTGCCGTGGCAAAGTACAATTCGCTTAACTATAAATGACCTTTCTTGAACTTTGACCTTACATTTGTCCAAGTATGTCACACGCAAGTATAATGTGGCATGCCGGTATAAATAGTAGATGTTGCCTTCAAGATACTCTCATTCCGGTCCGAAACAACACACATATTTGGTTTTTCTCCATATGCATGTTTGAATTGCTCAAAAAACCACCTCCATGATTCGTCATTTTCTAAATCAACAACGGCGTATGCTAGTGGTAATATACTACCTATCATACATGTGGCAAAAAGAAATTCAACTTCTGTAATAAAACTTACTAATATAAAAAATACAGTCTCAAAAATAACTTTATAATAATATATTTACAATTTATTTACATTACCTGCTGCATCCATTGTGCTGGCTGTTAGCATGATTCCCCTATATGCCGACTTCAAGAAGGTCCCATCAACTACTACAACTGGCCTACAATGCTCCCAACCCTTGATGGACGTACTAAGTGCACAAATGCATACAAGAAACAGTCCTATTCAGTCTTCTGCAATTTCACAACCGACCCCGGAAAAGTCTTCTCCAGAATATATAAATAACTCGGCAATCGACTGTAGGAATATGCAGGATGATCTCTCAAAAATTTCAAAGCCTTTTTCTTTGCTCTCCAAGCTTGCATGTATGTTAAGTTCACACCATGATCAGATAACATGTCAGTTTGTATGTCTTTTGGTGTATATATTGTCTTAGGATCTGCATATTTTGGCATCACCATGCTGCCAACTACCATGGCAGTTGGTTTGCGTTGTATGTATGTTTTGTCAATCAAAGAGCATGTGTGCAAGCTATTGAATTTTTGAACCTTGAACAATGCTGATTCATTTATGCTGATGGACTTGAAATGCCATGTACAATTGTCACCAACACATACGAGGCAGTAGCTACAGAATAAAAATAATTCAAAAATATTATGGAAATTATAGCACAAAATACGAGGTTGTTTGTGCACAAAAAATTATCTTAAACAATTTATATACACAAAAACTACAATGTATCCACAGTATGAATGACAAATAAAATGTTCATACCTTCTTGTACTAGACCTTTTCACCCTAAATTGAAACTTATTTATGACAGAATAATGATTCGTTGCACTGACAATTGTTTGCTTGTCTTGGTAAACTTGGCCAACTTCAATTACATTTGGCGTATGTTCTGTTATGATGATACTTTCAAATTCCACAGTTGTCGGATATGTTTGCATATCAATCAACTTTATTGTTCCTGATACTTCTCCAATTGTGTTAGAATTGCTTGACAATTGTATCATGTTAGTATTACGATAATTAGAAGAACCTGCACTCGATTAAAAGTATAGCAATTCAGACCTCTGTATATTTGTGTTCAGTATTTGAAATAATGATTGTACAGACAAAATAGTTGAACTACATTTGTTATGTAGTAGAACTGTAGATAATATGCAGAAAAACTATAAACAATTGAAATTGAAAAAACATCAGCACTGGAATAACAAAACAAACCTGCGATTATGCTCTTACTCGACATACTGCATTCCAAATCGAAATCATGCACTGTTATACACAGCGGATACATTCCTAAGTTTTTATTTTCCTTTTTCGTCTCCATTCACACTCGCACTCCCATATCGCTCCAAATTTTCATTAGAGGACATCGTTCATTGACAGTGTATTTGATTTCGATGTATTTTACGGAAATATCGATAAACTATATTTAAATCGGATAAATTCATACATAAATAATTTTTATAATAAGTTTTGAAACACTTTATAAGAACAAAAAAATCCCTAACGGAAATAGCATATATGTGATGTAAGTGGCATACAGAAGAGGCACTTAGTTACGCGATAGTCGCATTAAGTAATTTGATCTATAAGCGGCGATCATTAAAAGAATTGATAACTGGTGTTTATAAAATGTGATTTATAAGCGCATTTTCCTGGCAACTAATTTATGCTGCATGCGATACCTAAACAAAGTACCAATATACTTCAGTCGACACCCGAATAAATGTCGGGCAATCTCCCAATTCCTCCCAACACCACCTCAATTCCCGCCAGCAGAAATAACCTCTTCGCCGCCGTAGACCTCGGCACCAACTCCTTCAAGCTCCTCATAGTTCGCGCCGACCCCTCCACCGGCCGTTTCCTCACGCTCGATCGGTTTAAGGAAAGAGTACTCCTCGGCCTTGATACTACCACCAACACTACCTCCGCCACTATCTCCACTGCCTCCCAGCTACGCGCCACGACAGCACTTCGAAAGTTCAAGAATCTTATTCAGTCCCATCGCATTCCTCTCTCCCATTCCCGCCTCGTAGCCACTTCAGCTGTTCGAGAAGCTTCCAATCAATCGCAATTCCTTAACACGATTCATGAAACCCTAGGCCTGCAAGTTGACGTACTCTCCGGTCTCGAAGAGGCCCGCCTTATATACCAAGGTATACTTCAATTCCATCCCGTTCATGACCGTACAGTTCTTACAATTGACATAGGAGGTGGCTCTACTGAGTTCGTAATTGGCAAAGAGGGCAACATTCTGTTCTCCATTTCACTAGCGTTGGGGCATGTCACCTTAACTCAAAAATTTCCTGAAAATACAGAAATGCGGGAACATATTAAGGGAATAATCCGAGTCTCGGGTTTGAACGAGAAGGTTAAGCATTACGATATTAATAAAGTGATTGGTTCATCAGGGACGATTAGGAATATTGAGAAGGCGATTTTCCATGGCTATGCAAGTAAGATGGAGGGAAATGTGGGCATATTTGAGGAAAATAGGAGGGATTGGAGTTTTACAATGGAAGAATTGAGGGGATTAGTGAAGAGGTTGAGCGAGGAAGAGAGAAGAGTTGGGGGGAAGGTTCAGAGGGAGGGTTTTTTCAAGAAGAGGTCAGAATTTATTGTGGCAGGGGCAGTTTTATTGGAGGAGATATTTAAGGAACTTAAGATTGAGGAGATGGAGGTTTCTGGATATGCATTAGGGGAGGGTGTGATTGCAGAGAAGTTAGGGGAGGTTTTTAATCATTATGATCCGAGGGCGAATGCAAGGTGGAGGTCTGTAGTGAGGCTCGCAACAAGGTTTAATAACAAGCAGCGCATGAAATCTGCTGTGTTGTGCTATAGTGTTGCAAAGGTATTTGATAATTCGGAATGGGAAACAATAAGAAGTTCACCATCTCTGGTTCCATATTTTTAGGGCGGAAATACTGTTTTTGAGATGATTTTCTTAATGTTCTTGATGTAGGAGATGTTTGATGGTTTGAGAAAATGGTATGAATCTGGCAATGGTTCTGATGGATTCGTTGTATCCTTGGAGGATAAAGATCTTGAGTATCTTGAGGCAGCTTGTTTGCTTCACAAAATCGGTCTTTATGTTGGTAAAAAGGGCTACCATAAGCAGTCTTACCATATTTTAATGGTGTGTTTATTTCTCTACTCAGAAGATTCAGATAAATTTCTGTGCCATTGCATGTGAAGGAGTTTAGGTAACTTTTGTGCATGTAATGCTGGGAGCATAAAGTGACAAAAAGATTTGATTGGTGTATTTGCATTAAGAGTTTCAAATGAATAGCATTGCATAATTAAAGCTGTGTCATGGCCTGTTTGGTTTATATTTTTGAAAAAGATTTTGATTTAGAATAGTGATAATTAGATAATTTAATAAATAAGTTTCGCTAAGATGATAGTTTTTGAGAAAGGCGATTTTTTAAACAGTAACGAAACATTAATTGATTATAAAAAAGAATTAATTAGACATACTGATTAAATCGGGTCACCTAATCCAAACCAAACAGGCCATAGTTTCTCATATTAAAGATAGAGATATAGAGGGATAGATATTTTGAGGCCTCTGTCATTGATATTATTTGATGATTAGTTATCTGGATTCAGCTGATTCAGTTCTCTTATCTACCTTGAGAAATAGTTATTGGGAGTATTCCATGTAATTTATTTTGACAAGCTTAACTCACTGTGCAGAATGGCAACCATTTGCATGGTTATAATGATGAAGAGGTTAAGGTATGGTGTCTCCCTTATTTTACTTAGAATAAGATTCAGATTGAAAACTGATGGCATTTTCGTCAGCTTCCAGTTAATAGCTTTACTTGTGCGGCACCATAGAAAGAAACTTCTCAAGTGTGATCATGTTGTTCTTGAGGAATTAACAGAAGAGGTATCATATTGTGTTTTTGACCAACAGCTACCTTAATTTTTTGTGCTATAGAGACTTAAACTCTCTAACTGCATTATGGGTGTGTATCTGGTATGTGTACGTTCAGTTTTTAGCAAGTTTTGTTAACTTTGAAGAATCTGCTCTAAGTGTCAACACCCCTGAATGGATATGTTCAACATTTAGCAATTTTTTGAACATATTTTGTAGATATGCACGAAGTACCGACACCCATGTCAGTAAATTGACATGAATAAGATAAATGCAGATACCATGTTAGCATAGATGGGAGCTCTTATGTTTGTTTAACTGTTATCTTTCTACCTTAGATGAGAGGGAAATTCAGAATTCTTTGTGCAATTCTACGTGTATCTGCTGCAATAAGACAACTTCAGCTGGTCAACATCGACAAAGTGGAATTCTCACATACCTGTGAAGGATTTAAATTGGTATATATAACCTTTACAGTCATCCTTACGTTTCTCTTCCTTGTATCTTCTAGGGACCCATGTGATTCTGTTCAGTTGATCTCTTGGTATAACAACTTAATGCTATAGAAGGAGGCGAAAATGGTTCTGACATTTCATCATGTGTTATATCTTCTGGTCGATCTGATATTTTCCTCACAGAGGCAACAACTCCCATTGTCATCTGAAGATACATGATATGTTTTGGGTCGTTCATTCACATTTGCTGCTTTTATTCTTGTGATAGATCTTACCAGTTTTTTGCTTGTTAGACAACAATTGCAATTCTCAAAAATTACTCGAGGTGGAATTTTCCTTCTGAAGGCTAATTTTTATTTTATTATCAAGTGATGAATAACTGTTGTTGAGGACATATTGGTTCAGACAATTAGACCATTTGACACATTTGCTCTACTTTATTTTGGTAAACTATAGTATAAAGAAAAGAAGAAGAGAACATTTTCATCAGCATCCTGGTTACAAAGATTGGCACAAATAAATTCTAGATACCTAGATGCTTCTAATCAATTGGACTCAAAAACACTAATATTGACTACTTCCAATTTGTCTAGGATGAAAAGTGTGACCTACTCCCAAGCACCTCAGATTTTAGCTAATTAAAGACACAGGTTTAACCTCAGCAATATAAGAATTAGCTCAGCTGCATGGAAGTTTTTCTCCAGGTGCTGCAACCCTTATGTATTCATGTAATTAATTTGAGCTGGGACCAATATTAGATAATCGAATTGTTTGTAGAAGTAAATGCATACTTCTTTTCCTGACAATGCATATTTATAAGTTTAAGCATTTGCATTGTCACGTCATTTACACCACAAATGCTGTAGGTGCTTGAAGCGGGAAATTTGTCCTCCCCTGATAATGTGCTGCCATCAGTGGAAGACTTTGAGGCAGAGCTTGGTAAAGAGTTGGAACACTTCAGAATGGTAATGAGCAGTTATGTTATGCCAGCATACTTTTTCTGCAGCCTATGCCAAAAATCTTTGATGGAATCTTGGCATATATTCCTTGTTTGTTTTTTTTTCCCGTTTTTCGATAGATTATCATGCCATATATTCATTTATATCACATGTTATACATTTTATTAGGTGTTCCAGGAAAGATTGTCAATTGCTGTCACTTCAAGCACTTCACCATAATCTGGAAGAGATGTTAGGAATGGTGAGATTCTTTTTTGGTTTACTAATAAATCTCTAATGTATGTTGTATGCACACTCATAAAACACATAATATACACATAGATATAGACAGAGACACAAACACAGACACACACGGATACTTCAACTGTTACAAGCAACAGTTATTACAGTATTCTTGTGAATAGTTGCTGGATGGAGAGAGCAAACATTGTTGCCTACTTCCGAGCAAGGGAGTTGGAATATAATGCACTTATCCTTTATTTTTGTAATTCTTTTACTTAAGTTTAATTTTCTTATGTAATCCTAGAAATCTATGGTCTGGTTATTATCAGTTTTAACTTAAGCAGTATACATATAGAATAGCACGCCTCTCCTCTCCTGTGTTCTTGCTCTGTTATAGCAGTTAAAATATGTTGATTATAAATGGAGAACAATGGATTGTTCAGAACAAGAGCTTGGTCTGATTTCTGATTTCCTTTCTGACAGTAAGTTTGTTTTACGTATTTTTTCCTTTTCCTTTCGATAAGCTTGATTTGACTCTAAAACAGCAACATCAATTTTGCTGATGCATTTGTCCCTAAAACTCAAGGGTTGATGTCTTAAGTTTGTTTTATGGATTCTCAAATATTGTGCTTCACAAAAGCAGAACTAAAAAGAGGATCTTTTATTTTCAGGTCAAATTGTTGAAAACAAAGCGTAGGCCGTATGTTGCTACTCTGCATTACATATGAAAGTGAAATACATAAGAAGATAGCTATCTCAAAATATGAAATACAGCCTCGACTGACTATTTCTATTGTCTGATGAATTCAGAATATGCCAAAAGAGTGAAATCTGGATAAAGTGCCAATGAAGTTAGTCAAAAGTAACAACAACAATAAACCAGTGTATCCCACAAATAGGGGTTCTGGAAGGGTATTATGCACGCAGCCTTATCCCTATCTTATGCAGGTAGAGGTTGTGTCCAGTAGGCTCTCGGCTCCAAGCAAGTATGCAAATTATAACAGTATAGAGAAAAAAATACAGTAGTGTAAAAGTTAGGAGATCATTAACAACAGTTAAGAAGTAGAGCAACCAAAATAAGAAATTAAAGATAAAGACAGGAAAGGGGAAGAGTCTTTGACCATCCAAAATAACCAAATCCTGATAGGACGTTCCGAATAGTGGAATCCTGAGCTTGGCCCTGGCTAAACTTTGAAATCTTAGGGGTCATCTACGCGGTCTAAATTATTTTGGGATAATAGTCGTGAGATTATAATTTTTAGGCTAATTAGATGGGTCCATATTGGATAAAATAATGTCAAGTTTGATGGGATAAAGTGGGATGTCGAGTATTAAGTTTGGGATTAAGTTCAAAATTATGTTTGGTTGATGATATAAATTTGTTTCAAGATAAATTTATACTGTCAATCAAAAATTGTATAAACTTAGTAGTATCATATTTTATCCCATTTTATGCGGCATATACCAAACGATCCCTAGTGTCATTGCTCTTTGAATCCTCCTGGCCATTATGTTAATGCAATGAATTTTTTAAGGAAAATGTACATGTTGGACGAACAAAAGGATTCAACTATTTAATAGAACCATGTTTAATTTTAAAAATCTGTGTTTAAGGTTAACTTCATAATATAATAGAACACATAATATTCGTAATTATACGAGGGTGTTTGGGAAGCTTATAACTAGCTTTCAAGTTATTTTTGACTTAGTCAAAATTCATAAGTTGGTCACCCCCAACTTATTATTTTTTAGCTTATAAACACTTAAGGTTTGACCACAACTTTTACTAATCCAAATCCATATACTACTTGTGTGAAAATCTCAGAAGTACTGAAATCATTCTACTATTATCTCGTACAAGTTTCCTATGTAAATTGACATTCATTTACTTGTTCAATTCAACTATATATTATTCAAATTAACCAATGCATATTTCAATGTTTATCTTCGTTTCAATTAGTACTTCAACATTGTTAACATGTTTTTTGTGAAAAAGATAATAACAGAAAAAGACATCAACCTCAATAACATTTTCCTTTTGAGACAAAAAGGTTCTTGACTTTACGTGATTATGAAAGCCATCTTAGTCTGTTAGTCTTCTGTCTGAATTCTTCTAGCTCTGTCTCATGCAATATACGACTATAATTAGTTAAAATGTCACATCAATAATACTATTAATGACAATGCTGGAATATACCCTCAAAATGCTTTGTGAAATAATGAAGAGCTTGAAACTAACGGAAAGAAAAAGCAGCCTTTCTAATTGTGGTAAGGGCAAAATGTAGTGTCCTCCTCTTTCCATGCATGAATAACGAGTCTGATGAATGATGATCAAACAATTTTGTCTGCAGCCTCCAAAGTCACTATCCAGGAAATTGTTTTCTTTTGTACCTTTGGGATGAAAAAGACTACAAGAAAGACTTCTGGAATTAACACTTTTTAAAGGCCCCGTTTGTTCATAATTTTTTTTTTCCTTTTTTCTAAATTTTTTTTCTTTCAAAATTATGTTTGTCCATGAAAATTTATAAGTTTTGGTAAATATTTTGAAGATGAGTTTTTCAAATTCCCTACTCACAAAACTGTAATATATTTTCAAGTGAAATGCATGTCCAAACATAATTTCAAATTTCAAATACCATTTTTCAACTTAACTCAAAATATTACTTTTTCAAAAATTATAATTTTTTTTATGTCCAAGTGCCTACTAAACCATTTGATTTGGAAGCCTCTCAACTAAAGGTGAGTTTAGGATTTGAACTCTATGGCTTCAATCTTTAAAATTTCTATCATTGAACTCATAAAGTTATGGGTTCATATATCCTATTTATTTCAATTGAACCAGTTACCTTAATCCTATATATGCCCCAGCTCTCAATCGAGTACACTAGGGCTAAAGAGTTGTTTCTTACCTTTGGTAAAAAGGGATAATTATCATATTCTTGAAAGAAAGTTTTGTATTAAATCTCCCGGAATATTAGTCAAATTATCTAACAAGGAGTTAGTAAATGTGGAATTTACAGAATATTAGTCAAATTATCTAACAAGGAGTTAGCAAATCTGGAATTTACATATATTTCTCTTTTGAAAAAGTACTCATTAATTTCCAGAAAATAAAAAAGAAAATTAGTTATCCCTAATTTTATCTTCAAAATTAATCATTTCGTATCAATTTAGATGACATTCTTTCTATCTTGGGACGGCCACCAATGTTACTACTCCAACAAATATTGTTTTATACATTGTTTAATACTCCTTATGTTCTAAAACAGTGTAGTGGTCTTATCCTCAGATAATTGTCACCCACCCAAAGACTTCTAATGAGATTTAAGAAATATTCCAAATTTTCTTTGAAAGATTTGAAAAATGAGTGAATTTTTTCTTTGAAAAATATTCAAGGGGCGAAATCAAAGAACTGTGTAAAAAAGTAAAAATAGAGATTTTTACCGACTAGATCACTTATCTAGAATTATTCACATAAATAATACTACTTTTGGTTTATTTTAAAAATAACTTTTTTTTTTTACAGTTTTAAATATCTTAAAGATTACACATTAAATGACAATAGATTAAAAAAACTTACAGACCCACAAATTAAGGAATTAGTATTTAAGTCCGTATTAATCTTTACTCCCTCATCTTAGATAAATATTCTCTCTCCAAATCTTTCCACTGTTTTTTCTTGGCCATAGACTCGACAACTTTCTTTTGCTCAATCTTCTTCACAACATCAGCATAAGATTTGTGTATTGGGTCGGGTATAATCGAGCGCACAAAGAAGATCGGGCTCATGCTCAATGTAAGACCGAACTACTTCAAAACCAAGACCAGCGTTTCAGGAAGGAACGCCCGAAGTCAGGTGCTACTGGGTTCGGAACTGAGGCGACCGAGATAAGGCAATCGACGCCGGTCAAGAAAGGTGCATCTCATGATAAAAAGATCAGTTCCGTATAATGGGAAGACCGGATATCTCGTGAATTACTGATATCTCGGCGGGAGCACGGCCTCAACCATCATAGACGTTAGGCCATTATTTTAGAGATATTCCATCCCATAATTAGAGGGATTTTTATCTTGTAATCAGGCTTTTACCTTATGTAGGGCTCTTCCCTTACCTATAAGAGGGGCATTTATCTTCATTGTAACAAACAACAGACACGACTGAAATATTGATTACTATTCCTATTTCTTATCAGAATTGTTTACTTCTTATTGTGTTTCATCCCATTACCGGCAATCTATTCAACTCCAACGGTTTGATCATTCTTAATTTACTTAAGTCAATCATTTGCCATTGTATTTTTCATTGTATTGAATTGTTTCACGTATCCTTAACGCCGCGAATAAATTCAATTGTTGCTCGAATTTTAGAGCAAACAATTTGCTCAATTTCTTTTAGCAATATTGAAAATAACTTAGATAAAAACATAAGTTCTCATATATTGTTCAGGTATTACTGTAATTATAACAATTGCAAATAAATTACATAACAAAATACATCTGAAATATCAAGATTTCGTTGTATACAATAATTATACCATATATTATATATGAAAATAACTTATATGATAAGACATATAAAAGTACTCATGATACAATACCATTATTATACAATTATTTTTCCATGTATCATACTTAAATTATTCCATAAATCATCAAAAACTACCATGATACTAGAATTATACCATATATAATACCTGTAAATAACTTACATAAAAAAAAAATATCTGAAGCATCTGAATATAATTATTATGCCAGTATCAAACTATATATAGCATCTCCAAATAGCATACATGAAGTACATGAAATATCAATTTACCATTTTTAACAAATAGCAGTAATACTTTTTCTGTGTGTTCTAATAGTAGAATACAAGGAATATATTGAAACAGGAACTTGAGAGTATTTTATTTCAGTTACATAAGTTAATATCTTAGAAAGAAAATACAGGAAGTAAATTATTTGCGATTGTATTCACGTGATTCTTGGCTGAATTACTTTGCTCTACTAGAATATTTTATGATATGTTAATATTTCATTGCCAAAAATGTTAATTGAATCGTGCTAAGACTTTGTAAATTTTTTGTAAATATTGCACTATTATGTTTTTTCCCAAAAAAATTACTATTCAAATAACGGTCGATGATCCGGTTGGTTTCGAACCAACATAACACGTCATTAAAAAAGACACGTAGACCTTATCGGGAAGGAGAGCAGGTAAAAAGTCCAAAATAACCCCCTCTTTCATCCTTACCTATTAGTTGTACCTCACGTTCAGTACAGTCACGTACCTTGCGCATAATAGCAGCAGTCAGAGACAGAGACTGAAACAAAAACTAACAATAAACCACAGATGGAAGAAAGAGAGTAAACACACACATTTGTCCTCTCCCATTTTTAGCAAACAAAAGCTTTACCTTTCTTCTTTTCCATTCTATTTATCTTCATTGCGCCTTTTGCCTAGGGTTTTTTTCTGATATTTATTCCCTAGTACTTTATAGCATTCAATTCCATTGAAGAAAAGTTACAAAACCTTAAATTGATTTTTTTTTTTTTTGGAAAAATAAGCCGACATTGGTCTTATTCTGTGGCTGTGGCCGTAGAAAGAAAGAGAAATCACGGTAAAGTACTGGACTTTGTTTGTTGCTTGTTATTGAGTACTCTATGAGATAGTTTAACTTTCGTATTTATAGTAATTTTGGCCGCAGTGGAGATTGCTATGGAAGCATTGCTGAGACGAACAACAAAAGGCTCGTTTTGGTGAGTGTGTAGGTTCGTTTCCTGCTTGTTGGTTAAACGAGAATTCAAGAACCGGTGAGTCATGATTAGTTTCATCGATGTGATTCCTTAAAAAAAAAAAAACTAATGTTGGAATTGTGGCTGTTGTTTTTAGTTATTTCTTCTTTTGTTCGATTCGTGAGTTGTTTGTATAGAGAGATTTTCCTTAGAACTGTTTCATCGATTGATTTGTATAGTACAAAAAGTTAAGCTCTGTTCAGTGCTTGATTAGTATGTGCAAACTCTGTCGTGCGGATGATTAATTATGTGTGTATGAGTTTTACCTTAACGGATGTTGTTAACTGATGGTTTAATTTTTGTTCTTTACTGATCCAAGTTTGGATCTTAAAACTGTCAGGAAAAGAGAAGTCAGAAAAAAGAAAAATAATTTATTGGAAATGATTTCCGCTATAGGATGATTTGGGGAAACAACGTAGGGGAAGTGCCTCACTAGACCAGTTCCAGAAAATGAGCTTATCTAGATAAAATTGATTGAATTTAATGTTGAATTTCTACTCGTCTACTTGGTTAGCTTCTCCAGTTCAAGAGAGGTAAAGGAAGCAAAGAAGAGAGAGTCGAAGAAAAAAGAAAAATAAAAACAAAAAGGCAAAATAGAACTATCTAGATGTTAGGTACCAATTGGGAATTTAAGGAAAGAATGTTAAGGTACACCTTCTTTATGCTATTAGCAATTGGATGAGGTACGGTGAAGAGAAAAAAATGGAGTTATAACTTGCATAATCTTTATTATAATTGGCTGAATTTTAGGTAATAAGAGATGAAGAGTGAAGAAACTGTATGTAAAATTGTCCCAGTTTTGAGCACCAATTGGGAGGTGAAAGAAAGAGAAGGAGAGCGATGAGATCAATTTTGTCCAATATCCTCACGCTTGTCCGAACATTTTCCCCAAACATAACTAGAACTTCCCCTACCATTATCTCCTATATCCTTTTTCTTCCACTTCCAGACATAATAAAAGCAATTTCATGGAGATGGGTCTCTTTGCTTTAGTGAAATCTTGGTTCCATAGTAGGTCTAAAGGTTTTACTGTACCACCTTGAAGTTCAAATAATACTAATCCTTGCCTCCTTAGTTCCTTTCTCTTGTTGTACTGCTATTTATCACATTCTAGTTTCATGCTTTCCTTTGGCAGTGTAACATTGTTGCTCATGCCGTTACCTTCTGTGATATCCTGAGCGGTGGCAAAGGTTCCCTTGTTTTCTTTCCAGTGCTAATTCTCACATTAAGGATCCCCCTCTTTATTGTTGAAGAGTCAATTTAAACAAAAGCATTGAAGCATAATTTTAAATTTTGAAGCCTTTAAGTTTGACTTTGAAGCATCTTTTCTGGCTGCCCTTTGATGACACTTGAATAAAGGAGCATCTTGATCTCTTACATTTAACTTAACTAATTCCTAATTAAGATTTCTGAACCAGGGAGCATTACTACTGATAGGTTCTGTTTAACTTGGGAAAACTTCTTTTACTACCACTTATTTCATTTTTGTCGATTTGAAGAAGCAAATTTATCTTGAGCGGGCAATGTGCCCTGCAATCATGCTTTAATAAGTCCTATATCCTGGTACATACAATGGTTTGCGGAATTTCTTGCTGACGTACTGTTGCGTACAATAGACTGGTTGCTAGAATAATAATGCTTATGATGGTGAACTTTTGCCCTCGTACATAAGATCTTCGAATTCCTATGTGTTTTTAAGGAATGGTAAGAAAGGTTTTTCTTCATTGGATGCGTCAGGTAGGAGGTCAGCACGAATCTGTTTAAACTGATCTAAAGCATCTTGTAATTGAGCAAGGGTACATTCTAGATATTAGATTACCAAAACACTGATTACTTAGGGTCTTTTTCACCTAAAGAGGCTGTTACTTGTAAATAAAAGAAAATTAAAAAGGCAGTTACTTGTTCTGCAAAACTTGCACATCTATGATATTTGTCAATTTCACCAAATATTTTGTCATTAGGTTTGAGTGAATTCTTCCATGTCAGCATGAAGAGAAAAGGTCAATGTAGTGCATACTATGTACGTCCAACAACTTTGTCTTATAGAACCAAAGCAAGGGTATCCAGAATCATCGTTCCCTTAGATCCTTATACCCATATTCTTAAGTTACCAAATGTATACTTCTTATATACAGCGATATATGAAATTAACTTACCACTAGACATGAAAGGGTTGAAAGAAGTTCAATGAACTTCTAGGTGTGGTTTATTACAGCATGATGTAATCGTATGAAAAGAAAAACACTGTGCCATGTTTTTCTCGATCAGTACTCAGTCCACTGTAATTATCAAAAACCAAAAAGGAAAAAGAAAATAGAAGAAAATACAGTCAAACGGCTCCTCTTATTGAATTTTTCGATAGGATAAAACTTCAAACACAGAACTATCTTTCCTCCTTTTTTTTAATCAGGTATACAGCACTAAGTTTCTCTAGCATTAAAATTTGAATATACAGCACAACACTAAATTTATCTAGAGTTAAATTTGGGAGATGCAGCTCTTAATTCAGAAAATTCCAGTCATTTTATGCAACAAACGCTAAAATATCTGTTAAACTTTGTAAAGATGCACAAGGTATGGGTTTTGGCATGGAAGGATGATGAAGTGTCTTCTTTGGTCCACTCCGTGTGCTTTCTTGCCTTTCAAAATGAATGCTCACCATGATGCTTCTAGAAAGCATAGCAAGGTTGGTATCTTTCCCTTTTTACATATGTTGAAGCATAAAATGCACTGAAGCACCTTAAGTGGTTTCTACCCTTTAAGGTTGGTTTCTTTCTCTACCAATCACTTCCTCTCAAAATCTTTTCTGTACCACCTTCCAAGAGGCCCTTTTATGAATTTTATCACTAAAGAGTTAACAAATCATAACATAAAGGAAAATGTAAAAGCTTAAAGAACAAAAGAAGGAGAAAGAAAACCCGTGCTCCCATCTCCAAAGTCACTTTCTCTTACTCAAATTCATGCTCTCCACCCCAACTACCTAGCGACCTTCCCATAAGATAAAGGAAAAGGGAAAAGCCAAAAGAACAAATATGGACAATGGAAGAGCCATGCTTCCACCTTCAGTGTTGGTGCCTAGCATCCTTCCCTCCAAACATTTTTTCTAATAAACATATGATGTGGTTTATCGGATGTCACTCTCTAACTGAGGGTCTATCTGAAACAGCCTCTCTGTCCTCCCATGGTAGGGGTAAGGTCCGCGTACACACTATCTTCCTCAGACCCTACTTATGGGAACTCACTGAGTTTGTTGTTGTTGTGATTTATCGGATGTGTGTGAGTTAGATGCACATTATGGGTTGGAACCTTGCCGCAGGCAAAAGCCTAGTGTTCAAGTGAAAAAGGTAGAGTAGACCCATCATCTACCGAGTTTCAACTGCGTGCCATTAGCCCTCGGGGATTTCTCGGTTATAAAATATATAATGTGGTTTCTGGGACAAGATATGTTGAGCCTCTAACTAATCCATGAGCACTTGCTACCTCCCACCGATACAGGTATCGACCAGCTGCTCATGATAACTTAGGCAGATGAGAAGAATTTACTTAGTGTTGCCTTCTGTTGAGATTTGAACCTTGCTTTTCATTATTGTCATTCCACCTCTTTGACTGTTAGGTCACCCTCTTGTTCTTCCTAAACTTATTTGAGAAAGGTACCTTAGAAACAGAAGATTGCTTTTGATTAGTTTGAGGCAGACCAAAAAGGGAATTTTTTAATCAAGTAAAAATAAGTTTCATTGATACGATGCATCAAGGGGATGCAATATACAAAGTCAGGTTTAACTCCTATAGAAAACTTAAAGAGCTAACAAAATAAAAAAATTGATTTACATCACAATGACTGCGCCAACAAAACAAGTTCATTAAACATCTAGTTTTTATGGAAGGAATATCAATTAAAACTCCCTCAAAGCATCTTCGTTCCTTTCGCTCCATAATGTCATAACAATACAGCCTGGTTTAGATTGCCATAGTCGTCTTCTTGATTTCTGCACTTTCTGACACCAGCTGATAAATGCATCCTTCAAGCAGTGTGGCATTGCCCACTGCAAACCAAAAAGAATCGGGAACATGTCCTAGACTTCTCTACCAACTTAACAGTGTAGGATCCGGTGTTTGGATTCTTCCATGGCTACCGGCATAAAAAACATCTATTGCAAAGCTTGGATCCCCGGTTAGCTCATTTGGTGAGCTCCCTGCCTTCCCCATTTGAGGTGGAGGGTTCAAACCCCATCAGTAGCGTAACGTCCCCTTACTCTTTCCCGCGCTCCTTTCCCTAATATAATAATAAAAAAAGCCCCTCATCATCAAATTTTCTTGAGTAAGACACACTTATGTTTGACCCAAAATTTAGATCTAGGTTTAAACAATTAGATTTTCTAATAAAGTAGGGTTAATCTTAGCCAATATTAATATCCAAAAGATTATCTAACCAGTGCCGTTGCAAAATGTCACAAAGTCCGTAGGAACAACAGCGAATAAGAAACAACAAACAACATTCAATGGCGCAAATACAAAGTGAATAGAATTAAATAGCAATAAATGGTATATAATGGCATTTATGTAAATAAATGCAAGAGAGATAATCGAAAAGGGATGAAAGTGTGTGATATTTCCTATGATAGTGATAAATGATTGATGAGCCTTTGAATATTTGGATTCTCCTTGGATCGTGGGGGAACATTAAGATAAGGATCTCAAGAAAAGGTGCCTTTTGTATGTGTGTAATAAAGCAAGAATCTACATAATGTCAATATGTTCTTCTTTTCAGTGAGTGTCCAATCCCCCTCTATAACTATCTCTCTTTCTATTTATAAGGGAACATGGGCCACAAAACCCTAATAGTACAAATTTCAGTGAATATTCTCTTTAAAGTCATATCCCCAAAACTAGCCGTTACTGCTCCGTTAAGGAGAGTACTCGTCCTCAACCTCAATCTCTGCTGACTCCTCGACCTAGCCCTTGTCTTTTGTCAGATCACTTCGACCTTGTATCCGTCTTTTGTTGAAATCATACTGATGACACGTGGCAGCCTTCGAAGGCTCTCTTAGTGCTGATGTGGTCTAAATAGAACTAGGATAATTTTTCGTCTATACAGCTTCGTGCATCAATATCCAGCTAAAACAGGCCACTTTTGTAGGTAGTGCTCCATATCAACTTCCATGGCCACGTTTCAATTATATAACCAGTTTTCACGAACACGTCGTATCCTGTCTTGACTGAGAACACACCTCTGCAGTTAATTGTGCATTTTATTTGTATCCTCTCTTTGAGAATTGATATTAGCTTGTTCCAGCATGTTCATTAAGGCCATTAGACTCTAACCCCTAGTCTTGACAACTTCTTCTGAGTTGTATGTTTCAATAGTTATTACTTCTATGCCCTTCAATCATGGCATCTGGAAATGAGGCAATCTGATAGATACTTGGAAGTTCCTCCCTAAGGGTATCAGTACCAATCCAGAGGTCTTGTGATGATCTGATTGTTTCACCATTCCCCATCTCAAGCCTAATTTTGGCACTCACAACAATTAGACAAAAGGAGAAAGATAAGGATGGGTAATTGGTGAAGAGACCAAATACAGACAATGTGATGCAAGTAAACACAAAGGGGAAGCGTCCCTTCAATATTTGTTAACCCATAGGTTCGGAGAGCAAACTACAGTTCCATCCCCTAGGGCCAAAGCTTTAATCCGCGAAAAGCCAAAGTTAGAAGTAGTTATGATGAGAAATCAATGAGGCAAAATATTGGTATTGGTTAGTTTTTAAAAATAAAGAAATAATAATAAAACATTGATATGGTGCAAATATTCTGGTATACAAGTGGTACAGAAAAGTGGAGAATATATACTAAAACATAGTTCTCTACAAAAAACGCCCAGTCAGTCATTCTAACTAGAACCTCGTGGGTACACCAAAAGCTTAATAAAGAAAAAGTTTGTTCTTAGTTTGTGCAAAAGTATTTTCCACTTACTCAAAAGCTCTCCTATATCTTTCTCCTCATAGTATCAATATTGGTGCCGAGGAGCTATATCCGTACTCTAAGTATACTTAATTAATCCCAAAAAGTGGCTTGATAATTTTAGTTCATGAGCAGTGTAATTCTGCTATGTGACTGACAGTTTATTGTTCTCATCCTCTTTGTTTCCCATGAAATGCTTTTGCTGATTTGATAATATAGCTCTCGAACTCAAGGCTTGCAAATCCACTGCTCCAGCTACTATGCCCAAGTCCAGGTACTCAGTTAACAATTAAGGCCCCTAACCATACACTGTAAAGTCGTACCTGAGTTCATTGAATATGTTCCTCCTTTATTTTTACCCATGTACTCTAATTATATTGAAGCTTTTACTCTGATTCTTAATAAAGTCTAGGCTCAATAGAATTAGGAGAAATTACTGCGTGCTCCTAGTGGATCAATTATGAGTATGACAGATTTATTATTTGTCTTGTTTGTCAAAAATTGTGCTTGTTGTTGTCTTTCTTACAGGGGTTCATGCAAGAATTTAGTTTACTTTGAGCTAGAGAGATAAACTATTGACAGTGTCTTGGTTTTAACTGCAAAAAGAAAAACAATAATTAAAAAAGAGGGTGTAGATATATGACCTTGGTTTGGCGATGTTGCTGCAAAATTGACTAGCATTTTGGAAAATGATTTTAGTACAGATAGGGCCTGTTAGTTAATTTCTTATGCATCTCTGAGTAGGTTATATTTATAGAGAATCATATATGTTGTATATATTTTCTAGTGTACCAGGAACTTTCCTGCCAAATTAATAAAAAATTTACTTTACCAAAAAAAGAAATGCCGTTAGGTTGCCTAAATTTTCTTGTACAGAAAGTTCGAATGTGTTGCATGTTATGGACTATAATATATGTATTTTTTTGATTGTTTACCCTTCCTCAATGTCCACAATTATTTGAAGAGTTGGTCTCTTGCCTTAAGGTCATTCTACAGAAGGATTGCCAGTTTCTTTTGGATTGCATTTTGTTTGTTCCTGTCTCCTCCATTATCATTGACTGATAGCTTTACAAGACTTTCTTTAATGCAAAAGTCATCTTCTTGCAAAAAAGCAATTATGTTTATAGGAATTGGGACATTGTGGCATCTAGCTTATAGCATGCAATGGTATCTGAGAATGTTTATCCTGTCCTTTCATATTAAAAAATGCAGGTTTTTCCTACTTCTGGTTTCTTCAACTTTCTACCATGGGTCTGAATGAAAAACCTCTACACCTACATAGTCGAAATAAAGTTCAACATCCCTGGGCTGTATCCAGACATGCTTTCGGTGATCTATCCAATGTTTCTCCAGTGGTTTTTCTCTACCTCTTAAAGGAATGCTATGTCTATGGTAAAGTTCTTTCCCACACTTTGTCTCTTTTTAAAAGATGCTGTCTTGCTCCAAGTTATCATTCCATCAGTTTTAGGAACTCTTTTCTTTGAATACTTTGTTTGCAGTTAAATATCTGATCATTCTTTTGGTTATTTCTTTGTTTTCTTAACCACATGACAATTGAACCTTTTTCAACATAATGATCAATTAATATAGGATTTGACAAATAATTTGTTGACTGCTTAATATATTTTTTCCCCTTTGAGACGGATTTCTTCTTTCAAGAAATTGAATCATAACAAGGAGGGACATGGGCGACAATCTGATATGGTAAAGAATGAAGAAGTGTTGAATTGTCATCCTACCTCTGCTCCTCTTATCAATGACATTTTTTCTATGCCTGAGTAACTACACAGTCTCAAAGACCATTTAAATCTTTCAGACTCCAAAATGGAAGAAGAGGAAGCGAGCTTGACCCATGAGTTTTTGTCATCATTCTCTGAAGTTGTAGTCTAAAATACCCTGTGAGATATGCTTATCAGCCACTGGTCCACCTTGTCGATTTAACCACCCTAATGATGTGGCTTGGTAATAGTTATTTAAAACTTGGATTGGTATTAACTAGTTAGAGTTGCATTTGGGGTTGAAGTGATGCAATAGGCACTTTATATCAGCAAAACGACTGTGCCAGACCACTGTGTTGCAATGTGTTTTGCTTTCAAGTGATGTCATGAATGATTCAGGCTTGATGCGAAGTGCCATAGACACATGCGTAAAGAACATTGGGGATATCATGCATATGACATGGAAAATGACAGATGGGAGAAGTTGTGGATACATAATAGGAGATGGATAGAAGAAGCTGTGTATAGTGAATTAACCATTTCCACTCCAGTGTCATTCGAGCCAATGATGATTTTAAGTGGACTATTAAAGATAATGTAACTGTAGAACTTGATAATCTACAAAAAAAAAATATATATTCTTCAACACCTTTAGCAATATGAAGTACAAAGATGTAGGTAAAGATATTTTTGTTCCCACATATCAAAAAGACTTCTATGTACTCCTTCCATTCATTCAAAAAGGAGTCGATGAGTACTATTACTATCTTCTCTGTGTAGGAAGTTCATGAGAATAGTTTTTGAGATGAAATAGCAGGTTTATGTTGCAAGAGAACAAAAGCTACACGCAAGTCAGTTTTTTTTGACAAGGTAAAAGTTTATTGATATGGTACCAATATGGTACAAAACACTGAAACAGACATGCCAGTCAACATATTAAGTAATATTTCCTGGGGTGTCTTCGGTGGGTAGAGACACTGGCTTAATTCTTTCATTAATAACCATTGACTAGTCATTCGTCGCCAAATTGTTAGAAATATCTTAAGCTTTATTTCCTAAACCCAAAGCACGATTTTAGGGCAATAAAAGGAACGATATCTCGAAGTCATTTTTGTTTTCTTCTATGGATGATTATAGTGTAGCTCAATTTGATAATATTTGATCATGATATTTTTTCTCACACAAGTTATTGTTTTACATAGGAACCTGCAAGGCGACTGCCAAGTTTCGTGTTCTGCAACAGCAAGTGTTTGAATCTCTGTACAATGATCCTCGACCCGGAGCAGCCATCTTTGTTGCTCAGTGCCTGTACGTGTTGCCTATATTTGAGTCGCACTGTGACGGATTCAGTCATTTGATAATATCTGCTCTTCGTCGTTTCCTGAAAGTGGGAAATGGCATGAAAGGTATATTGAAAGCTAAACTATTGGCTGCCAAATTGTTTCTGGCTATTGTTGATGGCACTCTGGTTCATGAAGAAAGAATCCTAGTCAAAATCCTTGAACTTTTTGATGTCAGTCTGTCAAACATAGAAAAAGCTATGTATGATACAGATGAGAAGGATCAAACATGCAAGGAGATGGCTAAGGTATTGGTTGAACAATATATTCTTAGGTTAGTAGAATCCCAGTCATACATGACCGCAGTTTCTTTGTTGGAACATTTTTCTATCCGGGAATCTGGGGAATCTTTTCTGCTTAGAATGATGGAAAGCAAACAATACAGAGCGGCAGAAAAGTGGGCAGCTTTTATGGGGAAGCCAACCTTGTGTACCCTTGTCCAAGAATACATTGACAGAAAACTGCCAAAGCATGCTTTTGACGTTATAAGGCAACACAATCTTCGGAAGGAGTTCCCAGAAATATATCATCAATACAAAGAAAGGCAAGTGGATTCGTCCACTTTAGCATTTCAGCTATATATATATTTTTTATTTTTTTTATTTTTATTTTTTATATGAATAGTGCTGACCGTGACAGTATTAATTTACAGCAAACTGAAGAAACTAGCAGAACAGGGTTGCTGGGATGTTGCTGAGGCGAGAGTGAAAGATGATCCACAACTTCTTGAGTACTTGGCAAGTACACAGCAAATGACTTTTGTCAATTTCTAATTCATTTTAGTGCTATTAAATTTGTTGTCAATTGCTAGCTTATTCATGTGCTGTTGAATTCGTTGTCAAGATATGAGTTGTTACTTGTTAGTAGTCTTGAGAAGCGCTACACAGAGGGCCTGACATTTAAGCTTCAGATTCATCTCATAAGTATATTAGTCCTGATCAGTTTCTTGTAATCTGATGAAAAAGAGACGGATTTTGAATTAGAGTAAGGGCATGCTAAGACATTTCTTTTCGTGCTTTCGATCTGCTTATTTTGAATAAAGACTAAAAAAATAACAGATAGGCAGAAAGGCTTTACACAAGACCACAGAGTAGGGGGGGGGG